>CAWUFW010006822.1:600000-1094362 GCA_963921515.1 Calotriton arnoldi
ATACAGACATGGACTCGGACAATAGAGGGCATGAGGGAGGTGGGCAGGGACACCAGATTGACCTAACAGGGCAGGTGCCAGGGGTTGCAGCAGCACAATACACCACACAGGGCAAGCAGGAGGAAAATGCAGCACAGCGGACCATGGAAAGAATTAGAGAGGAGACAGGGCCATGCACATGGACAGTAGTACACAGAGGGGAAAGAAGCAAGGGAAGCAAGCTGACCATACCAGAAAGACAGGAGGGGCAGTTAAAGCATAACAGATAATGAAGGGTAGGAGAGAGGGGGCAGAGGCAAGCCAACGGACCATGGAGGGCAGGAGGGAAGGGAAAGGGGACTGCACATGAAAAACAGAGGGTAGGGGGCAAGGGGCCAGGGCAGGAGCAGCAAGGTGACCATGTAGGGCAGGAGGGATGGACACTGGAAGCACAACACACCATGGAGGGCAACAGGAAGACAATAATGGCATACAGACAGGCAACGGAGGGAAGGTGGGATGGGGTCAGGGGCAACACACTCACCACACAGGGCAGGTAGGAGGGGCAATAGCAGTAAAAAAAGACCATGCATGGCAAGTCGGAGGGTTAGTGGCTGCACAACGGCCATGGTGGGCAAAAGGGAGGGGGCAGGACCATGCACAAAGGACCAAGGAGGGCAGAAGGGAGAGGTAGGGGCTGGACACAGACAGCAAAGGGCAGGGGAAGGGGCTTCACAACAGGCCATGCAGGGCGGACCGGAAGAGCAGTGGCAGCACAACAGAGCATGGCGATCAGAAGGGAGTCACACCAAAATGGACCCTGGGTGGAGGGGATAGGGGCACGAAGCTCAGACAATGGAAGACATGGTGGAGGGGGCATTGACAGGGGGCAGCCATCTGACCATGCTGGGCACATGGCAGGGGTAGTGGCAGCTCAAGAGAAAACTCAGAGTAGACAGGAGAGGCAGTGGCAAGGAATGTGAGGGCAAAGGGAGGGAGCAAGGGCTTGTACATAGACATCGGAGGGCAGAGGAAGGAGGGTAGGGGCAGAAAGCTAAGCACGGAGGCAAAGCAGGAGGGCAATGATAGTGGCATAGACTCAGGCAACGGAGGACAGGAGTAGTGGGCAGGGCATCAAGCTAACTGGAGGGCAGTGACAGCATTCAGGGCAGGAGGGAGGGGAAATTTGCATGGACTCGGACAACAGAGGGCAGGGAAGAGGTCGGTAGGGGCAGAAAGCTAACTGTGCAGGGCAGGTGGGAAGGGCAGTGGCAGAACAACAGCCACACAGGGCTGACCGAGGGGACAGGGGTATGGACTTTAACAATGGAGGGCTAGGAGGAGGGGGGCAGGGGCAGAAAGCTTGGACGAGGGCAGCACAATGGACAATGCCAGGCCAGATCCTGCGTCCAGCCCATCCGCCGTGCATTATGATGGACATGTTACTTTATGTTAAAAAAAAAACCTAGATATTCATTGAAAAAAACAAAGGTTCATGTGACTTTACGGTTAGGAATTGTAAGAATATCTAATTTTCATTAAAACAACCTTAGAAATTCACTGAAGAAAACAAAGGTTAAAGGGATACTATAGTTAGGTGAAAATGTCACGTAAAACATACCATTGAAACTAACAAAACCACTGAAATTCACCAGTTATAAATATATCAGGTAACTGTACCTCTTACCCTAAAGTAACTATAACTTGCTCCCTAAGTATGCACTGCTTTTACTCTGCATATTAAATCACTCCTGACATATTCATTGACTATATCTATAACATCCCTAATTTCATCTGAAATGCCATCATTGTTGATAATACTGTCCGTACTGTCCGTGGCGGGCGCAAGTTATAGTTACTTTAGGGCACGGGTTATAGTTACTGGAGATAACTATAATTGGTGAATTTCAATGGTTTCAATAGTTTCAAATGGTATGTTTTATGCGATATGTTTGATGTTTTCACCTAACTATAACATTCCCTTAACCTTTCTTTTTTTCAGTCACCAGTAGGTAGTTATAGTTAGGACTATTTTTCCATAGAAAAGCATTTTTTGACTTGCCTATATCTTTGGCGCCATTTGATAAATCTTCACGAAACTTTCCAAAAAAGTGTCATAGTGAGTCTTGTTGCTCATAGAAAGTTTTGGGGTGTTCTGTCAAGCGGGGACTGAGAAAAATTTAGGGGGTCAAAAAAAGGTAAGTCCCACACAGCAGGATTGCTGAGACCTCATCGGAGGCCAGCCCTCTTTATCAACCACCCTGCAAATGCGCCTCCTGGCTCACTACTGGTTGGGGGATGAAGTCACTTTGGCTGCTGAGAGTCGTTGGGAGCCAAGAACCCCTATTGTTACCACCAGTAAGTCCCATACAGCGGGATTGCTGAGACCTCATCAGAGGCCTTGCCCCCTTTCTCAACCACTTTGCAAATGTGCCTTCTGGTGCACTACTGGTTGGGGGATGGAGTCCCCTTGGCTGCTGAGGGTCGTTGGGGGCCAAGAAGCCATATTGTTACCACCAGTAAGTCCCACAACAGCAGGACTGCTGAGACCTTGTTGGAGGCCCTGCCCCTTTACTCAACCACTGTGCAAGCGTGCTGCCTGGCATTACTGGTTAGGGGATGAACTTCCCTTGGCGCTTGCAGAGCAGAGTTTATTACACACCCCTAAAATATAGGTGAGAAACGAGCAGAAAGAGGCACAATAGAGGTCAGAATAGTAGCAGCAAGAGGTAAAATAAAGGTGAGAAATGAGCAAAAAGAGTAACAATAAAGGTGAGAAACAAGCAGCAAGAGGCAAAATAAAGGTGAGAAATGAGTAGAAAGAGGGAAAATAACAGGCAGAATGAGCAGAAAGAGGCAAAATAGAGGTAAAAAACGAGCACCAAGTGGCAAAATGGAGGTCAGAAACAAGCAGCAAGAGGCAGAATAAAGGTCAGGAGCAAGTAGAAAGAGGCAAAGTAACGGGCAGAATGAGCAGAAAGAGGCAAAATAGAGGGCAGGTGTAAGCGGAGAAGAGGCAGAAAAAACAAGTTGAAAATGAGCAGAGGAGGTGAAAAACCGATGGCAGCAGAGGGTAGCGGACTGTGGGCAAGCTGGACAGGAGGACCTACACAAGACAAGCTGGCATGAGGACCTGCTCACCTGTGCCCCCTACTTTTTTTACCACACACCCACTGACACACTCACTCAGATACTCATGCACCCACTCACTCATCCATCTACTCGAAGACATACTCAGAGGCTCATGCACCCACTGACAGACATGCTCAGACACTCATGCACCCACTCACAGATCCATTCAAGCACTCATTCACCCACTCACAACCCCACTGAGAGACTCACACACACAGTCACAGACCTACTCAAAGATGTACATACCTACTCACACACTCCTGCATACACTCACAGACCCACTCAGAGACTCATTCACCCACTCACAGACCCACTCAGACACTCACCCACCAACTCACAGATCCACTCAGACACTCATGCACCCACTCACAGACTCTTGAATGCTCTCACAGACCCACTCAGAGACTCTTGCATGCTCTCACAGACCCACTCAGGCACTTACGGACCCACTCTGATACTCACACAACCACTCACAGACTCACTCAGACACTCACGCACCCACTCACTCACCCACTCAGAGACTCATACACCCACTCACTTACCTATAACATCCACTTGCACACCCACTCTCAAAGGTTACAGGTTACAGTTAGAAAATAAAAGTTAAAAAAAATGTTGAAATTCACTGAAAAAACAAAAGGTTACAGGGGCGATATAGCTAGGAAATAGAATTTTAAAAAACATAGCAATTTACTGAAAAAACCGAAGGTTACACGGACATTATAGTTAGGCTCAGATTTCACTTGTACAAAACAATTTAAATTCAGCAGTTATAGTTACCTGAGCTAACTATAGCTTATGCCCCCCCAATGCACTGCTTATGACCTTGCATATTACATCACTCATGAAATGGTCAGTGACATCACTCATGACCTCTTTGATGACATCTCAAATGACATCACTGATGAATTTATTCCAAATGTGACAGAAAGCTAGA
Source organism: Calotriton arnoldi (assembly GCA_963921515.1). Classification (NCBI taxonomy): domain Eukaryota; kingdom Metazoa; phylum Chordata; class Amphibia; order Caudata; family Salamandridae; genus Calotriton; species Calotriton arnoldi. The sequence goes on from CAWUFW010006822.1 coordinate 604,049, forward strand.
TCTTTATCTGGAAAGTGTGCTTTTTGTGATTTGGTGTAATTTTGTTCAGCTGTTTTATAGAAATTAGGTTTACAATTGATAGATATCTGATGCTGCAGATTCTTGCGAGTGACTCGTCAACTGCGCTACAAAATAAAATGGCCTGATTGGCCGGGCCCACAATACTAAACAATGTGATTGATGGCCATAACATAAGGAGAAAATGTTGCAGCCACAATTACAGGACATGGAGACTCTATCCCTGTGTCCTGCCTGCAACTAAATAATATGCTAGGGGGAAAGGTAGGGCTACCCTGGCTCCCCCGTAGTCATAGGGCGGTCCTAGAGGGACTACTTAAAGGGGGACAATAAAAAGGAAAAAAGTATGTACTTGTCGGTCCTGGAAGACTCTCGGAAGGGTTTATGAGGGCCTGTACTGGCACCCTTAGGAGTACTGCAAGAACAGATTCAAAAAGAACAAAAGCACACTAAGTTGGCAAAGCATCTGCTATGCACACCCTAAGCCCTGTACTGAAGACCTCAAGGAGAGTCCACACCTTTCAGACATTCATGCCTCATTAGGTGCTCAAGCCCCTACTATGCGCACCCTTCGCCCTGTATTGCGGGTAGGCTATTTGTTGGGTGTAATGAATAAGGTGTGAGTGCACAGGCCCCTACAACACACAACCTATGTCTTGTAGAGTACTTTTCAACAGAGCCTACTCCCTCCAGACATGCTTCCTTAGGTGGAAAAGCCCCTACTGCACACACCCTACTCCCTGTACAGAAGACATCATGGAAAGCAACTCCCTTCAGATATCCATGCCCAATTTTTCTTTTGCACGTCCTTCACCCTGCACAGCCCCGTTGCAAACAGGAAAGTCCTTCACCAAATCCTAATATGCACATCATTTGCTCTAAACAGAAGTGTTCGCAGACAGGCTAGTACTTGATCAAACTCTGCTTTGCATGGCCTATGAGCTGTACACATACACACACACACGCACAAAGTCATACACACACACACTATCACACACACAGTCAGACACTGCCACACTTACACATAGATACACGCACAGACACTCACAAATACACAATCACAAATTCACACACATTCATGAACACACAGTGACACACACATATACATGCACACACATACTTTCACACTCATAGACAGAGAGACACACACAGTCTCACAAATACATACACACATATACTGGCTGACATACAGACACACAAAATTCTAACAAACACACATATACATAGGGACACTCATATACATACAAAGTCAGACTTACAGATACCCACAAAGTTTCACACACACACATTCACACACACTCTGATAAACACATGCACAGACACACACAACACACACTCAGTCCCTATGACAGACATACACATGCATACATTCACAGCCACTTGCGCACATGTATAGGCTCACATGCATTTTCATACATACACACAGCCACACATTCACAGACACACATACACACAGACACATTCTGACATACATACAAGCACACACATGCTCACACGCACTCTCACATACAAAAACACACAACACACTGTCACACACATACACAAACACTCACACATACACACATACTTTGACATACAACAAAAATACACACACACCCTTACACACAATCATGCACACACATACACTCACAAACTCACAAAATTTCATACTGACACAAACACACACTCTCACATACACTCACACAGTCACACGCACACTTTGACATTCACACACAGACACCCACGCGCTCACATAGACGCAAACACTTTCACACACGTACATATACACACACACACTTTCACATAGCTGCCTGACAAACAAAATGCAATGTTTCTATTTCTAAACCAGTAGAGTTAGCTCCAAAAAATAACCTTTTTTGCTTTTTGTATTTTGTTTTGCTTTTTGAGAATTTTTTCAAGGTTGAACTTAATGAAAAAAAGGCCATCTTAATTTGGATCTGTAAAGAAACAATCGACTGGCACTTGTGTTTCTCCACCAGTTTTTTGTGTGCTGAAACACTCATCTTTCCTGCGATGATGACGGTAGAATAGTGACTGCAATAAGGTGATCACATATTGCTATTTTGGTTGCTTTATAATGTTAGTTGGAACACTATCTCCCAGTGCAAATGATGGTCCAGAAGCAGCTGTTGATGACTGCTCTTCCTCCTGCACTTGCTCACATTGTGGCTTCGCCAGTTAAATGTGCCTAGGATGCATGATTCTTAGATGATTAGCATCCTTGAGGTGCCAAATAAGTACGTTTTTGGATTGCTTCTGCTACATTTGTTTTGGCACAAGTTGCAGGTTGCTGTTTTAGCAGATTTTTTTTTATACCTTTGGTATGGTGAAAAACTCCCATGCTACTGACTCCCTATGTGATTTAGGAGTCACTTGCTCTTTCTCCATCTCCTACTGTCAATGTTCCCCAGATACCATAATGTACTTGTTATATTTAACCTAAAAAACAGCCAAAAAGCACCAAAACAGCTAAATTCCAGACAAGAACTGAATACATTCAAATTCAATTTCCAAATGACTATCTAAGGTTAGGATCTTCCCCTATCACAAGAAAAACAGTGATTCCAATCAATCAGATCTCTTTCATGTGTGTGTGACGATACCACAGTACTCTTATAAGACACCCTCTGAACTATTGTGGATCACAAAACCTAAAAACAAGGCAGAATTTATTTTAAAACACTCAATTGATCCTCATATTCTTTCCCAGTTATGGAACCTCTATGCACAAACTGAAATAAAAATGGCTCTTTCATAGTAAACACAACTTTATTTTAGGACGAGCCTGAGCCAGCGCGCATGCACTGCTCTGTGAGACTTGTTGTGGTGGAGTAACAAATAGAAGCCCCGCCCACTCTCTGCCCTTATTTGCCATTGACTTGTGTCATTATCTGTCCTAAATGCTGGTTTCTGATTTCTTGGTAGGCTTCTTAGTCCCTCCTTCGTACCGCCTTCTCTTCATTTGTCACCTCCCATGGTGACTGTCCACTTTACTTCGGCTGTTACACGCTATGTGTTATTTAGACTGTGAGCACTACTTTCCTTATTAAGTTTCTCTTACTGCCGGCACGACCTGATTTGGTGCCTTCTTTACCCTCCCTCCCTCCCGTAGTCATGCCTTGTTTAACCCCCCACCCTCCCTCCCGTTGTCCCTGCTGTCTCCCTCCCAGTCCCCCAACCCGCTGTCCCTGCACCCGCCCGCTGCTCCCATTGTCCATGCCTTCTTTACCCCATTCCTTCCCTCCCATTGTCTGTGTCTTCTTTACCCCCCACACCCTCCTTCCCGTTGTCCGTACCTTCTTTACCCCCCACCCTCCCTCCCGTTGTCCGTACCTCCTTTACCCCCTCCCTCCCGTTGTCGTGACTTATTTGCCCCTCCCTCCCTTGCATTGCAAATGCTTGTTTCCCGTACGTAACGAACACGGAGAACGGGAGGCTGCAGCCTTTGCTCACAGCCATCACTGGTCCTTGATCCGCGAGCGGGGCTTCGGCTCCGACGAACCAGCAGAAGTGTGTGCTGCTATCCGCCGAGGCCTCTTAGAGTGCCACCGAGCTATGTGGAAGTAGCTACATAACTACACCAGACATTATCCCCAAACCTACCCCGGCGTTAAACGGCTGCATTTGGTTGACTATATCGGCTTTAGTGATCTCGTATTTTTTTTTCAATTTACAAATAATAATAGGGCATTTCGCAAGAACTTTTAACAGTTCCCGAGGCAAAGGGTACTTCATATCTAAAAGCTTAAACATTTAATTGACATCTAAAAGGAAAGCCGAACTCCGCTCTCGCGCTCATGAGAATGTATCTTTATTTTCTAAACGTATAACAGTTCCTATTAATTAAAAGAGCTGCAATAAGTATGACTTTCATTTGAAAGTGAGAAATGGAGGAAGCGTTTTTCTTTGGATTTAAATACAACGAATTGTACCTCTGTGCTTCGAGAAGCATCTTAAAGTTGTATAATGGTAGGTAGCACTAGTAGAGTTAGTAGGGAATCTTTCTGAGGGCATTTCTTGCGCTCAGTCTTTTTCTCCTCATGCCCATAAAAAAGTTGGGGGCATATTAGCAATGCCTGGCGATAATTATCGCAAAGCGCAATTAGCGCTTGGATAATTATCGCCAGGCATCGCCGGTTTCTATCGCGGAGTTAGCGTGCAATCAGCAATGCTAATCTCCAAAGCGATAGAAACCTTGGAGAACAGTGTGAATATCGCCTGAAAACAGGCGATATTCACACTGTTCCCCAGTTCTGCTTGCTGATAGTGCGAGGGGGACTTAGCCATGTAATCCACCTTTCATTGGATTACATGGCTAAGTCAGGGTGGGACCAGGTGTTAGCAAACCAGCGCTAAACGTGTTTAGCGCTGGTTCGCTAATCACCGCCCCTGCCTCGCTGATAAGCGTTAGCGACCTCAGCGACTGTTTCCAGTCGCTGTTAGGTGGGGAACGCCTACTTTGCATGCCATTAGCGATAAATATCGCTGGCATGCAAAACGGCACCCAACCCGGTCGCTATCGCCTACAAGCTGTCGCTAACAGCAGTTAGCGACAGCTTGTTGATAAGGCGATAATATTATCGCCGCTTTAGCGGGAAAAGTCCCGCTAAAGTGGCGATAATCGCCTTGCTAATATGCCCCTTGGTTTAAAAAAATCAACGTGTATTAGTCGTGTACGATAGTTGTTTTCTAGGTGCTGGTCTCTCTTCTCGACAACATGAGCCTCCTTTTCATGTATACGACGTCCCTGACAAACTTCAAGTTGAAGAGAATTACAAGGTTTGTAGACTTAGGTCTGAATTGGGGTGGATAGTAAAATCGCGGCTTAGTTTAAGGCTTCGAGGGCCGTAGGCCGTTAAGGAACAGGAAGTGGTATTAGTGGGAACACGGGAGGAGCCTACTATTATACAATGTGTTTGGGACAAAATCACACCCTTTCCTGTGCCAGCACAGCGACCCTATTCCACTAGTCTCGGGAGCTTCACTACCAAAGGTGACGGAATCATAGACATACTTAATTGAACTGCACACGCAAATTACGTTGTTTATGTGCATATATCTATTGTAATACAATAGAAAATAACAATCTTTCCGTTCACTGTGCGATCTGTTTCCCTACCTAATGAGCCATATTCCCCGAAATGATCAGAAAACATTCTAATCACAGATTGAAATTGAGATGTCTTCTTTTAAAAATAACATCACTTCAAAATTAAAACAATGACGCGATTGTTTATAAAACAATGTAAAGATAACAGCTATCCACCCAGCAATAGTTTCTAAAGTTGAGTGTGTGACCGTTTTAACTGTTTGAATATATATGTCAAGCAAGCATTAGCAATGCCAATTGGTCTGCCTTTTAATTAATACTTGTGCCTATACCTATCCCAAACTTATCGCAATGCATACATAGACAACAAAGTTCTAGTTCTTCTTGGGGATGGACAAACCATTTTCTTTATTGCACCATATTCTTTTTAGCGCCAAGAAACCAATCGGTGTACGTGCGCTTAAGAAATATTTTTAACATAACATACCATAACATTGTGCGCTATGTGTATTGTGCATACATGATGCCTTATTGCTTTTGGCCAATGAACACCATAAGATGGGAGGTGTTAATGTTGAATTCTAGTTATTTTCAGTTACATTCTGTGTCTAGTGCCGCTGGTCCGTGGTGGGTTCTGGTTTGAGTGCGGCCCACCTTAGACTATGATATTTAAAATGAGCCTGGGCAGTGCATGCAACAGATAAATAAAAGGCATTGTCATTTACAATGACAATAGCTTAAACTCTCGCAAATGCGAGATCTATTGCATTGCAAATGCTTGTTTATTATAGCAGCCCAGTGATACTACAGTAATACCCAGAAGAGGAAGTAAAACCCTCTTGGAGTTCCCGTAAGGGTTTGCCATTGGCTGCGAGCGTCTTGCGAGAGTACCACAGGGCCATGGAAATAGTAAAAATAAATAGATTATAGAATATTAAATGTAACCATTAACAATACTATTGTATGATAAGTGTAATACATAAATCTAAAATGTACATTAATATTAAATTGCAAAATAATATTTCCCGTTATGTTAAAAAATCCTTGAAATTTACTGGAAAAAAACTAAAGGTTAAGGAGATATTATAATTAGGTTAAAATAGCATTCATTTTATTAATTAATTATTATTAATTTTGTGACTTTTTAGCTCAAAAAACACTGCAATATCTACAGTTATAGTTCGATGAGCTAACTATAACTCATGTCTCCTCTATGCACTTCTTGAGAACTTACGTATTACATCACTCCTGACAGGTTGAATGGCATCATAGATGACAGCACTCATGATATCTCTAATGACATCATTGTTGACATCACTTATGAAATCACTGATGACATCATCCAATGAGTGTGACAGTTTGCTAACTGGTACGGTGGCATTCTGGACAGTGCGTCTAGGTGACATAACAGGACCAACTCCTTGGAGTATGTGTGACAACAGTATGGTCCCTCATGCCAGATATGCATGATCCCACCAAAAAGAGTAATTAGAGTACCCCTGATATACAGAAGGACCCACGTTCAGGTGAGAGCCTTATACCTCATTAAGGTGCATGGAACACCTATTAAAAAGCAGGGACACACATATGTAGCCCTTAAGAAGGCCCCAGACCCGTATGGGCTCTTTGCGAGGTCTGAAACTTTTTGGCAAGAATCAGGGGTGATTGAGAGAATAATACTCAATTAGAACCCTGCACTTATATTTTAATAGACTCAGGGCACCCTACTAATAAATAGCACTTCTGACTGGGTATACCATGAGGTTTTATTAACCTTTTCTTCATTCAACTGGATCCCTGCTTTATCCAGCTTGATATGTCATATAAGAACTCCCATTCGTGGTTGAGTCCACCCTGGTGGTATCACCGTACCAGGGTGTGGATAGGCACCGATCATTAAGCATGCCACTATTTAGTGGGTGAGGCGTCTATTCCAAAATCTTTTGATTTCCCAGTAGGATCTCTAATTGGTTTTCTTGTATTTTTCTTCTTAGGAGCCTGATTGCCCTTTTGTGTGTAGATATGACTTTGGGAGAATGCAACTTGGTTGATCTTCTCTCGCTCTCCCTGTGTGAAGCATGCTATATGCTTAACACACAGAAAGGTACTTAGGAAACTACATGTAGAGCAAATTTTCTATACTTTTTTATTGCTCATGAGTGTAAGCTTTCGCAACATGCTTGGCATCCTTGTGTGTCTCAGGGTTCAGGTTACATTTATAAACAAACTCGGCCTTCTGTCTCATGGTTTATAAATGTCACCAGAACTCCTCAATGGCACTATAGGCTCATATTGCCTAGTATAGACACACACAAATAAAAACACATACTCATAAGAACTCAAACACTCACTGCCAAGGTGGTATTTGCTTACCATAACACGTATATCGCTACTTGCTGGTCAAAATAATAGTCTTATCACCATGCTTTGTTTTGGTTCATTGTACATACAGTAATACTGTGAGAAATTGGGTTGCTGGTTGACTGGGGTCTGAGCCCTAGTCACGCAACAGCCACAATCTGTGGCACTGTGAACCACAAAGTCACTAAATTAAACTACTAATCCCTGGGTAGTGTTGTAAGGTTCCACAGGGCCAGCGCACAAGTCTACATTATTGTTATATGTTTAAACTTGACATCTTTTTCTAAACTGCGACTTTATACATGCCTTGCACTTTCACAATAATATACTTAGAAATTATTCTGCTTGCAGCACATTTCTTAGAAAGTATTTTATCATGTTGTTCATACACTCTGTCCAAAGCTAAGTAACACAGAACGCGATGCCCTTGCATTTGGTTGTCCGGTTGGAGACATCTCTGAGTCTCGAGACAAACAATCACATCAGTGCTGCACTTCTGACACAGTGCGACTGGAACAGTGCATTGGAACGCTGGGTCTGAGATGCGACCCTGCTGATGCTAACCTTTATCCTGCAAAGAATGGTAGCCTGCGCTACACCAGATCAGCTTCCTGATACATCATACAGGTATGGGGGGCTGGGTTGTCCCAAGAGATCTGTCAGAAGGTGCTTCCACTATGCTATTGAGAGTGTGGGTAGGATCAGGAAATGAGTATAAATATAATCATATTCACACTGTCTTGTTATAATGGTTAAACTGTTTATCTTTTTCACTATTCTTGTAATGCTGGGGACAATGCTTTGTTTCATTCTACTTATAATTGCAGCTCACACTTTTTACACAATTTTTCAATAAATGTTTGAAAAGCCAATTTGTATCATTCTTGTGTCTCCCTTGGCATGCCTGAGTAGCAATGAAAGGGTAGATCTGTTTCCATGATTTCCTTGGGAATTAGAGTGGTCTTGTTCTGAGGTTGCAGATATCAATCGGTGCCCTGGAAGGTTAGGAGTTCAGATGGGGATTTGTGAGCTAGCTAGGAAATTGGGTCAACATACTCTGATGATATGTGTGGACTCGGTTCCCATAGTCTGATGGTTATGTTGTTTAGATACATAATCCTCCTTGATTTGTAGGAACCGTATGACAGTAAATTGGCACAAAAAGCTGTCAGGCTTAACTTAGAGGGGATGAGTAAAGTATTAATGCAGCACACAAACAATAATAAAGTAGAAACACAACACAAGAAAAATCCCACTCCAATGTAGAAAAATAAAGTTAATTTTAATAAATTATTTGCCGCCAAAGCAACAAAAACTCAATCAGTAGAATTATAGTTCTGAATTATCAGAGTTTTTAGTAAAAACTAGCACCTAAAAGATCAAACTGCCGACCATGGATAGTCATGTGAGACCTGGTCAAAGTCGAAAAATATGACCGACAGCGATAGAGCGTGGTTCGGATACAAGAAGTTGATTCGGCCCAGTCAGCACTTATCTTCAGTCTTATAAGAATTTTCAAGAAAATGTTCTGAGAAGGTAACGTTCAGTGGGGCAAGGCTACAGGCGGTATCCGAGGAGGAAGCGTAGTCATTGGGGAGCTTCTGGATGAGTCACTGTGAAGATTTCTATGTTCAGACTAAGGGCCTCATTACGATGGCGGACGAACTTCAGTCTGTCCGCCATCGTATCGGATTTGGGACCGGCCGCCTACAAGGCGGCCTACCCACAATCCGAATAATGATGCGACAGCCACCACGGAGGTCGCATTCCCTATCTTTTGCATTGCGGTGGGGATACCGTCAGCAGCCCCAGCCGCAATGCAAAAAATATGGAGTGTACATAACCCTGTACTACATGGCAGGCACCATGTGGTGCCTGCCACATGGTGCAGGGTTATGTAGGGGGGGCACCATAGGTGCCCCTCAGGGCACGTCCCTGCCCCAGGGATTAATGGAGGCCCGCTATGGGCCCCCAAATCCATTTCCGTCAGTCATTTCGACCAGAGGAAAAGGAGATTATAATCCCTACAGCGGTGCCTGATAGGCACCGCCGCAATTGAGGGACACACAGTGAGTCCGACGGGTGGTCGGATTGAATTTGCCCGTCTGGATCGTGGCGGTTGGTCTTTCCGACCACCACGCTTCCCCACGCCATCATTATATGGCACGGGGACAACTACTTTACGATGGCGGAGGGACCGCCACTGACAGCCTGTCGGTGGCGGTCCCTCGGCCATCATAATGAGGCCCTAAGTCACTTTTTTGTAAGACAGAAATCTGCAGTGGGACAAGGCAGGAGGCTGTAGCTGAAGACAATTCCTAGATATTGGATACCCTTTTGGTGAAAAACCGCTGAACAGGACTTGCTGCTGCATAGAAGAATGTAGCAGGAGCAGCTGCAAAGTCAGGCTGACCGACGATGTACCTTGGGCGGATCGACAAGCAGGTTGGTCCCAGTCTTTCCACGTTTCTCAGAGCAGGTTTGAGCCAAAAATGCTTAAGTCCCAAGTTTTGGATATTTGACTATCTGGGCACCTTTAGCACCAAAACCAATGGTTCAGGACTAGTGGGACACCACTTGGGGGTATAGGAATCCCTCTGGCTGTGTCCGGGTGTGGCTTCAAGATGGTGGGAGCCTTTTATGTCCCTTTGCCTCTGAACAGGAGATCAATAAACCAGCCCTTAGAATCACTATGGTAGTCGTGGGTTCAGGTGAAGATGCAGGGCTCAAACACCCTCTGAGGGTTCGAGGCAGGCTCCAGGCAGCAAAGTAGTCCTTCCCAATGCAGCAAAACAGTCTTGTGGAGTTCACAGATGGCCGCTGCAGGCAGTCCTTCTTAGAGTCCTTCCGCAGGTCGAGAAAGTGAACTGAGAGTATGGGTCTGAGGGCCCTATTTTTATACCTGGTGCCATCTTTGAAGTTGGGAGAAGTTTGTAGAGGTTTCTCTTTGAAGTGCTTGGAATTCCCTGACTCCCCTGTCCTGGTGCCAAGCTGGCTGCAGAGAACATGTGGAGATGACAAGCCCTTTGTGTGAAGGCAGAGAACAGTCTATTCAGTTGCATGCGGGGCTATGCCAAGCTCCCCCCCATCCTGCCAGCAGATGGCTTATTCAGGCACACCTAATCCCTCTATTGTCAGTGAGGAATTCACAAAGTCTAATTGTCAGTTACACACTGTCATGTGACCTAGTGAAGGCTGCAGGCTCCTAACGGCTAAGGGTAGGTAAATGAGAGCTTTGTAAAAGACGCTTTTTTTAAATTTTAATTTCAAATACAACTTTACCATAAAAGAGGAATCTTTAATTAGAATTTCATAGATACCAAACATGAATGGCTTAACTAGTAACAATCAGAAGTTATCACTTATTAAATGTAACAAGGCAACCCAATGTTATCCTATGGTACAGACAGGTCTCACAATAGTGAAAAACTAATCTAAGAGTTTTTTACTAACATAACAGGTAAAACTTAAAAGTACATGTCCAACCCTTTAATTACAATGCACCCTGCCTAATGGGCTACCTAAGGCCTACCTTAGGGGTGACATTTATTGAATAAAAGGGGAGTTTAAGGCTTGGCAATGAGGTTATATTGCCAAGTCGAAGTGGCAGTTTAAAACTGCATTCAGGCTGCAATGGCAGACATAGGACATGTTTTGAGGGGTGTACTTAAGTGGGTGGCACAATGTGTGCTGCAGGTCCAATAGTAGCATTTAATTTCCAGACCCTGGGTGTATGGTATACAACTCTAAAAGGGACTTATAAATAAATTAAAAATGTCAATCAGGTGTAAATCAATTGACTTATGTTTAGGGAAGGTAGCACAAGCACTTTAGCACTGGGCAGCAGTGGTAAAGTACACAGAGTCCTAAGGCGAACAAAAATGAATTTCAGCCAAAAAATGGAGGTATGCAGCTACAATGTGGGGAGACCACCCTATGGCTGAGAGGTCTAAAACATACGATTTTAGAAGGAGAGATATTACTATTATTCTTCTCCTTTATTTCCAGTTATTCCTTTCTCTACTATTATTTACCACACAGTATTCCGTGTGACCATTCGTTTTATTCAATCCCTTGCTTTCATATAGGTTTAGACCTTGTTACTGCAAGTCCATCCTTGTTGGCACTTGGACAATTGTCATTACACTTTTATAACACACTGTACAGTGATCTTCCTCTTTACTTAAAAGCTTCATTCCATTCAAGGAGTCATTGTTTCATTAGTGCATACCATGACTTTTCAAAATATGTTGTACTGAAGTCATTGGAGACCAGCCTTCCAGCTTTTTCTTTTCCATTCATTATTTTATAGAATAACTTTTTCATCATGTTCCATTCTTCTCCTTAAGGAAGTGAAAACAATGTACCATCTGAAATCCTTTTATTTTCTCAACATACGTTCGGTGAGATTGGCACTTGCTTTCAAGCTTGGGTTTTTATTAGATTGCTCATACATCTCACTGGCGACAGTATTTTCTTCATCTCACTTTTTGGACTATTCTCTTGAGTGAATTTCCTCTCTGCCTATCATTTTTGGTTGTGGTTTCTATTAATATTTAGTTTTCCCTATTTAACCCGTTAAGTGCTTCTGTCGGCCAACGGCCGTCGCGAGCACTACCTCGGTAGTGCTGCGCACGTCCGTTGGCCGACGCGGCCCCGCCCGCTTAATAGAACGTTCCGCACTGGCGCGGAACGTTCGAAGCAGTTAACCGGTTAAGTCATCTTATTTGTTTCACTCTTATTTAATTCTACCTAATATCACTTCATGGGCATTTTGTACGGCATTATGATTATATCTCTTGCCTTACTACTACCATTTATACCGTTTTACATTATGTACATACATTTTGTAGCCTTGAAACTGTTTTTTCGACGAAACACATGTCGGCTGTTTCGAAAGTACACAAGAAGATCTTGTCTCCACATAGGCTGCTGTGAAAGTGCACAAGAGCTTCTTGTTTCCATATATATGCAGGCTACAGCATTTTGGCTAATTCAACAACTAGTTTCCAACTTATTCCTGTTGGAATATCTTATTACAATGCACCTTGCAGCCTGCCCCATGGCTACCTATGTTTACCTTAAGGGTGACATATATGCAATAAAAGGGGAGTTCAAGGTGTGGCAAGGTTATATCGGCAAGTAAAACGGGCAGTCAAATTGGCAGTTAAAAACTGCATTCAGGCTGCAATGGCAGACCTGGGACATGTTTTAAGGGGCTACTTAAGTGGGTGGCACAGTATGTCCGACAGGCCCACAGAAGCATTTAATTTCCAGGACCTGGGTATATGGTATACCACTGTACAAGGGACTTATAAGCAAATTAAATATGCCAATCAGGTGTAAACCAATTTACTCATGTTTAGGGGAGGGAGCACAAGCACTTTAGTACTAGTCAGCATTGGTAAAGGGCACAAAGTCCTAGGGACAACAAAAACTAATTTCATTAGAACAATGGAGATAAGCGTGCAAAACATCTGGGGAAAAACCACCCTAAGACTGATTGGTCTAATACATACAATTTTAGAAAGAGAGATATTACTATTATTATTCTCCTTTATTTCCAGTTATTTCTTTCTCTACTATTATTTACCTCACAGTATTCCGTGTGACCATTCATTTTATTCAATTCCTTCGTTTCACTGTAAGTTTAAACCTTCTTACTTCAAATTCATTCTTGTTGACATTTCTCTACTATTATTTACCTCACAGTATTCTGTGTGACCATTCGTTTTTTTCAATTCCTTCGTTTCACTTTAAGTTTAAACCTTCTTACTTCAAGTTCATTCTTGTTGACATTTGGGCAATTGTCATTACAATTTTTAAACACGGTACAGTGATCTGCATCCTTACTTACAAGCTTCACTATATCCAAGGAGTCATTGTTTCATTAGTGAATACCATAACTGTTCAATATTATGTTGCACTGTAGTCATTGATGATCAGCCTTCCAACTTTTTGTTTTCTGTTCATTACTTTTTAGAATTACTTTTTCATCATGTTCCACTCTTCTCGAATTTATATTTTGTTTTCTTTATTTTGATCCTCTTATTTGTTTCACTCTTACTTGCTTTTACCTAATATCACTTACGGTTACTGCATTATGATTACACTTATTGCTTTACTACTCCCATGCATAAAGTTTTACATTCTGTATATACATTTTACAGGCTTGAAAAAGCTGTTTAGAAGAAACATGTGTCAGCTGTTTTGAAAGTGCACAAGAAGTTCTTGTTGCTACATATATGCAGATTATGGCATTGTGGCTAATTCAATAACTTGTTTTCAACCTATACCTTTTGGAGTATCTTATTGCTGGTTCTGTCTTCACTCACCTATATTATATACACCAGCCTACCCAGCTTGTTTATACTAATCTTTAATTAAATACATTATCTCTTACTTACTGTGTTCAGAGTCCTGACATTTTAATTGTGGACTCTATTTGTTGGTGTGCTTTGTACACTTACTTACAAACTTAAAGGTGATCCAGTGGCACAGAAAGTAGAAACTATGAGCATATGAAAAAACTAATTAAAACGTTGTGTAAAACTAGATAGCAGAAAGGTAGAGAGCAAAATGCCCCAACACCCAAACTCACAGACCATGTAAGAAATCTAGGGATCATCCTAGATAACAAGCTCAACATGATGGCTCAAGTCAACTCAGTGTGCCCCTCCTACTTCCACATCTATTGCATGCTGTGAAAAGTGTTCAAATGGTTGTCTCAGAACACCAGATGGACCTTCACACAAGCACTCATCATCAGCAGGCTGGACTGCAGCAACACTTTCAACACCAGAATCTCCAAACAACTCCTACACAGACCATCCAGAATACAGCCAGAAGACTCATACTCGACCTCCCACAATGCACCCATATCGCACGGCACCTCAGGAAGGTTCACTGGCTCCCGATTCACAAGCGCAGCCAATTCAAACTTCTCACGCACACAGACGAAGCCCTAAACAACACAGGACCAGAATACCTGAATAGAAGTGTATACTTTCATCAACCCACCAGACACCTACACTCTGACTCACTCTCACACACTCCCGACATCCGCAAAAGCAAAACTGGAGATCGCTCATTCTCCTACATCGCACCCAAGACATGGAATGACCTACCTCAATGCATCAGAGCCTCCTCCTCACTTCTTAAATTCTACAAGAAGCTGAAGATCTAGCTCTTCATATAAGCACCTTAGGACCACGCACCTACACACCTTCCCGAAGCACCTGGATACCCTCTCCGGTAGTTAGTGCACTATACAAATCAACATAACATAACATAACATAGCATAACATAACATAAGAATCAATCAGAGTCAAATTACATTTGTTGAGCATACATGAGTTGCATGCATGAGTATGAAATGATTAATGCTTTCATATGCAAATCATAGCAAGGTAGAAATTCGAAATGGTATACACTCGCTATACCAGTGTGGTGGGAGTGAAAGATGACCCATTTCTCAATTGGACTGCCACATCATTAGTGTGTCTAACAGTATAGGTCTGGGTAGAGAAGGAAGCCTCGTCTTTCCCCTCCACAACACCAACCAGTGCTAGTGTCCAAATCAAAGCATGGTATGTGTTGCTTTCTTTTGGCAATAAAACATGCTGTAACTTTCATACTCTTAGCCTGCTTTACAGGACAGGGATTCTAGTCTGGAGTGGCACAGTAAGCAAAATCAATGGACTGAAATGCATTCAAGAGTAATTACCACTGGATGGCTAAGACTAATCCAAACTTTACCTCCATTATCTATTTTATCCAGAATGGATTCCCTTAGTGCAAAGGTTTGCCCATTCCTGGATCCTGTGCTCACTGTGCTTCAGGAATTAAGTCCCCCCCACACTCCCTCACTGAAAAGACTCAACTAAGCAAACCAACCAAAGCATGTTCTTGTTTTCAGTTCGGAAGGAACCTAGGCTTGAAGTTCAGGCTGGATTGAGTGCCAAGCCTGATTGAATAAGGAGATTCTTGTCTAGAGTGGCACTGTGTCCCAAAAAAGACAATGAACTTGGCCCAGATAATTCCGAGTGGCTGAGCCTAATTCACTCATTAAAACTTCGCCTTTTTGTTTTAATCATAAACTTGAATAAAAATCGGTGATGGTATTTTGTATATCATTTATTTTTATATTTTATATGTATATGTTTATTCATATATTTGTACATGTATATCAAGCTAGGTCTGGTGGCTTAGTGGACTAATGCTTTCACTGTCGGGGCCTGTGTTTGACCTCATGGTCACAGGCTCAAATCTGGCTTGGTCCACTCAGCCTTTCATCCTTCTGAGGTTGATAAAATAAGTACCATTGAGTTGGGTAACAATAAAACTCTGTTATTCAGCGCCAAGACACCCTCCTGGGTGAACGTGCGTTTTACAAATACACATGTTATGGTATATATGTAGGGCATTTCTCTTTCAATTGTACAAGAGTGCAAATTGTAAATATCATTTCTACTCTCCTCACATTTCGAATTGGTTATCACGGTTGGTTTCTGTATTTGGGCCATACAAATGAGACTGTGTTTCTTCATTTGCAACCCAAAAATTTTTTTTTGATCTTGGTGCCATTAAGCTGTAGAAAGCACTGTCACATCGAAGGATACATGTAGTTGAAGTGTTCTGTGATGATGGGTTACTTTCTGGCATTGATTTCCAAATTAAGGTAGATCCTACTAGCCCTGGGGTGATTTTCTCTATGTGGAACAATCTTGTGTAAATTGTTTTTTTCTGTCGCTATTTTTGTATTATTATTGTTGTTATTATTGTTTAAACACTCACTCACCAACATTGGTATATAGGAGCTGGGAACAGAACTGATGGTAAAAAACATACAGAATCAGCAGCAAAGATAGTTTTCTGTGGTCCGCCCAAAAGGAAAATAGGATGAGATGTTTTTAATGTCAATGGGCCCAATTCACAGAACTAACTTAAGACAAAATCCTAAACTTACTACCATTTTGGTATTCACAGAAGGCACTTACTCATTTTGGTATTCACAGAAGGCACTTACTTACTCATTTTGAGTAACTTACTCATTTTGAGTAACTTACTCATTTTGTGTAACTTACTCATTTTGGTATTCACAGAATGAGTAACTTACTCATTTTGTGTAACTTACTCATTTTGGTATTCACAGAATGAGTAAGTGCCTTCTGTGAATACCAAAATGAGTAAGTTACACAAAATGAGTAAGTTACTCAAAATGAGTCAGTTACTCATTTTGGTATTCACAGAAGGCACTTACTCATCGATAAGTAAGTGCCTTCTGTGAATACCAAAATGAGTAAGTTACACAAAATGAGTAAGTTACTAAAAATGAGTCAGTTACTCATTTTGGTATTCACAGAAGGCACTTACTCATTGATGAGTAAGTGCCTTCTGTGAATACCAAAATGAGTAAGTTACACAAAATGAGTAAGTTACACAAAATGAGTAAGTTACTCAAAATGAGTAAGTAAGTGCCTTCTGTGAATACCAAAATGAGTAAGTGCCTTCTGTGAATACCAAAATGGTAGTAAGTTTAGGATTTTGTCTTAAGTTAGTTCTGTGAATCGGGCCCCAAGTGTAGACTTTTTCAGAGTTGGAGGCAAGTATTTCCAAGGCACAGCTGCCAGATCTTGAGCTATATTATTTTAGTACAGATTATATTCTGAGCGTAATTCACATTTGTTGTTTAATAGTCACAAAAAATATGCATATTACATATAGAAATAATTACACAATGTCACCACTCCTATGTCTGAGATTGTATATATACATCTAGGAATTGTGGGTGGTGGTATTTATGCCAAAGGACACATTATGACCTATGACATTGTCATCATCTGCTTCCCCCCACCCCAGAGTCACAGTGGTCGGAGTTCTAACCTGCTACTGCAAGGACTTAATTCACTGCACCAACATTATTTAGAAAGCCAGTTACACTGCAACCCATACACAACCAACTTAGCATTACTGTGTAGGAAGTGTTTTCGGGTCATGATGAGTTCCACTACATGAGTTCAGGAATGCAGTGGAACTTCAAACCCTCTGTTGTAGATGAATAACACACTCAAAAACACTAAGAAACAGGGGATGAACTTTAAAATACTTATTTCTAAAACCTAAGTCTTGTGCATAATGAACAGTAATCACACAGAATAAGAAAATAAATGCAGAAGTGCATGACATGGCCAGTGAAAACAATAAGAATGTTCCTAACATAGCAAGTTCCTAGCATCCCAACACCCTATAGCTACATCTTGTAACCACTATGCTAAATTTTAGCAGGAGCAATAAATAGCAAGGCTATAAATCAAGTTTCTTAGGATGGATCACACAGCATTACTTCTCTCTGTAATAAAAAAGATGTTTAGATATTCTCTATAACAGCTTTTGCCTTGGAATGATAGGCAAAGAAAGGCTGTACCACTCTCAGGGCGCCTCTGACCAAATCTGATAGTCGCTGCACACTGGTGTAAACTCTGGCGTGACAGTCCTAGCACAAAGCCCCTCTAACTTATGGTCAGATACCTTGGTTTTTATTGAATCTGATTGCCAATTTTTATCTCATGTTTATGAAATAAGAAAGTAATTGTGACACTAATGCTTCAACAAGACTAAACAAATATGGAGAGATATGTGTCATCGTAATTTACATATAAATAATATGCTCATATACATACAACAAAAACAAGTCAGCTTCCACACTAAGCGCTCATGATGTGATGGCAGTGTCCATACTACAACAATATAAATAAGTCAGCCTAGATAGAAGACACTTCTGCCTGTCTAAAACGTCTACCAAAAGAAACAAAAGAATCTCCAAGAAGGCACATAGTGAAAATAGAAGAGGTCTCAAAGGGACTTTTTACAGTGTTCACAGCAACCTGTTACCGTGCATGTCAGTTCTGTGATTGGATTTCGAGGATCCTCTTCAGGTTACTTAATATGATTGCAGAGGAGCAATTGGAGAGTGTCCACGTCTTCGACTTTGACTTTATCCAATCTTTTATTGGTTTGAGCAGGATGCCATGATCTGTTGTATCATATGTATAAAAAGGGCTGCTTGTTGGTCTTCACTTAGGAGAACAATTAAGTCCTCTCCCTTGTCAGTGACAACAGTTTCTATTACTCTCACAGTTATGAACGTTGATTGGCAATCTCTGAGTGCCTTATGTTGTTTGACGTTTTCGCTTTGATAGTGACCACTTTCAAAGATTTTGCTGGCCACAAAGAGACCAGAAGTAGCGCATTTGTAGGTCTGCAGATTTGTATTTGTGGAGCAACTAAAGCCTGTTTTAAGAGATTAGGCACTCTAGTCTTAGTTATGGAAGTGGTTGTATGTGAGAACATTGCGGTGAAAAAATATGGTCAACACTGATTACTGAACTATTGAGTTTCGTAACCACCTGTGTAAATAACGAAAACATTGACTACTAAAATCTCGCTAATAAAATATCAAACGAACACCAATATCAACTAGAAAAATATTAAAAGGCAAAATAATATGCACATAATTGTATTTTGCACATTTATATCATTCACAGACTTCATACTGGCCAATGTAGCAACCATTAAGACTTCACAAAAAGGCAAACATTTACTGACATATGGGTTACACTTAAACAAAAGAAAGTTTAAACTATGAGAGACCATATTGGCAATGTGCCAAATATTATTCAAACGGTTGCTAGGTTATATAATAACAATAAATGACAATGTAGAAAATGTTAAAGAGCACAACGTTTCACCTTAAAGAGCACAACGTTTCACCTAATATATCAGAAATAGAATTTCTAAATATTGTCCAAGATTTAAAAGATGTCTGCAATAGTTCATCTACACCAACAGGGACAATACTCAAAAACTATATTCTTAATATTCTTGAACAAATAATAGGAAGGATGTCCTATATCCTTAGATTATAAAAGAGAATAATATGAACCACATGAACAGGAAAGCACACTATGCTTGCATCAAAACGATTTGAAGAAATAGACATTGCAGCTCAACCTACAGATACACATATAAAAGAAAACTTAATTTTATATCACAATGAAAGTAATGAGAAAAGGATTATAGTGTTCTTGCACTATACTAACCCTAATTGGATAGCACATTTAAATCCTGCTCACCACTATTCCAAGGCCAGCACCAAAATATCAACATTCCTCTAATCTATGCAGTTCTGCCACATAAACAAAAAATACCTATCTCAAATAACTAATAGTGATTAAATAAAATATTTCTAAATACAAGAGGGAGGAAGAGGAGTTTAAAGTGCCAGTGTCAGTTCGATGTCCCTGTTCATAGACACATATAGACAAGACAGTCTATCAGGCTCAAGTTTGTATTTGTAAATTGGTTCTTTACCTTCTGGAGTTGTTTATGTTCCTCTTCCATAGTCTGATGATACATATAGACATATTCGTCTTTTAGAAAATATTCTTAAACAAATGGCACAGCCTCTCACTCACACTACGTGGCACACTTACTCCTAGGTGTAAGCCCAGCTCAGCACAAGGACAGCAGACATCCCAGCCTCCCAAGACCTCTGCAACAACCTCAGTGCCTTCTTCCACCACAAGATTAAGGAGATCTACGACAGCTTCAAAGGCCTCGATAACCAAGGCCCTCTCACCCCACTCGCAACCACCACACCCAATGACCCTGATCAGCTGGACTCCCCTCACCACTGATGACACCCTCAAGATCATGAAGAGCATCCACTCAGGATCACCCTCAGACCCCTGCATGCACCACACCTTCAACAGAGCCACCACCTCCATCGCCCCCGAGCTCTGCTGCAACATCAACGGCTCCATCAACTCCACGATATTCCCAGAAGACTAGAAACACACAGAGATCAAACCCCTGCTGAAGAAAACCCTCTGCTGACCCGAAGGACCTCAAGAACTTCAGACCCATCTCTCTGCTCTCCTTTCCAGCCAGGGTCATCGAGAAGGCCATCAACACCCAACTTTCCGAGTTCATCGAAGCAAACCACATCCTGTACCTCTCCCAATCTGGCTTCTGAAGCAATCACAGTACCAGGACCACACTCCTTGCTGCCACAGATGACGTCCACACCCTCCTCGACTGAGGCGGAACTCCAGTTCTCATCCTCCTGGACCTCTCGGCCACCTTTGACACCACTCTCACCGCACCCTATGCATAAGACTCCACAACGCCGGCGTCCGCAAAAAAGCCCTGGAATGGATCTGATCCTTCCTCACCAGCTGAACGCAAAGAGTGAGGCTACCACCGTTCCACTGGAACACACAAAAATCAGCTGTGGAGTGCCTCAGGGTTCTTCCGTGAGCCCCACACTCTTCAACATCTACATGGCCCGCTCGCAGCCATCGTTAGAAACCACGGACTCAACATCGTCTCCTACCCTGATGACACTCAGCTGATCCTCTGCCTCACAATGAACCTACAGTTGCCAAGAACAACTTCCATGATGGGATGAAGACTGTAGCCACCTCAATGAAGGACTGCTGCCTCAAGCTAAACTCATAGAAGACCAAAGTCCTCACCCTGGGCTCCACCTCCTGCACCTGGGATGACTACTGGTGGCCCGCAGATCTTGAACCCCCAACACCCACAAACCACTCACAAAATCTTGGCATCATTTGGACTCCTCGCTCACCATGAACCTCCAGATTAACACCATCTCATCATCCTGCTTCCACACGCTGTGCCTGCTCTGAAAGATCTTCAAGTGGATCCCCACCGAGTCCAGAAAAATGGTCACCCACGCACTCATCAGCAGCAGACTCGACTACGGCAACGTACTCTATGCTGGCATCACCCAGAAACTTCTCAAGAAACTGCAAAGCATTCAGAACGCCTCCACCAGACTTGTCCTCAATATCCCCCGCCACAGCCGCATCACCAACCACCTGAAAGACCTCCACTGGCTCCCGGTCAACAAAAGAATCACCTTCATGCTCCTCAAAGCACCTACAAAGCCCTACATGGCACAGGACCTGCATACCTCAACCACCGCCTCACATTCAAGGCACCCACCAGAGACCTCTGCTCTGCCCATCTGGCTCTGACTGCCATCTCACGTATCCGCAAGACCATGGCGGGGGAAGATCCTTCTCCTACCTCGCAGCAAAGATCTGGAACACCCTGCCTCTCCATCTAAGGCAATCACAGTCGCTGCCCCAATTCAGAAAGGACCTCAAGACGTCCGCAAAAAAGCCCTGGAATGGATCTGATCCTTCCTCACCAGCTGAACGCAAAGAGTGAGGCTACCACCGTTCCACTGGAACACACAAAAATCAGCTGTGGAGTGCCTCAGGGTTCTTCCGTGAGCCCCACACTCTTCAACATCTACATGGCCCGCTCGCAGCCATCGTTAGAAACCACGGACTCAACATCGTCTCCTACCCTGATGACACTCAGCTGATCCTCTGCCTCACAATGAACCTACAGTTGCCAAGAACAACTTCCATGATGGGATGAAGACTGTAGCCACCTCAATGAAGGACTGCTGCCTCAAGCTAAACTCATAGAAGACCAAAGTCCTCACCCTGGGCTCCACCTCCTGCACCTGGGATGACTACTGGTGGCCCGCAGATCTTGAACCCCCAACACCCACAAACCACTCACAAAATCTTGGCATCATTTGGACTCCTCGCTCACCATGAACCTCCAGATTAACACCATCTCATCATCCTGCTTCCACACGCTGTGCCTGCTCTGAAAGATCTTCAAGTGGATCCCCACCGAGTCCAGAAAAATGGTCACCCACGCACTCATCAGCAGCAGACTCGACTACGGCAACGTACTCTATGCTGGCATCACCCAGAAACTTCTCAAGAAACTGCAAAGCATTCAGAACGCCTCCACCAGACTTGTCCTCAATATCCCCCGCCACAGCCGCATCACCAACCACCTGAAAGACCTCCACTGGCTCCCGGTCAACAAAAGAATCACCTTCATGCTCCTCAAAGCACCTACAAAGCCCTACATGGCACAGGACCTGCATACCTCAACCACCGCCTCACATTCAAGGCACCCACCAGAGACCTCTGCTCCGCCCATCTGGCTCTGACTGCCATCTCACGTATCCGCAAGACCATGGTGGGGGAAGATCCTTCTCCTACCTCGCAGCAAAGATCTGGAACACCCTGCCTCTCCATCTAAGGCAATCACAGTCGCTGCCCCAATTCAGAAAGGACCTCAAGACCCGGCTCTTCGACTGAACCACAGTGCCTGCGACAGATCAGCAGTCCACACCCCCATCACCTTGTGACTAACCCTGGGCGTAGTTCGCGTAGTCGCATTACGCGAAGCTACGTGAAGATGTTAAAGCGCTACGCGAGCTACGCGAGAGGGGGCGTAGTTGCTTGTCGCGCCCGTTCGCGATGCGTTTTTCTTAATCGGGAACGCGTTGTGCGTGTTCGGGACACTGTTTGCGTGCTCGGGGGATAGTATCTCGCGAACTTGCCCATGCGGTCGCCTATGGGCGCGGCCATCTTGTTTTTCACTTGTCCCGCCTGTTCGCGATGCCTTATTTCCTGTTCCGGGTCGCGTATAGCGTGCTCGCGATGCGCATTTCATGTTCGGGAACGCGTCGTACGTGTTCGCAACGCTTTTTGCGTGCTCGGGGGGAAATTTCACGTGAAGTTACCCACGCGGTCGCGATGGGCGCGGCCATCTTGTTTTTCACTCTATGCTATGGTTCTGGGCCTGCTTTTCTATCCTCCCTCAATCTTTGCAATCCTTAGTTTTTTACACTGTTTTTCTGATTTTTTTTATTTATTATCTATCTCTCTCTGTCCCTAAGTCTATATTTTGCATTTATTTCTACTTTTACTGTGTTTATTTTTACTTTTCTACTGTTTTATATTACTTCCTTCTTTAAGCTCCTACTTCTTCCCCTAACTTTATTTTTTCCTTCTAACTTTTCTTTTCCGCCTCCCACACACCCCAGAACCATGGCGAAGGGTAGCACTACCGGCTCCAAGGGCAAGGCGCCTGCGCCCAAGTGCCGCCTGCCTTGCGGCAGACTGCGCCCTGCAGGGGTGCAAGCCCGGCAGCTTTTTTGCGAGGCGGAGGTGGCCGCCCTTGTTTTTTTTGTGCTGCGCCACCTCCCCTTGACCTTGGCAGCAGGCCAGGCTCCGGGTACCCCTACCCAGGAGCGTCACCGCCGGTGGGCGAAGGTGCGCCGGGCAGTGTTTTGCTGCTCAGGGTTCCGGCGCACCCATAACCAGCTGGCCCACCGGTGGTCAGACATCCTGGACCGGGAGCAGGACCTGTTGGACCTGCTAGGTGTCGAGGTCGTGGGGCTTGGTGAGTAGCTAATATATAGTAGTATAAGTATTGTGTATAATTTTTTGACGAATAACAAGAATACTGCTGCTTACATTGCAGGTAAATTACGTTTCAAAATCTTCTGTGATTGTAGGACACAGGTGCTCGGCGCTACTCTTACTTGTTTGCAACTTTGCGCTCGCTTGGGCTGATTATTATGTAAGAGTTTACTTTAGAGAACTTAAGTTAGGTAATGCTATTGCTAGAGAGACTCTAGTCCCTCCTTTGTCCTCCTGTCAAATAGTGGTGGATGGATTGATACTAGGTTTAGTTAGTATTAGTTGATAATTGTTTAGCGGTCTGCGTGACGCATCCTCTGTCACTGAGTGCTGCTTACCCCAGTCCTTAGTAGAACCTTTTGTAGTTTGTTTAGTGAGTGGTAGGCTTAGCAGTGTCAGTCAGTAGCAGAACATCAGACGCAACCAACCAACAATTTGGTGTATGCACAAATTTATGCATGTGTCCTCCATCTCATCTATGCATTTTTGAGGGCTAAAAAAATGGAAATGCAGACTTAGTGAACAATTGGCCCGTCTGGAATAGGTGGGCTAGGTCAGGTGGTACTTAGGCTTAGTTAGTATTCTGGATTCGAATCAATCAGAATGGAACACTGGATTAGTGTTCATAAATAAGTAGACGGTCCGTGAATCCCACAAGCCAGTAGTCGATCTGATTAGATAGGTCAATTTTATTGCAATTGTTGTTTCCTAAAATGTTTTTTGAGCGTTTTTTAAAATAATTTATTTGTTTCACAGCACTCATTAATGTTTGTCTCTTTCTTTAATATATCTTACATGATCACTGATCAGCAGCACCCAGGGGCAAGAAGACGGGGTCCGAGTCGGCGGGACAACCAGAGGACCGCTCCTCTACCGAGGGCCCTGCTGCTGGCCCCAGTAAGTCCTCCAGTGGTTAATATTAACAATTATATTTCCCTAACTTTTACTGCACCTTATTTTTTCCGAACTATTAATTGTCGTTCCACTTCCTAATTCTATTTTTTACAAAAGCTTCTTTGATCTTGACTATCTGTTTCTAAATTCTGGTTATCCCTGCCTCTAAGTTCTAACTGCCTCTGCTATGACTCTCTGTACTACTACTATTAGTCTGTCTGTAGCTAAGCTTGCCCAGTTTGCCACTCTTTATTTTACGGTTTTGAATAAAACTCAGATTGACCAATAGCTCTAGCCACTGAGTCCAGTCCTTTGGGTTGTCCTCTTCTAGTCTTCTTAATCTTGAGGCTTTGACAATTACCACCAACAAAATGCCCAACCAGATATTTGACTATTTTTGATAGGATATAGTAC
This sequence comes from Calotriton arnoldi, assembly GCA_963921515.1. Taxonomy (NCBI): domain Eukaryota; kingdom Metazoa; phylum Chordata; class Amphibia; order Caudata; family Salamandridae; genus Calotriton; species Calotriton arnoldi. The sequence continues at coordinate 629,114 of CAWUFW010006822.1, forward strand.
ATACTACTACTGTTGTGGGGATTCTGCACAGCCACATACAGAACTATGCACAAGAAAATAGGATGTTGGTGATGGGAGGTTGGACCTTCCTCACACCTCAGTCAGAAGTGAACCCACAATCCCCTGACCAACTAGCTATAGTGTCTCATTAGGTCCCCGAACCCCCACCCGAAGATACCCAATTATTACACAACCCAGAACATAACACCCTTTCGCTCACTCACTTGTGTAAGTCCACCACCACACCAAATACCACAGAGTCTATGTGTAAGTTCAAAAGGTTTATTTTCAACTAACAAGCTCTGTACGTTGTTCTATAAAATTCAGTGTACTACAGCCAGCTCCAAAAGCAAAATGCATAAGATTAAAACAATAAACATTGTTACAAGTGCATGATAGAAGACAAAAGATCTGTGCGAATTCTGGGAGACCCCTCACCGTAGAACGTAGAAGTACTGGTTACATGCATCATAAGCTCTGCAAATCTCTGGTTCGTAGAAGGGAATCTTCTGCCTGTTATGAGAAAAATGGTGCGCGTTAGATAGTATAATGCAAGCATTTCTCAGTCATGCCAAAAAGTGTAACATGTTATGGCTAAGCAATACGGACTAACCGAACTCCATAACAAAGTGGCTTGTTTTTCGACCTCTTGTACGCAACGCTCAGACAGTAGCTGTATGAGATCATGTGGGCTCAAAGGCGTCTTACTGCACAACAAGCTGCGAGGTAACATGCGCAAAAGACATGAAGCTAAAATGGTTGCATTGCTCAGGCTAACTTTGCAAAGAGTAGAGTAGACTATAATAATGACCCTAGGGACCATAACACTACTAGTAGTGTCTACTGACTCTACTCTAGTACCCGATTTGGACTAGTGATGTATGTTGTATATGTATGTATTAACTTTTTTTTCAATCTTGCTAGTGAAAACGAATAAATAGGGGGAGGTGTACAGGCATCTAAAAATGTGTAATGTTTTTCTAGGCGTACTACCGACCACCAGTGCCGGTGGGGCCAGTGGCGATGGCGATGTGGCCATTCCGGAGGGGGTAGGAGATGCGGCACCTGCAGGAGATACAGGGGGTGAGCCAGCAGCAGTGGCGGGCGGTGGTAAGTTATATTCATTACTTATTGACATTCCACTAGCTGGAAGGGTGTTGTTCACTTCACTCACTGTACTGTTGAGACTTATTAAGTATGAAGTTGTAGTGAACATTATCCAACGGTTGAAGAAGACACCCTTTACTTAGCATTAGCAATGCATTAGCAATAGCATTAGCAGCGTGAGTTGAGTAACCAATGGCCTCTTCTATCTGACTCCAACTCAGCTGTGAAAGTTTTATGGAGAAGACTAAAAGTCAGATCAGATGACCTTGATGGATGTGTTGAACAAAAAGGGAAAGAAGGGTGGAAGGAGGAAGGACGGGTGAGATGTAATATGACTGGCAGAGAAGGATATGTTGGAAGCATGCATAGGTGGCTGATAGGAATCAGATGCATGGGTTGTTGAAGGATGGGTGGAAGGTGAAAGAAGATGCCTGCCTGGGTGGGCGACACAGTATGGGTGGATACTGGGGATAGCAAGAATCATCAGCGGTGTTTGGGTCAAACTCAAAGCCAAGGCAAGCAAGGAAGGAGTGGACGCATGGGTGGTTGTTGGTGAAACAAACTAAGGTTTGTGGAGAGATTAAGAAGAATGATAGACATTTACTTTGAATGGATGGATGCCTGGATGTATTCATCATAGTCAGCATAGGTGGAGACTGTCACTGGATGCAGAGTCTTAGTTTGAAGAGAATGTAAAAGAAACCGCGCCAGAGTAGCAAAGCCGAGGGGAATATAAGTTGTATTTTCAGAATACAGTTGACTCACAGTAGTTTGCAAGCACATCATATATATATATTGTGTATAGTTAGTTATCAAGCGCCTTCCTCCGACTCCGAGGACCACTCCCTACCTATGTTAATTTATTTTCGACTGTGTCAGCCAGCCTGCAAAGGGTGGCCTATCTGTTGGTTACACAATCAATCAAAACAAAGTACCTTATGCAGTAGCGGTCGGTGGTGGGAGTGCTGCCGGGTGGTGATGTGGGGAGGGGGAGGGGCAGGGTGGGGGGTAGTAAACTATGGATTATGGCCAAATACAGGTAAGTAAACATAAAAATAAATAAAGTGAATTTCATTGTGCGCACTGCACCGCCAAATGCGATGCAGTGCGCGCAACGAAATTAGTTTGATTTATTTATATGTTTACTTACCTGTAATTGGCCGTAATCCATAGTTTACTACCCCCACCCTGCCCCTCCCCCTCCCCACGTCACCGCCCAGCAGCACTCCCACCACCGACCGCTACTGACCTTATGTCGTCGTCCCATATATAAGCAATGATCATTGGATCAGATATATAATCTGCCTTTTTGTAGTAGCCAGGGCAGGGTGAAAGTGAAATTGAGCAATTGCCCTTCATGTAACAGAGAGAGTATGGCCAGTGCCACCCGTAATAGAAAAATACGAGCTTCCCCACCTGCAGACAGTAGTAAATAAAACTAACGTGAGTCTGCGTCATGACTCGTATGTTTGTCTTGGGTGCAAGCTTAGCTGACTGAGCTGGCATGCCGGCTACAACAAGGTTATGTAATTTCGCTAAACTAGAGATAAGAAGAAGACTGGTGTACTGTGTACTGGAGTCCATAGTGCTAGTATAATGCCTGAAACTCCCACAAATGTTAGAGGCCGAGGAAGTGGGAGGATAGGTTATTACCACAAATGTTATGTACTGTGCTTGCTAGTGCTACTGTGCCACTATGTGTTGAATTAATTTTGTGTTACTGTTTTGCTAAGAGTATTGGTTACAGCAATATTCTTTTCTTTCTTGATATAGATCCTCCTTCCCAAGAAAAACCAACACGGAAGGAGTTGGCAGCCAGGGCCCGGCGCCGGAAACTGGAGGCCATCTGCCAAGAGTACCGGCGGCTGGTGGCTCAGGCGGAGGAGGAGGAGGAGGCGGCAGCAGCAGCTGCAGCCTCCTCCAATGCCCCGGGCCCCAGCCAGGCCCCGCCTCCAGTGGTACGGCGCCGCGGTCAGGCAGCCGCCCGCCGCCGCAATTCTTTAACATCCAGCACTGCTGCCCCCCACCCTGGATGCCACTGCAGGGCATTTCGCCGCCAGATGCTCCTCCAGATGGCACGCCAAGAGGAGCACCTAGAGGAGTGGGTCAAGATCCTCGTGGACAAACACCTTAAAGCCCTCCGAATCTAAGAACTATCTAGGACCCCGTTGGATTGCCCCTTTCTTATTCCTTTTGTTGGTGGGTGGGAATTGGGCGTTGGGGTTTATGGACATTGTTTGGACTTTTTCATTTTGGACATTGGTTGGGGTTAGGGAGAGGGGTGGGTCAGGTGTGGGATAGTTTATTTTTGTTAGGGTAATAAATTATATTTATACTTAAACATACGATGTTAATGTTTTGTGGGGGTTACTGTTTTACGAATTTACGTCACATGGTTTCCTTGCGGCTGCAGGGCCGCAGACAGTGTTTGATTTAAATAATCTTCCGATTATGTAACACACAAACAGATAGATGAGGTACCCCTCACTGAGTTATTTGTCCTACTAGTACTGTCAGTCTCTCCCCCTAGTCCATTATACCTCCCACCAAATTTATCTTACCTGTGATTGATGATGATTAAGTTCAGCACAGCGATGGCTGCATGGTTTCCCAAGAGAATGGAGAAGATGCCATGGTTGTGGTGGTAGTAGTAGACACTGGCAGTAGCATTTGCAAAAAAAAAAAAAGAGACAGTCACTTGCCTGAGAGAGACTGTGGGAGGAGTAGTAGAACGAAGTAAAGTACAGTACAGAAGAAGACTGCCAAACAAACAATATTGCAACTGCTAAAGTAAAATAAAACATAATGGTGGCGGGGGCAGCCTAGTACAAGAAGTTACAAACTGTAGTTGTGTCGAGTGAGTCACTTAACACAATCGTAATTCGTAACCTTTACTGCTGTGTGGCAGGATGTTGATGATGAATCCAATCAATGCCGGCAATTAATTATGATGTATTAGGTCCCTTTGGAAAAAAATAGGCTTGCACATAGACTGAGCATGGGTGGGCAAGCAGAAGAAGATCCTCGCCCTGCCTTGAAATTGAATTAGTGTTGCTTTCACCACATCTGCCCCAGCAAGCGTGTGATCAATTGGTGTACATTTAATGTAGTCACATCACACCTCAATATAAATCACACAGCCCGGGGGAAGAGGGTTAGGGTTTGATGAATGGATAGGAAGGGGGTTTGGGGAAAGGTTTGACAAAGAAAAACAGTACGCATGGACACAACAAAAGCAAAACACAATCTTGGCAGACGACCATGATCTTATCCAATAAATCTATAAAGGGAGAAAAAGGAAATGCATGCATGATGATGAAGATAACTTGATGGTTAATGAGTAGTACTTACTAACTACTACTAGACAATTAGACAGTACAGGGCAGCAGTATATTCTATGCAATTTGCCTTGCCTGTATGCCCTCAGAGAGACCCAAATTACATGTTGTACCGGGCTTACTTTTAAAGATAGCAAAGAAAATAAAAAAATAGTTGTAGGGATCAATTAGCAAACAAACAACAACACAACACACAGTCGTAATGATTGAAGAGAAAAAAGGAATCAAATGAATTAAAAGACGAATGATGAATGATACAAAAGTTACTGTATTATCCTGGTCAAATTGTGGAGTTGAATCTCGTCATTCCTCTTGGTCCTATCTTCCATAGACGCTCCGCACATCAATCTTGGGTGCCACTGCCTGCCTGATGCGGATTGGTAAGGTAAGTGTGAGTTGTTTCTCCCAGTATAGCACAGGGTAAAGGCCGGCCTGTAAGTGTAGATGGAAAAACAAAAGGGGTATTGAAAAATCAATGAATAAAAAAAAGCATCAATTACGGTGGAGTCCAAGAAGAGAAGAGAGAACACTTTCAGACTGAGGCGGCTTGGATACATCGTGTCTATTCTGTTTACAGCATTAAGCTACAACAACAACAGGACAGAACAGGCCCACGGCACCAGGCCGTGACCCAACCTCCATTTACCTTAAATTTTGACAGAGCCAGACAAAAGGCATATACAGCAACCTAGCATTTTCAAAATTAAGTGACTAAATCAATGCGCCGCTGTCAGTCATACCACTACACTCGACTCCACCACTACATGGACATGTAGGTCTGCTGTGTTTCTTGTTGAATTGTTGTGTTTACCTTTTATGCCACTTCATGAAACACAGTTATTCCATCAATCATCTCTGATCCAACTGACTGACTGCGTGCAAAGATAGTATGGTCATCATCATGGTGTGGTACGTGTTGTCCAACTCCAACTCACTCTGTAGTGACTCCGATTAAGTCCATATTCCATATTAAAAAATTGCAACGGATATTGGCCTGCACCTGCAGTAGTAGGAGTACAATTTGGTTATTAAACAACAAGAAGGGAAACATTGACTGTCACTTGAGTCACTTTCACTTTGTAGATTAACTAGTAGAGTTCGACTTCATGCACAACATCAACACAACAAACAACAGCAATCGCTCAGAGTCAGCAAGCATCCAATGCATGCCATCATTACCTGTCTTGCTCTTCTCTTTGGCTGTCAGATCATCAGATGCCTAGTTCTGACAGGTGTGTGTTTTTTTTAACGAGGCAGTGGCCTCATTATTACTCCACATTCATTTTGAGTGTTGTTAGTCGCTGTTTTGGTTTTCGTCTTATTCATCTGTGGCACTTTGTCGCAGTTTAAGTTGGTTCACATGGTCAGCGCTGTGATGGGCCGCGGCCTGGGTAGCGGTCATTGCTGGTCAATTGAGTTTGCAGAAATGTCAGCAAGTTTCTTCGAAGAGTCTTGTCTTTCTCTGCCAAGTACCTTCTGTCCTGACAGTGATGAGCTTTGGATGCCTGCCGAGGCTGTAGCCTTCTGACAGTGATGAGTTTACTTTTGGATGCCTGCCCAAGTTCTGACAGTGAAGAGTTGTGGATGCCTGCAGAGGCGGTAGCCTTCGGACAGTGATGAGTTTCGGCTCGGAAACAAAACGGAGGATAGCTATAGTCACGTTTCACTTCTTATGGAGGGACTGTTAGAGGCAACATTTCTTGTACTCCAATGTCTGGCTTGATGGAAATGTAATTAGGGTGAGTCAGGAAGATGGAGCAGGACTCTGAGGAGTGGACAGTTAAATGCACAGACGTGCAACTCCAATAGGGAAATAAAAGAGAAGACGGTGGTGATGGATTTGTTGTGATTTGATTTGAACCAGAAAGACAGATACACACACAAATAAAGGAAGGAAGAAAGTAACAATTTGAAAGCCTAGTTGTCAGGGAAGAGGAGCTCGTCCTCAAACTCTGGTGGTTCGGACAGAAGTAGGTCCTGTAACCCACTACTTACGTCATCGAAGTCGCTCTCCTCTTCCTGCTGTGATTCACGTATTTTGTACTCCGGTGGTATAAAGTGCTGATTCATTTTGATCATGGTTAACCTCTCCACGCTTTTGGGCGAGAGACTGGTCCTTTTCAAAGTTACAATGGCACCAGCAGCACTGAAAACACGCTCAGAAGAGACACTTGCAATAGGGGAAGCCAGATACTTTATCGCCAGCCTGCTGAGCACTGTCCATTGGCTTCTTTTCCCATACCAAAACACCAATGGGTTTCGATCCATGAAGACCTCTGTTGGGTCATCCAGATAGGCCTGGACTGTCCGCTCAATGCTCAGGGGTGCTCCGATGTGCTCGGCCTCTTTTGCCTTTGCATCAGCACTGGACTTACCATACCCCTGCCCTAGAAACCAATCAGTTGCCGATTGTACTGTGGATGATCCTGTTCTTGCTGTTGTTGATGTTATTGGTAGTGTTGGTGTCGGTGACTGCTGGGAGGCAAACGCACTTCCCTCAGGCTCCGAAGTAGAACTTGACTCTGGATGCCTTGTAGTACTTGTTATGGCCTGGGGCAGGGGCCTGTAATTACCAGACGTTCGTTTTCAAAGTCAATGGCTAGCTGAGCTATCAAAGTTTTGTACTTGGCAACATCCACTTCTGAAAAAGGAATTACTGCCTTACTGTTCAGAAATACTTTGTACCGTGGATCCAAAATTGTGGCAGTAATGTAATGTGGATCTGACACAATGTTATTTTGAATCCTTGTATTTTCAGATAAGCGAACGGCTAAGGAGTCCGCCAAATGATATGCGTCTTGTTTGTCATCCACACCTGCGTACATTTCAGACACCTCCTTCAGCTGTTGCTCTAGCATGTGCAACAATGGGATAGCTTGGCCCATAGTACAGTCCTCCCTGCTGACTTCACGTGTGAAGATCTCAAAAGGAAGTAGCATCTCTGTCAGGCATTTAACGAGGTCCCATTGACCCATCTCAACGGTCATGCCTCTCACAGTAGGATCCCCTAATCTTTGCATGACATAAGCATTGAGTGGTATGTACTCCGCAAACAGACGATCAAGCATATAATAAGTTGAGTTCCAACGTGTTGGCACCTCCTGGATGAGTGCTTTGACTGGCATTTTATGCTCACGTTGAATGACCCTCAGCTGCTTCCGGGCTTTAAAAGAATGGCTGAAATGTGTGCATATTCTTCTGCAGGTGGCCAGTAAGTTGCTGACTTTGTATTCATTTTTCAGAAAGTCTTGAACAACAATGTTAATGCAGTGTGCCAAACACAGGACCCTGAAATAGCGACCATCTTTCATGGCCCTAACTACATTACTGCCATTGTCCGTGGCAACAAAACCAATGTTAAGCCCTCTTGGGCGCAGCCACTCAAAGACCTCGCTGTTAAACTCTTCCAAAATGTTTGCAGCAGTATTAGATTTCTCCATGGCAAACATGGCTACAGTTGCATGTTTGCGAGTGGCATGAAAAATCTCAGCAGCGTCAACACCAGCAGATATCTGTTCTCTAACCCCCGCAAAAGAGATACAGTGTGCAGTGATGCACATGTAATCAGTGGCTTGGCAACTGGTCCACATGTCTGTTGTCAGGTGGATACTCTGAACAGCACTCTGCTTCAAGGCTTTTCCAAGCAATTCCAGCACGTCGTGATGTAGTGCTGGAACAGCAACTCTGGCAAAATAGTAGCGGCTGGGAACATGCCATTTTGGGCAGATGGCTGTCACAAATTCCAGAAACCCACCCCTTCAACAAAAGAAAAAGGGAGAAGGACCAGTGCTAACATTTTAGCCAGCTTCGCATTGTACAAACGTGCTATTGGGTGGTTGCGTTCGTACTGCCCCTCCCCCCCAAACATGCCTAGGCTGCATGGTTTTCCTTTCTCTTAGGCTCAACGACGCACTTTTTTTCATTGTGTACTCCTTGCTGTCTCAGGCTGACTCTTACTCTTGTGCCACTGAGATGTTGCTGAAGATGTGGGCGATGATAACACTGCACTGCTGGGGACAGGGCTACTTTGTGTACCACTTCCAGAGAGAATGTCTCCCTGTCCTTCCTCTTCCACCGTGATCGGATCTTCTACTCGTTTATCCCCACCAACACCAATGGTTGCAGTTTTTATGCCGCGAAGGTGGTCCTCCCAGCTAATCAAGTGGTGTTTTTTCAGATGGGTTATTTGGCCTCTGGTACCATAGTTTGTACCAAGCTTACCACGATTAACAGAGGTATTACAAATGGAGCATATAGCAATGTTCTCCTCCTTTTCGCTAACCGTAAAGAAGTCCCAAACTGGGGAGCTTAACTTTTGCCTCCTGCTGGAGGTGCCACTTCCAATGCCGGATGAACTGGAGGGTGTGGGTTGAATTTGACTCTGTGCTGTACCACTACCTACTTCTAGTGAGGTGGTGGTTGTGCTGGATGTAGGTCGCTGCCAGGCCTTTGCTAATGCAAATATGGAAGCTGTAGGTCGTGTTGGTGTTACCTGTGTTGGAGGTATGCATGCTACATCCCTCGCAGCGATTTTGGATAGGGTAATAATGTTGGTCTCCATCTCCTCGGGGCCGGGAGTGATGTTCGTGATGACTGGCTCATCATCATCATCCTGCTGTTCTACATCGACCTCCATAAGTGTAAGGCTTTCTGGAACCTTCCTTTTCCCTAGCCTGGTCTTGGGACGTGTCTCCCTCTCAGACTCAGTTTGTGGCTTCCAAGTGGCATCTAGATCATCAGAAGGGGGCTTGGCGAAGAACTTGATGGACTAACCCTCCTTTTCCTTGCTGGGGATTTGGAAGACAATGGATCTTCTGAATGAGTGGCTTCCTCTTCTTCTACCTCTGCATGAGGCTCAATTTCCTGAACTGCCCCTACTTCGGGAGGAACAACAACTACTATTGCGGGCGGTGGTTGCGGCTGTTGTTGTTGACCACTTATCTGCTGTGTTTCCTCCTGCGTTGATTGGGTACTACTTTGAGATAGCGATAAGTTTATCTCAGGCTCAGCATCACTGGTTTCCACCATTAGGCTGGCTACCTCTTCCACACTCATGTGCTTGGGCCTGGGTTGGTGGGTTGGGCCCACTGATGCGGAGGTGCTGCCCCCAGCTTGCCCCCCGGACACCGCTGCTGCAGGCGTAATTTTTGTTTCCCAAAAAAGATATTGGGCGGCACACCAGACTTAAGTTTCACTTCCTTCTTCTGTTCCTTCTTCTCAATAGCAACTTTCTTGGTACTGGAGGACCTGGTACCTGCTTTCTTTGGGCCCATCTTCTTCAGATGTCAGCAGCACTCAGTTGCACAAGTTGCAGCGATGTCTGGTCAGGTCACACGTCACGTCGTGTACAGCAGCAGGACGTCTGTCTGGCAGTACAACGGGCAATGATGACACACCTCCTCCTCAGTCTTTTGTGCACCTAAAAGCAAAAAAGCCAGAAGAACATCAGTCAAACGATAGCACAAATCAAACTAATATAATATATAACTTAGTGTGTGGTTGTCTCAATTATTAAATTTTAGTAACTCAGTGAACAACAACAGTGTAGCCATTTATGAGACTTTGACAACAAGGCCAGGGCTTTCCTGGTGTACTGTGTACACTCAGGAAGAATAAGAATAGCAAAGAACAAAAACAAAAATGGAGTGGAGCCTGTTTGGCCTAAATTTGTGCATCACGTGGGATGGATGCAGCATCAGGGAGCTGCAGCTGGCAATGGGGATGGATTTGGAAGCAGTAAGACAAGAGGAACAATGGAAAGACACGCAGGCCTATGTGGCAAAGACAGCACACTACTAACTACCACCACAAAATGGCCCCCAGCCACATGGTCACTCACAGGCACAAGGCACGGCAAACAATGAACTCAAGCAGGCCTATATGCCCAGACAAAGGATGCCTGATAAACAACACACACAGCTTTAATGCAAAAACTAAAATCCACATGGCTAAAAACAGGTTGGAAAGTTACACAACAACCACAACAACAACACATACACACGCAAAAAAGGCATTTATTTAACACACCCAAAAAGTGAAATAGACCCCCCAAAAAAACCCACATTTTGCAATTCAATCCAATGCCATCCATGCCCTAAATGATGTTTAAATTCAACAGACAACACAGAAACAGTTTTTATGCACCCATGATAACTACCTCTGGGCCTACTGGCAGACTAGGCCACAAGCTTGGAGGCCTATGGCAAAAGCACAGTGGCTGGTCCCACAAAATGGCCGCCACCACCACATGGCCAGGCCACCCACAACAACAAGAAAAGGAAGACAAGACAGACAATGCAGGCCTATGGCAAAAGCACAATGCCTGGCTTCACAAAATGGCCGCCACCCACATGGCGGGCCACCCACAATAACAAGAAAGTGAAGACAAAGGACAGGACCAGGAAGTTGGAGACTCTGGGGAACTTCCTTCCTCTTTAAAAAAATTGTAAAAAAAAGAAAAATGACTCCTTGCTCACAAAACTACATCTAAATGACAACCTGAGGAGTTTTTTGAGCAAAATGAACAAAATCATCATTTTTGAGAAGGTTTTATGCTGCTCGAGAGATATTCTTCACCAGATTGTAAATTCTGCGTGTTCGGCATTGCGATCTTTACAAAAAGTTGTTATCGCGCGCGTGAAAACGCATATTGAGCGCGCGAAGAAGAAAAAAAGTGTAAGTCCGCGTTGTCGCGCAGTGCGGAGTTGCCAAAAGTCCACGAGCTGAACGCCCAGGGTTACCTACTGGCTGAAAAGGCCTATTTATTTAACAAACACCAAAAAACTGAAATACCACCCCAAAAACCACATTTTGCAATTCAATCCAATGCCATCCATGCCCTAAATGATGTTTAAATTCAACAAACAGCACAAACAGTTTTTATGCACCCATGATGAGGCTCTGGGCCTACTGGCAGACTAGGCCACAAGCTTGGAGGCCTATGGCAAAAGCACAGTGGCTGGTCCCACAAAATGGCCACCACCACATGGCCAGGCCACCCACAACAACAAGAAAAGGAAGACAAGACAGACAATGCAGGCCTATGGCAAAAGCACAATGCCTGGCTTCACAAAATGGCCGCCACCCACATGGCCAGGCCACCCACAATAACAAGAAAGTGAAGACAAAGGACAGGACCAGGAAGTTGGAGACTCTGGGGAACTTCCTTCTTCTTCAAAAAAATTGTAAAAAAAGAAAAATGACTCCTTGCTCACAAAACTACATCTAAATGACAACCTGAGGAGTTTTTTGAGCAAAATGAACAAAATCATCATTTTCGAGAAGGTTTTATGCTGCTCGAGAGATATTCTTCGCCAGATTGTAAATTCTGCGATCTTCACAAAAAGTCGTTATCGCGCGCACGAAAACGCATATTGAGCGTGAGAAGAAGATAAAAAGTGTAAGTCCGCGTTGTCGTGCAGTGCGGAGTTGCCAAAAGTCCGCGAGCTGAACGCCCAGGGTTACCTACTGGCTGAAAAGGCCTATTTATTTAACACACACCAAAAAACTGAAATACCACCCCAAAAACCACATTTTGCAATTCAATCCAATGCCATCCATGCCATAAATGATGTTAAAATTCAACAGACAACACAGAAAAAGTTTTTATGCACCCATGATGACTACCTCTGGGCCTACTGGCAGACTAGGCCACAAGCTTGGAAGCCTATGGCAAAAGCAAGCACACTGCCTTGCTCCACAAAATGGCCGCCACCCACATGGCCAGGCCACCCACAATAACAAGAAAGTGAAGACAGACAATGAATGCAGGCCTATGGCAAAAGCACACTGCCTGGATTGCTCCACAAAATGGCCGCTAGCCACCCACAACAAAAAGAAATGGAAGACAGACAATGCAAGCCTATGGCAAAAGCACACTGCCTGCCTTCACAAAATGGCCGCCACCCACATGGCCAGGCCACAACAACAACAAGCATAAGCCAAGGGGAACAAAGAAAAGACATGCAGGCCTATATGGAAGAAGCAGCACACTACTAAACTACCACCACAAAATGGCCCCAAGCCACATGGTCACTCACAGTCACAACAGTCCATGGAAAACAATGAACTCAAGCAGGCCTATATATGACCAGACAAAGGAGGCCTGCTAAACAACACAGCTTTAATACAAAAATGCAAAAACGAAAATCCACAGGGCTACGAAAGGTTGGAAAGTTACACAACAAGCACACACACACATCCAACAAAGGTATTTATTTATTAACACACACCCAAAAAGTGAAATACACCCCAAAAACCACATTTAGCAATTCAATCCAATGCCATCCATGCCCTACATGATGTTTAAATTCAACAGACACCACAGAAACATGCACCCATGGGTACCTCTGGGCCTACTCGCTAAAATTTCAATCAAAGAAAAACAACTAGGCCCCTACTAAAACTACAGGCCACCCACAACAATAAATTTTAAAAACGATGAAAATCCCAAAAGAAAATAGAGGTACAAACAAAGCCCCAATCAAACAAACAAGTACACCAATTCTCCAACTTACTTGTAAAATCTCAAATCCAAAAGTCCTCAAATCCAATCCAATGATATGATGCAGCAGACAGACACAAAAAGTGATCCTTCCAGCTCCAAATCCAAATGAAAGTGAACAGCACATGGACAAAGCACTGGGAGGAGCCTGCTGGACAGGAACAGGAAGTTGGAGACTCAGGGGCACTTCCTTCCTCTTGAAAAAAAAAGTAAAAGAAGAAAAAGGACTCCTTGCACAAAAAACTGCAGCCAAATCACAATCTGAGGAGTTTTTTTGAGCAAAATAATCATTTTCGAGAAGGTTTTATGATGCTCGAGAGATATTCTTCGCCAGATTGTAGTTTCTGCGTGTTCGGGATTGCGATCTTACCAACACTGCCGCCGGAAGTCAGATCGCGCGTCCGAATGACGTGTGCGCGTTCGCACACTCTCGCGGGATCGTGCGGCCGGATTCCAAATCTCCTGGCGCCTGCGAACGGATAAGAAATCGCGTCGGCGAACGCAGAATCACGGTAAGTCGTTACTGCGCGCGCGAGAACGCATATTGAGCGCGCAAAGAAAAAAACAGCTACGCTACGTTGCAAATTGCGTAGTACTCGGTAACTTCGTGTTCTACGCGAATCGCGAAGTTACCGAAACTACGCAAACTCCGCGAGCGTAGCGTAGTTCACCGCCCAGGGTTACTTGTGACCCTTACAGGAGAGTAGTCACGCTTTACAAGTCTCTTCATTCATTGATTGAGGGGTGTTCTTTTTCCAGCACCATCTGGTGCTATGAGGGCACATTCAGAGCTGGTGCCTGAGAACAGTTATTTATTTTAGTCTTTCTTATAGAGAAAAATCTAGCAATTCTGTTCCTAGAAAAATTGTATTGGACTTTGAAAATCAGTAATCCATACTGTTTGAACCACTTGACTACTAGGGTGTTTCCCTCCTGCTGTTTCTTTTGATGTTTGGGGCAGTTCATGTTTATGCCTTCATAACTTTTTTCCACAAAAGGTTTCTAGGTCAAATCTGCATTCTTTTTCCCCACATCTTGGGGATTCTAAAGGTACCTGGGATTTGTGAATTTCCCATGAGAAAACCAAGAATGTAGGCAAAATATAGCTATTAAAAAAAATAAAATGGGAATGAAAGTGCCATGCAAGAAAGAGTTCATTGCAAAGGGTTTGCTGTGTTAAGATCACCATCTTCCCAGCTTCCAGGAACAAGTACAATTGTGAAAAGCAATCACACTATTTGCATTTTCTTAACTGATAGTCCGTTTTCCCTATATTTGTGGTTCCAATATACATGCAGTTTGTGATGAAATCAGGTGTGAACCCAGAATGCTATGCATTTCTGAAAACTAGACAATATTTTGAAGTCAGTAAGGGGTTCTTAGTGTGGATTGCTTCTAGTTTTCCAAAAGAAACATATCACAGACTTTTTAAATATAACAAAAATTAGTTGGAAAAACTAGCAATTGACTACAACATTTTGACCTGGATTTTTTTATCAATGGTTCACCTACAAAAGTGACATACCTTTACTTCCTGGCTGATGAGAGGTGATACCCTGAAACCGATCCTAGGATGCTTGTTTCCGGTCCAGTGAGGACCTGGCTTGGCAGTTTGGGCTGGACTGTTCCCATGGGGAGTACGGCCAAGGCTGAATTGCATATGGCTAAGTCCAAACTGAGGTGGTGTGGTGAGGAAAAAAACTATGGATTTAGGCCCAGATCTCTGTACTGGGGGTGAGTGTTTGACATTATTCAGCATTCCATGCATCAATTATTCTTTTTGCATTTGTCACATCAAGTGGGACGTGAATTCCCAGAGGTGGGTCCCATGCTTGCCATGCTACTGGATTCAAGCTATCCTGGCTGATGAGGGGTGATACCCTGAAACTGGTCTTAGGATTCTTCTTTCTGGTCCAGGGAGGACCTGACTTGGCATTTCGGGCTGGACTGTTCCCATGGGGAGCAGGGTCAAGACTCATTTGCATATGGCTAGGTCCAAACTGGGGTGACACGGTGACCAAAGAAATGATGAATTTAGGCCCAGAACTCTTTACTGGGGGTGAGTGTTTGACATTGTTCAGCATTCCGTCCATCAATTGTTCTTTTTGCATTTGTCACCCCATGTGGGACTGGGATGCCCAGATGTGGGTTACGTACTCGTCATGTCACTGGATTCAAGCTATCTTGGATAGTGAGGGGTGATACCCCGAAACTGGTCATAGAATGCTTATTTCTGGTCCAGGGAGGACCTGACTTGGCAATTCAGGCTTGACTGTACCCATGGGGAGCAGGGTCATGGCTGATTTGCATTTGGCTAGGTCCAAACTAGGTTGGCGCAATGAGCAATAAAACAATGAATTTAGTTCCAGATCTCTGTACTGGCGGTGAGTGTTTAGACATTGTTCAGCATTCTGTCCATCAATTGTTCTTTTTGCATTTGTCACCACAACTGGGACGGGGATGTCCAGACGTGGTTCCCGTGCTTGCCATGCCACTGGATTCAAGCTATCCTGGCCGATGAGGGGTGATACCCCAAAACCGCTCCTAGGATGCTTGTTTCCAGGCCAGGGAGGACCTGGCTTGGCAGTTTGGGCTGGACTGTTCCCATGGGGAGCAGGCTCAAGACGGATTTGCATATGGCTAGGTCCAAACGGGGGTGGCGTGGCGAGAAAAAAACTATGGATTTAGGCCCAGATCTCTGTGCTGGGGGTGAGTGTTTGACATCGTTCAGCATTTCGTCCATCAATTGTTCTTTATACCTTTATGTCTGTCAGACCTTTCTGGTCGCAGGCATCTACAGTATTTTTTAGTTGCCAAAAAACATGGAATACCCAGAGCCAACAACTGACTGAAGCCTATAATGATTTTTCACTGTGTACCGACCATGCAACAATTCATATTGTAACATCTAATAAATGAAACATGGGTTTGAAGAAAGCCAATGTTTCTCTGAAATGTGTACAAGACAATGAACTTAGGAATAGTGAATATTTGTACAACTCTGGATCTGCAGTTACCCCTCATACTACCATGTGATTCAGAAGGCATTTTGAAAAATGTGTTCTTTCTTGCACACTTGCTTAGATTTGGGTGTCAAAAATTGAGAAACTTTCAGTTGATAATAACAGATGTCATACTGTTCTGTGTTCCTTCATTCCTCCCAATAGAAGCAGTATCCCCTTTGTGTAGCTGGGCCTACCGCCCACAACAGAAAAGGCACCAAAATGCAATACCAAGAGATCAAATTATTTCAATTAAAATCACCCCTTTTTTTGGGATGTGGATAGCTGTGGATTCTAGGCCTAAATTCAGCCACATTTCAGCGGAATCTACCAAAACCAGACATTGATGAAAACTATACACCCAAGGTTGTACAGGGTGGTCTCGTTTGCATGGTTTACACTATCTATTCTTACCCAGAATTCCTAGCAAACTTCAAACTTTGGCAAGACACATGTTTTGTCCTCACATTTCTGTGAGGAAAGATCTGGAATCTGTAGAGATCCACAAAATTCCTACCACCCAGTGTCCCCCCACTTCTTCTGATCAAAGCAGTACCCCATTTATGTGGGAGGGCCTGGTATTAGCAACAGGAAAGGTCCCAAAATGCGTCATGGAAAGATCTGAGAATTAAAGTACGATAGGTAATACATCATTTTAAATTAAAATATTTGCAATTTATTTTAAATTAATCCTGTATATTAAAAATCATAATAAACTATGTTGAATTTCAAATAACAGATTAAAATAAAACATATACATGGATATTAAGCATAAACCTCAAGCTACATCAAATTAGAAATAATACAAATAATTTAAAAATATTAAAATGCAAAAATCCTCAATGCATAATTCCCCCCACAAGTAAAATAATACTTTCCGAATATGAAACATTAATTAAAATATCACACTATGGAAATTAAACACAAATGACATAACATTAACATTAATTAAAATTACAACCTAAAACAATTACACATCCAACTTTTTCATTTAAAATAATACACAAATAAATTAAAAACATTTAAAACCATTATCTATATGAACCCACATTAGTCAAGGAATGCCTCCAAGCCCAGAAAAAAATGTTTAAAGAAGAAATGCTGCAGGAAAACTGAACAATTAAAGGAACAATTCCAAACTGTTCTCCTTAAAAAAAGCTAATAAAAATACATCCACCAAGGTAAAATCTTTTCTGAGAGACAATTGACTGCAATACCCCTACTCTTTTTACTCAAACCCCACTTTCATTGGGGAAAGTACCTATAATTGTGGAGCTAGATTTACTATTCTAAATCCCTCTTTTATTTGAGGAGAGTGGATACAATTGTGAGGGTGAAATTTGCTTTTCCAACTCCAATCCCACTTTTATAATAGCACAATGCATATAAATGAGGGGGCCTAATTTACTATTAAAACTGCACTTTTACTTTTATTTGGTGAATGCACATTTATTGGCTAGGTTAGATTTACTATTCTAACCCAATTCCAATGTTTACTTTTATTTGGGGAAAGTGCATATTTGGGTGGGGGAGGATGTACAAATGTAACCTTAAATCCACTTTCATTAAGGGAAGTAAATACAATTGGAGGATTCAGAGTTTCTGTATTACCTCCAATCCCACTTTTAGTTTGGGAAGGTGGAATTTTATTGAGAACCTATGGATTGGGTTAGATTTACTATTCTAACATCAACCCTACTTTCACTATGAAAAGTGTACTTATTTAGAGGGATCAAACATACCGTTCAAACACCAACCATATTTCCATGCTGAAAAGACAAAATGTACTACTCTTACTACTCTTACTCCAATTCCAATATAATTTCTGAAAAGTAAAAGATTTATAGTAATAATAAATAATTTATATAGCATATCAACATATTAATGAATTTATAATTTATTGCATACATCGTTTTATATATTATTCCTTTAATTTATTAAATATTTATTATTTAATTTACTCACAATTAAATAATATATTAACCCTCATTAAGTTTGAAAAGGTAAAACATTTTAAATATTATTTCTAATAATTAATGGTCAAAATAGCACTGTACCTCCATTTTTAAATGCACTTCATACTAAAATAATGTACTTGCTAAAGTATTTTTTTTAATTTGAACTGTATTTATGTTTTTGAAAGTCAGAAATTTATAATGAAAAGCACTACTGACCAAAATACACTATATCTCTCAAATCCCTCTGAAGCTATTTGATCTAAAATTGTAAATTGTCATTAAAACATGTTTTAATTACAATTCTCACTCTCTCATACGTTTTTTAATTCTTGAGTCTCCATATACATCCCTACAGTATATTCAAATAGCACAGGTCAATTACGAACACTTTGTCTTAAGTAGGGTCCTGTGTACTTAATTCTGATGAAAAAGATCAAAATGTCAACATTGTCCACTAGAACTATTTTCGGAACGAAAGAAATGGACTGTACTATCAAGCGAAATAAACATTAATTGAATGGACTAGCTTTGATTGGTTGAGTGGATTTGTCTACTGACAAGAGCCATTACTAGATTTTTAATGGATTTGTGATATCTACTTGGTCAGCTGTTAATGTGCCATTCATATGAACCTGTTTTGGATATTGTTCTTTAAAACATGCATCTTTGATTAAAACGTAATAGTGTTTGTGAATGGAAATGATTACTGAATACACATCATAAAATTCTTTAGCAGTGTTTGTGACTTGAGTCCTGAAGAAGGCCGGCATGACCCCAAGTATTGGGCACAGACAGACGGCCGAAACATGTTGATTACCTGGCAGTAAGGAGGGGTGTAAGGAGCACATTATATCTCCCTAGCACCACCATCCTTCACATTTTTAATCCTGGCCGGAGGATCTAGGAATAAGATGTAGGTTTAGAGATACCTCCGAGCTAGTTTTAGACTCACACCTCACTGCACTTCCACTTCCGGCGTTCCCAGTCATGTTTGAAAGCATTGTTTTCTCTCTTTTTTATGTTGTGTTTGTCTGTCATGAGTGGGTATTGTTTTCTAATTCTGCAACATATGCTGCATTCTGCAGCCCTGTCACAGGACCCTCCATACCACTACAGAAGTTTTAAAGTTCCACCTGTCGTGTGACATTTGTTTGCCAAATGCCCTGAGATTTATACTCCAGGGAAGAATATAGCAGTCAATGAGTCTTTGCTCCTTTCGAAGAATGGCAGCTGGACGCCGGTAAACTTTGAAACGTTTGCTATGCTGGGTCCCTTTTACAGCCAGCTTCATAAAGGTATTGAAATTAAAGCTGATCCTGTTTGGCATCCCTTTCCCCAAGAGGCTAGAGAGTAGTTGTCCTGTTCTTCAGTTTCTTGTTAAGTGATAAGGGTCAGTCATTTTCGCACCTTGGCCCATGATCTCACATACAGTTAACACAGTAGACTGAAACTTAACTTCAAATCTGTCTTGTTTTGAGTGCCAGCTGTTTATAAGATAAAAGATCATCTGGAAACATTTCTTTCTCAAGCAGAATTACATAGATTCTTCCATTGATTTTGATCAACTGTTCTTTTAGTTTGTCCCTTATATGTATGTATCTTAGTATCTGAAAATATTGAAACAAAATAAAAGGAGTATGTTGCATTTCATTTGATATGAAGTATGCTGTTACTAATGTTTACCTCTCCTTTACTTGATTCATTTCTCTTAGTTGGTTGGATTATTCTGATACCAACCCTTTCTGAAATCTCACACCTGGTTATACTAATTGGTTCCATTAGGTCAACTTTTGTGTGTGTTGATATGTACCAAGAATTCTGAAAAGAATATTGGTTTTCCCTAGTGTCTGTAAAGCCTTTACAAAGGATGGGTGCCCTTTAAGTAGCATATATCATGCAAGAGAACTCAGTACAATATCAAGCTTTACATGTTTTCTCAGTAGGACAAAACTTTATTTCCAAGGAAACATCTTATAAAAATACATAGCTTCCATTATCAAATGTCTCATATATATTATCAATTAAAACAGTTTTGCAGTGAAACCTTCATGTTCTTACTCAGAACACAAAGCAGCATTGATTAATTCGACTACAAACATACACAGTACATACTTCATACAAATACGTAATATTCATCATACAATAGATATTGAACAAATTAAAAATGACCAAATTGAAAGCAGACCCTCTACGTTAATCACTCATGACAACAGACTATAATAGATATCCTGCTTTAAGCAGACATCTCTTGGAATCTCAAACGTTTCAAATCTGAGTCTTCAACGTTCATCTTTATTGATTAACATAACATATTTTGCCATTGCAATTGTAATATCTAAGGTTTTCATTGTGCATAATATGACTTGTGCCTTCTTTCTAGTTCTGATTTCGTACTTCACTAGGAGAGGCCGAAGAAACCTTTTCTGCTCACCCACGAAGAAAGTAGAATCCAGAAAGAGATGGACTTGAGAATATTTTGTTTGTAATCCACACAGACAGAAACTATTGCACTCAGTGACTCTTACTCCAGATATTCTCCAGCTTGAGACAGTTCCTATCTAGAGTTGTAGAATGGTACTCCGCATATGCTTGTCTGGGACCCAAGTTAAATTTGGAAAAGTTTCCTCTTCACCCAAATTTTCAATAAAGTAATATGCAGAACCCTTTGACAAAAGGTAATCTCCACTTAATGTTCCTTCCCTTTCCCCCACTCTTCAAATTATTTAGAAGAAAGACATCTTCAATATTAAATATGTCTGTTATCAATTCAAGATTTGATAAACATTTTTCGGTAAGTTTCTTAAATTCTTCAGAAATGAAAATTGAGTCATTCACGATTAGGGTCAAGAGTTTACCTTCTTGTCTATTTGATACACTAAACAAAAACCTTAACGTTCTAGACTGCAGTAATAATAACCAAGATTCTAAGCCAATTTCTTTGCTGACTGCTTGAAGCATTGAATTTTTTGGGAGATCAAAAAGAGTTTTTAGACACAAACTGTCGAAAAAGTTCCATTTAAGTCTCAGATGTAAAGTAAGTCCTCTGCTCAGTACACCATCTGCGGTATTAATTTTACAATTATCAAAATTTTTTGAGATTTCACAGAGACACTCCGAAATGGCAATAAAATCTTTTAAGGCAGTTACAGTAGCAAAGCTATGTGATTATCTAGTTGTAAGTTACTTGCAAATGATATACCTAAATATTTGTAGTTCCTAATCTGCTCCAAAGTAATATTATTTCGAAACCACGAAAATGTCTTGGATTGTTTGGAGATGATCAAGGTCCTAATCTTCTCCACATATATTGTTAGTCTATTGTTATTACAATAGGAGTGAATGGCATACAGTTCTTGTTGCAAGCCTATCTGCATATAGTCCATTGCAACTAGATGGTCTGCATACATGAGACAAAGGGCAAATACGCTGCATATTTGTGATGAAAAGGGGTGTGTACTTGCAATTCCAAAGGTAAATCGGAGATAAAAAGGCTAAATAATAGATGTACTGTAACACAATCTTGCCTTAATCTATTTCCAACTGGATTTTTTTCAGATAGAACACACATACCATCTAAAGCGACCTGGACCCAATTGTTTGAATGAAGATGTTGTGTCATAAACAGCATGCCCTGTTTAACTTTCCATTGTCTTAACTTTTCCCAGAGGATGCCACAGTTTTCCAGGTCAAAAACAGCTCAGAGGTCTGCCAAACAGCAAGAAAGTATTCCAATTGCTTCTATTGACTTCTTAACTGATGTCCAGAGTACCATACAATGATCAATGTTGAGTGCTTCTGCTTGAATCCTCCCTGCTCCAAAGGCCCAAGACTCAACAAGTTTTAACAAAGTTTGAACATAAATGTTTGAGATTGTATCCAGAAGGGAAATCAATCTATAGTTTGCTGGTTCACTTTGCTAACCTTTCTTGTGAATTAGCTTCATAACTGCACCCCTACATGACTCTGGAATTTTCCCTGAAGAGGAAACCCAACTAAAGAAGATTCCAGCTCACCAAAGAGGGTTTGCTTTAAATAATATTGCCAGCAGACTGTTTGGGCCTCCTGCCTGTGAAGGTTTCGAATTAATAATTCTTTCTGCAATTACCCCTCCTTACTGAAGCTGCATATGTTGGTCACTCTTCCAGTAATCAATAGTACAACCTGAAACATGTTCATGTGCAGAAGTTTTATAAAGATTTGAAATAAATTCAATCCATTGTGATTCCAAGACTTCAGCCTCCCAATTCACAGGAAAGATTGTCAGTTCAGTACTTACCAGCGCCAAAAAGATTTTTGATTGCCCTGTAATTTTACTTGTTGCATTTTGTCCCAGTTCATCTCGTAATAACCTCTCTTTTTTGCATTGACAATAATTAGTATGCCTTCTTTTGTGTTTTACATTATTGACTAAGCATTGGTCCTTCATAATTTACCTATTTTCTACCTCATCTATTTAAGGATCTGAGTATTTTCATTACATTCTAAGTCAAACCAACCCTTCCGGATGCTACATCTGTTACTGCAAGTAGCTTGAGAGGGATTATAGTTTGTTTTTAAATGTAAAAAAGTCCTTCAATTAAATGCTTGTAGCACTCCAGTCTGCAATTTTAAATCAAATCTAGCATGTTCTTATCAAGTGTGATCTGAAACAGCTCTTGGATATTTTTGTTAGCTAGAAACACCTTACTCTATGATTATAAATTAATTTCAGTTGTAACATAGGACCCATTACTTTTTTTATATTCAGCCTTGAAATCGACCATCACCAAATCTCACCCACTACTTATTTAAATATCTGATCTTCTGCATTCTTATCCATTGATGGAACTTTTCTAGGTATCAAGGGGGTGGGAATTGGAATTGCTCTGTATGGTAAAAAAGCCTTTTTTCTCAAATTAGCATTCAATACACTACATGGTTTCTCCTTTAATTTACCAAACTAAATCTTGACAATGCGCTATTTTGAACATGCCTTTTGTTGGAGCCAAACCCCAATATTCTAATGCACCCCTATATTTTGGATCACCCCAAAATCTACCTCAGAGTTTCTGCTCCAGCACCCTTGATCGTGCAATAAGAGTCACCACCCTCTACAACTTTAGGCGCAACAGAAATTAGCAGAGTAATAACAAGGGCACTGACAATAACTGAGTTCTAGATTGAAGAAAAGTGAATGGGTTTTATTACAAAAGTCTCAAATTACGGATTACAAAGTAATGCAAAAATATGCCATTAAGGCTCAGATTATATAGTCAGAAATCAGAATTATTGTAAGAACCAATAGGCAGCAAAAATCATAAGTGGAACGGACAGCATCCCTAAAAGCAAGAGGAAAGCCTCCAAAATCTGGAGTTTTTATACACATTTTATGAATAGGTAAGAAGCAAAAACTGCAAATTCAACGTGGCATGACTAGGAATAAAATATAGGTTTAGAGATACCTCCGAGCTAGTTTTAGACTCACACCTCACTGCACTTCCACTTCCGGCATTCCCAGTCACAATTGAAAGCATTGTTTTCTCTCTTTTTTATGTTGTGTTTGTCTTCCCCTACCCTATTGCTCCACCCCAGGCGTTGGCTGCGCCGGGGTGTATTGTAAGCAGCCCTATGATGAAGCATGTCACACACCTGTGTGAGTGAGGGCAGTATTAGGACACACAGCACGTGCCACCACCAGACCACTACACCACTAGGGGTGGGCAGAATTTGTGTAGTCGCGCTACGCAATGCTCCGCGAAATGGTAAAAAATCTCCGCGAGCACGCAAAAGTTCAGCGAACACGAGGAATTGCTTGTTCCGCCCATTCTCGATGCTTTTTTCCTGTTCGCGAACGCTGTTTGCGTGCTCGGGGAGAAATATCTTGCGAACACGCATTTTGAAAGCGCGAACAAGCACAAAACTCCACGAAACCGCGGAATTTTTGGCAATTTTGCGTTCTCCGCGGAACGCGAAATTACCCAAATTCTGCAAATTCCGCGAGCAGAACGGAATTTACCGCCCAGGCCTATACACCACGATCTTCACTCCCTACTCCTCTTGGTGTGTATAAGTATTTGATAGGGGGTTCGGAGTAGGTGAGTTCCGTACCCTCTCCCCTTCCCGTTTGTGTGCTACAGTATTAGAGCGGCGGCTCAGCCGCAGGGGAATACGGAATCATTATTATTGTTCCTAACCTTAGTAGGTCTATGAGCACACTTTACTTATCTTTCATATAACCTGGAACTACGGAAAACTACCTTTTCCAATTATGGCACAGGAACAGGGACTATCCTTCGGAGAGGCTATGGTAGCAGAGATCTTAGTGGGTCCATCTTTTTTGGGTGACACAGCATTGAACCAGGTTCTCACACAAGGAGAGGGCTGCGATACCCTTTGGAACTCAAAAGGACACATGTCAAGAGGTGGGCGGAATTTGCGTAGTTGCGCTACGCAAAGCTCCGCGAAACGGTAAAAATCTCCGCGAGCACGCAAAAGTTCAGCGAACACGCGGAATTGCTTGTTCCGCCCGTTCGCGATGCTTTTTTCCTGTTCGCGAACGCTGTTTGCGTGCTCGGGGAGAAATATCTTGCGAACACGCATTTTGAAAGCGCGAACAAGCAAAAAACTCCGCGAAGCCGCGGATCGCGGAATTTTTGGCACTTCCGCGTTCTCCGCGGAACGCGAAATTACCCAAATTCCGCAAATTCCGCGAGCGGAACGGAATTTACCGCCCAGGCCTAGTCAAGACCATACACCATGGGGCGATCCTAACTGAGTACTTGAGGGGGAACGAGGCACCACGGGGGTCTCCTCGTCACGAACGAGCCCCTCATCTTCCTAGAGGATGCCGCATTCAGACGTGATTGGGCCCTCATTGCGTGGAAGTGCACCAGGTATTGGCTAATCTTAATTATAAGTATCGCTAGAAGACTAGCCGATACCCTGGTGATAAAGATCCAAGAAAGCGAAGAGGGATTGAAAACAGAAGTTGTGCTGACCACGTTTAACCACAAACTGAATGAGGTCAACACCGAATCGGGAGAATATAGAGACTACTTGGTGCAATCTAAAATATCAAAATTGCAAAAAGACCTTAAAAAATTCTCAAAAGAGAAGGTCTATCCCTATACCAACAAGGAATATGTCCAACAAAAGCTAACCAACATGAAAAAGGGTACTCAGCCAGGTAAAAAATGCCAGGACACCGCTAGTAGTAGCAGCAATATCAGCGACTATGATTTCCCACAACGTAGGAGAGGTAGGGGCAGAGGTTATCAGAGAGGACCCAGACCCTTCTTTCCCACAACTTTTCAGGGCTACCCAAACCAGTGTTTTAACTGGCCGGGTTTACCCCCACACCCGGGTTATCAGAACCCCCACTTCCAACCACCACAGTTCCAACAACCACAGGTTCCTTTTTTAGGCAGGGGCAGGAACAGGGGTCGAGGCAAACAGAAGGGCCAACAGAGAGTGACCTGGGACGAACAGGACCAAGAACTGAACCAATGAGTGACCAGGAGCATGGCCCAGAGCATGCTACCGGGAACGAGCAGGGAACTTCTCTAGTTGTTAACCTTTCCTCAACGACCATGACCCCCGCCCAGGAGAATCTTCTTAACAAAGGCCTGGGTTTAGTCCCCACAAACCAGTTGGACCATTTTCGATTACGTCAGGAACTTGCCACCTTTTTCAGAAGTGTGAGACTGAAGGTGTTTTTCGAGGGCGCCGAAGAAAGAAATACTACTGAAGGAGACACGTCCTTGCACCCCAAGTCAACATTCACCCCTCAAATAACGATGTTACCACAGGAGGTGGGTACGTTTGAACAAGCAGTGATATATGACCTGGAAAATCTACAGAGACGGAACGGAAGTTCGTTTGCCAATATGAGCAATACAGAGAACGAAGCACTAAAGGAACTAAAGGAGAGCCCCTCCATTATCATAAAGCTGGCTGACAAAGGAGGAGCAATTGTTGTTTTGGATAAAACTACCTATAACGACGAATGTCAATGCCTCCTTTCGGATAGGAGGAATTACCAAGTGTTAGGAAGGGACCCCACAGTGGAGCTAGCCAAGGACATCGCCACTCTGGTGGAGGAGGGTTTGGCTAATGATTGGATTTCAAGACACAAGGCAGATTATCTCATCAAAAACCAACCGAAGACGCCGTATTTTTATATACTGCCTAAAATTCATAAACCTACCAGACCCCCACCAGGCAGACCCATCGTGTCAGGTATCGGATCGATTCTTGAACCATTATCACAATTTTGTGATTTTTATCTGAAACCTTGATTTCAGAGACTACCAGCGTACCTACAAGATACCTTGGATATCCTCAACTGCATGAAGGAGATGGATTTCGATCCCAACAGTGAATTCCTGATAGGCCTCGACATCGAGGCTTTATATACCAACATCCCCCAGAGGGAGATCTTGAGGGTACTGGAGGATATCCTGTTTGAAGAAGAGTGGAGATATCAAACACCACAAGCCTTCATTTTGAGCTTGGCTGAGCTAGCCTTGACTAGGAACTTTTTCGAATACGAGGGGACCCTTTACCTACAGACCCACGGGACTTCGATGGGCAGCACTTTTGCCCCGAGCCTGGCGGGTCTGTACGTAGGTGCCTTCGAGAAGATTGTGATCCATGACCCACAGTGCTGTTGGTCGGAGAATATAAGACTGTGGTGGCGTTATATAGACGACGTCCTGGTTATTTGGAAGGGTGACGTAGAATCAGTCAGTCAATTCCTGGACTGGTTAAACCTGAGAAACCCTTTGCTTCACTTCACGTCCACTGTAACCAAGACAGGACTCCCCTTCCTGGATTTAATGATTGAACCTAAGGAAGGTAAACTCCACACCAGGGTGTATCATAAACCTACAGACAAAAACGCCCTGTTAGCCTACGACAGCTTCCACCCCAAATCCCTTAGGGAGAACCTGCCAGTTGGCCAATTCTTTCGATTGAGGCAGAATTGTACGGAGAGATCAACTTTCAAAGAGGAAGAGACACTCCTCTCCAGAAAACTCATTCAGAGGGGATATCCAGAACGTACCATCACGAGAGCCCGAAAAAGAGCAACCAATGCCAATAGGGACAACCTTTTGGAGAAAAGACAAAGACCAGTAACGGACAAACCAGTGTGTGTCACTACTTTTAATACAGCTTCCCACCAGATTAAACAGGTGATACTAAGGCATTGGAGCATACTGAATTCAAACTGGATGAACAAAGAAAAACCATTGTTCTCCTTCAAAAGGAGTGCCAACCTCAAGGATCTGCTAGTACACACGAGACCAGGCGGAGCACAGCAAAGAAGAACAGTAACACAGGGTCTTTTACCGCCGGTACAAGGTCACTCACGTTGCGGATCTTGCAACGTATGCCATCTGACTAATAACACGAAAACCATCGATATCGGACTGACTTATCCATGGGAACAGAGATTACAGACCAACTGTAACTCCGAGTTCATGATCTATCTTATCACTTGTCCTTGCCGCATGCAGTATGTGGTCATGACTACCCGCAAGGTGAAGACACGCATCATGGAGCATCGGAGTACGATAAGATGCTTGAGGTCCAACACGAAACTCACGACCCACTACCTAGAAAGGCGCCACACTCCTGATGACCTGATCTGGACTGTAATTGAAAAACCCACTATGAACCCTTCTATTGGGGATAGAACAAGGGCCCTCCTCCTGAGGGAGCAAAAGTGGGTGTACCGCCTCAAGCATCATACAATTGGCCTTAATGATGAGATACCGTGGCACTCCCTTAATAGATAGAGATCACTCTGATTACCAATTAACTCAGGAATCTGGGGTTGCCATCGACCCTTCATAATAACTACATCCACATTATTAGTTGGGAAGGGGTGTTGGAAGGGCAACAGTACTTTATACGGTAAACAATGGTTCCATCTATTGAAGGGGATCTGTAGAATTAGGACGTGTACTCCGCCGGTCGTGTACCACGGCGGACCTTCCCATTGTCACCTTTTGTATATGCCCCACACACCTTAAGATGGAAAGACCCGGGTAGGGACCCGTGCTTTTTTAATAAGAGCTGGCATTCATTTGAAAAAATATTCAGGAAGGGGCCCTTTGCATCAACATCAGTTACCATCTTGTTCCCCGTTTTCCTTGCTCTCAGCGAGGGACGTGACGGACTGCAGGAACAAAAGGGATAATGTATGCACTATTTATTGTGGCAGCAGGACTCTTTGTCCCTAATTAACAACATAAATAGGAGCTAGCACCTATGTTCAGAGAGAGCGATCTCGACATAACTCTGCGGCTAGGTTCCTATGACAATGGGCCGCTCTGCATCACAGGAGCGGGCCCGTGGTTACTATCGGGCTGCGTAGACGCCCGTCCATGACGTCGTCACGCAGCCCACGTGACCAGGACTCTGGGAACGCCTCTCCAACATAAGCAATACGGTCTCACAGCTCCCCCGCATACCTACACGGCGCGAGCAGGCGAGCACCGATGAGGAGGAGCACCACCCTTGGAGTAGTAAGGAGAAGGGGGAGAGAGAGAAGGGGGCACACCATTCTAACTCTGCTTAGGTCCTTGTATTAGGGCTACTTTTTACAAGTGGGGGTTAAGGGGCCCGCTGTAAGGACTTCTCTACAGCCTCGCTTTTGATGCCATTTGAAATCAAAGAGAGGGATGCACAGAGGGGGCAGGAATATCGGGCGAAATATCGCTGTTTTTCCGAATAAGCACGTCAATTACGGGAGCATATGGTGAGATCGGGTGAACTTAATATCAACACTATGTGGTTTATGTGATGTGGTTTAAGGACGCGGGGCTAGTGCAACGGGCCTTATAACACAGTTATGCAACTGGGTAGCTCTCATTTTTCATCCAATATGAGAGCTCCCAAAGTGGATGTGACACCGCGGGGCATTCGCTTTACAAACCTGAGACTGGTCTGAGGAAACTAGCAGGTCACATTGGACCACATATGAGAGGTGTTTAACATTCACACCATGAACACCTGCACCATACAATTGTGAATCTGAGATAAATAACGACTACAATATCTTTCCTCCCTACAATTTTGCCTCCCCAGAGTGTGACAACAGGGGGTCTCTCCTTGCCGACCACTAGTTTTAACATGATTTAGGGGTAAACTTGGTAAGTACATACTGTCCGAGCCCCCTTCGCAAGTATGTGATGGGTTATATGATTTTAAAGTACGCTAGTGGCGCTGGAGACTACACCTACCAAAATGGGTAGTATTTCTGAATGCTTAATTTAAGAATGAACTATATGACCATGATGATTGAATCTCCTGTTCTTAGGGTGATACACCCTGTACAGTGGTGGTACTGGTAATTGTATAGAGCATGCCAGTGAGTGTGTGCGCATGGATGTATACTCACACAACAGAGAGTTATCAGGGAATTATTCCGTCTAATTCCCTTCTCTTATGTCTCCTGTCCTCTGATTCCTTACAGTGAATCCACGATTTTTCTAGAGGAAGTTCCTCAATGTAAGGATTAGGGTTTCTGACACCTATGAACCTCGAACGGAGGTCGGAGCAGTACATTATATACTGGGACCGGAAGAGTCCTGAAGAAGGCCGGCATGACCCCAAGTATTGGGCACAGACAGACGGCCGAAACATGTTGATTACCTGGCCGTAAGGAGGGGTGTAAGGAGCACATTATATCTCCCTAGCACCACCATCCTTCACGTTTTTAATCCTGGCCGGAGGATCTAGGAATAAGATATAGGTTTAGAGATACCTCCGAGCTAGTTTTAGACTCACACCTCACTGCACTTCCACTTCCGGCGTTCCCAGTCACGTTTGAAAGCATTGTTTTCTCTCTTTTTTATGTTGTGTTTGTCTGTCATGAGTGGGTATTGTTTTCTAATTCTGCAACATATGCTGCATTCTGCAGCCCTGTCACAGGACCCTCCATACCACTACAGAAGTTTTAAAGTTCCACCTGTCCTGTGACATTTGTTTGCCAAATGCCCTGAGATTTATACTCTAGGGAAGAATATAGCAGTCAATGAGTCTTTGCTCCTTTCGAAGAATGGCAGCTGGATGCCGGTAAACTTTGAAACGTTTGCTATGCTGGGTCCCTTTTACAGCCAGCTTCATAAAGGTATTGAAATTAAAGCTGATCCTGTTTGGCATCCCTTTCCCCAAGAGGCTAGAGAGTAGTTGTCCTGTTCTTCAGTTTCTTGTTAAGTGATAAGGGTCAGTCATTTTCGCACCTTGGCCCATGATCTCACATACAGTTAACACAGTAGACTGAAACTTAACTTCAAATCTGTCTTGTTTTGAGTGCCAGCTGTTTATAAGATAAAAGATCATCTGGAAACATTTCTTTCTCAAGCAGAATTACATAGATTCTTCCATTGATTTTGATCAACTGTTCTTTTAGTTTGTCCCTTATATGTATGTATCTTAGTATCTGAAAATATTGAAACAAAATAAAAGGAGTATGTTGCATTTCATTTGATATGAAGTATGCTGTTACTAATGTTTACCTCTCCTTTACTTGATTCATTTCTCTTAGTTGGTTGGATTATTCTGATACCAACCCTTTCTGAAATCTCACACCTGGTTATACTAATTGGTTCCATTAGGTCAACTTTTGTGTGTGTTGATATGTACCAAGAATTCTGAAAAGAATATTGGTTTTCCCTAGTGTCTGTAAAGCCTTTACAAAGGATGGGTGCCCTTTAAGTAGCATATATCATGCAAGAGAACTCAGTACAATATCAAGCTTTACATGTTTTCTCAGTAGGACAGAACTTTATTTCCAAGGAAACATCTTATAAAAATACATAGCTTCCATTATCAAATGTCTCATATATATTATCAATTAAAACAGTTTTGCAGTGAAACCTTCATGTTCTTACTCAGAACACAAAGCAGCATTGATTAATTCGACTACAAACATACACAGTACATACTTCATACAAATACGTAATATTCATCATACAATAGATATTGAACAAATTAAAACTGACCAAATTGAAAGCAGACCCTCTACGTTAATCACTCATGACAACAGACTATAATAGATATCCTGCTTTAAGCAGACATCTCTTGGAATCTCAAACGTTTCAAATCTGAGTCTTCAACGTTCATCTTTATTGATTAACATAACATATTTTGCCATTGCAATTGTAATATCTAAGGTTTTCATTGTGCATAATATGACTTGTGCCTTCTTTCTAGTTCTGATTTCGTACTTCACTAGGAGAGGCCGAAGAAACCTTTTCTGCTCACCCACGAAGAAAGTAGAATCCAGAAAGAGATGGACTAGAGAATATTTTGTTTGTAATCCACACAGACAGAAACTATTGCCCTCAGTGACTCTTACTCCAGATATTCTCCAGCTTGAGACAGTTCCTATCTAGAGTTGTAGAATGGTACTCCGCATATGCTTGTCTGGGACCCAAGTTAAATTTGGAAAAGTTTCCTCTTCACCCAAATTTTCAATAAAGTAATATGCAGAACCCTTTGACAAAAGGTAATCTCCACTTAATGTTCCTTCCCTTTCCCCCACTCTTCAAATTATTTAGAAGAAAGACATCTTCAATATTAAATATGTCTGTTATCAATTCAAGATTTGATAAACATTTTTCGGTAAGTTTCTTAAATTCTTCAGAAATGAAAATTGAGTCATTCACGATTAGGGTCAAGAGTTTACCTTCTTGTCTATTTGATACACTAAACAAAAACCTTAACGTTCTAGACTGCAGTAATAATAACCAAGATTCTAAGCCAATTTCTTTGCTGACTGCTTGAAGCATTGAATTTTTGGGAGATCAAAAAGAGTTTTTAGACACAAACTGTCGAAAAATTTCCATTTAAGTCTCAGATGTAAAGTAAGTCCTCTGCTCAGTACACCATCTGCGGTATTAATTTTACAATTATCAACATTTTTTGAGATTTCACAGAGACACTCCGAAATGGCAATAAAATCTTTTAAGGCTGTTACAGTAGCAAAGCTATGTGATTATCTAGTTGTAAGTTACTTGCAAATGATATACCTAAATATTTGTAGTTCCTAACCTGCTCCAAAGTAATATTATTTCGAAACCACGAAAATGTCTTGGATTGTTTGGAGATGATCAAGGTCCTAATCTTCTCCACATATATTGTTAGTCTATTGTTATTACAATAGGAGTGAATGGCATACAGTTCTTGTTGCAAGCCTATCTGCATATAGTCCATTGCAACTAGATGGTCTGCATACATGAGACAAAGGGCAAATACGCTGCATATTTGTGATGAAAAGGGGTGTGTACTTGCAATTCCAAAGGTAAATCGGAGATAAAAAGGCTAAATAATAGATGTACTGTAACACAATCTTGCCTTAATCTATTTCCGACTGGATTTTTTTCAGATAGAACACCCATACCATCTAAATCGACCTGAACCCAATTGTTTGAATGAAGATGTTGTGTCATAAACAGCATGCCCTGTTTAACTTTCCATTGTCTTAACTTTTCCCAGAGGATGCCACAGTTTTCCAGGTCAAAAACAGCTCAGAGGTCTGCCAAACAGCAAGAAAGTATTCCAATTGCTTCTATTGACTTCTTAACTGATGTCCAGAGTACCATACAATGATCAATGTTGAGTGCTTCTGCTTGAATCCTCCCTGCTCCAAAGGCCCAAGACTCAACAAGTTTTAACAAAGTTTGAACATAAATGTTTGAGATTGTATCCAGAAGGGAAATCAATCTACAGTTTGCTGGTTCACTTTGCTAACCTTTCTTGTGAATTAGCTTCATAACTGCACCCCTACATGACTCTGGAATTTTCCCTGAAGAGGAAACCCAACTAAAGAAGATTCCAGCTCACCAAAGAGGGTTTGCTTTAAATAATATTGCCAGCAGACTGTTTGGGCCTCCTGCCTGTGAAGGTTTCGAATTAATAATTCTTTCTGCAATTACCCCTCCTTACTGAAGCTGCATATGTTGGTCACTCTTCCAGTAATCAATAGTACAACCTGAAACATGTTCATGTGCAGAAGTTTTATAAAGATTTGAAATAAATTCAATCCATTGTGATTCCAAGACTTCAGCCTCCCAATTCACAGGAAAGATTGTCAGTTCAGTACTTACCAGCGCCAAAAAGATTTTTGATTGCCCTGTAATTTTACTTGTTGCATTTTGTCCCAGTTCATCTCGTAATAACCTCTGTTTTTTGCATTGATAATAATTAGTATGCCTTCTTTTGTGTTTTACATTATTGACTAAGCATTGGTCCTTCATAATTTACCTATTTTCTACCTCATCTATTTAAGGATCTGAGTATTTTCATTGCATTCTAAGTCAAACCAACCCTTCCGGATGCTACATCTGTTACTGCAAGTAGCTTGAGAGGGATTATAGTTTGTTTTTAAATGTAAAAAAGTCCTTCAATTAAATGCTTGTAGCACTCCATTATGCAATTTTAAATCAAATCTAGCATGTTCTTATCAAGTGTGATCTGAAACAGCTCTTGGATATTTTTGTCAGCTAGAAACCCCTTACTCTATGATTATAAATTAATTTCAGTTGTAACATAGGACCCATTACTTTTTTATATTCAGCCTTGAGATCGACCATCACCAAATCTCACCCACTACTTATTTAAATATCTGATCTTCTGCATTCTTATCCATTGATGGAACTTTTCTAGGTATCAAGGGGATGGGAATTGGAATTGCTCTGTATGGTAAAAAATACTTTTTTCTCAAATTAGCATTCAATACACTACATGGTTTCTCCTTTAATTTACCAAACTAAATCTTGACAATGCCCTATTTTGAACATGCCTTTTGTTGGAGCCAAACCCCAATATTCTAATGCACCCCTATATTTTGGATCACCCCAAATCTACCTCAGAGTTTCTGCTCCAGCACCCTTGATCGTGCAATAAGAGTCACCACCCTCTACAACTTTAGGCGCAACAGAAATTAGCAGAGTAATAGGTAACAAGGGCACTGACAATAACTGAGTTCTAGATTGAAGAAAAGTGAATGGGTTTTATTACAAAAGTCTCAAATTAAGGATTACAAAGTAATGCAAAAATATGCCATTAAGGCTCAGATTATATAGTCAGAAATTAGAATTATTGTAAGAACCAATAGGCAGCAAAAATCATAAGTGGAACGGACAGCATCCCTAAAAGCAAGAGGAAAGCCTGCAAAATCTGGAGTTTTTATACACATTTTATGAATAGGTAAGAAGCAAAAACTGCAAATTCAACGTGGCATGACTAGGAATAAAATATAGGTTTAGAGATACCTCCGAGCTAGTTTTAGACTCACACCTCACTGCACTTCCACTTCCGGCGTTCCCAGTCATAATTGAAAGCATTGTTTTCTCTCTTTTTTATGTTGTGTTTGTCTTCCCCTACCCTATTGCTCCACCCCAGGCGTTGGCTGCGCCGGGGTGTATTGTAAGCAGCCCTATGATGAAGCATGTCACACACCTGTGTGAGTGAGGGCAGTATTAGGACACACAGCACGTGCCACCACCAGACCACTACACCACTAGGGGTGGGCAGAATTTGTGTAGTCGCGCTACGCAAAGCTCCGCGAAATGGTAAAAAATCTCCGCGAGTACGCAAAAGTTCAGCAAACACGAGGAATTGCTTGTTCCGCCCATTCGCGATGCTTTTTTCCTGTTCGCGAACGCTGTTTGCGTGCTCGGGGAGAAATATCTTGCGAACACGCATTTTGAAAGCGCGAACAAGCACAAAACTCCACGAAACCGCGGAATTTTTGGCAATTTTGCGTTCTCCGCAGAACGCGAAATTACCCAAATTCTGCAAATTCCGCGAGCGGAACGGAATTTACCACCCAGGCCTATACACCACGATC
Source organism: Calotriton arnoldi (assembly GCA_963921515.1). Classification (NCBI taxonomy): domain Eukaryota; kingdom Metazoa; phylum Chordata; class Amphibia; order Caudata; family Salamandridae; genus Calotriton; species Calotriton arnoldi. The sequence continues at coordinate 663,865 of CAWUFW010006822.1, forward strand.
TTCACTCCCTACTCCTCTTGGTGTGTATAAGTATTTGATAGGGGGTTTGGAGTAGGTGAGTTCCGTGCCCTCTCCCCTTCCCGTTTGTGTGCTACAGTATTAGAGCGGCGGCTCAGCCGCAGGGGAATACGGAATCATTATTATTGTTACTAACCTTAGTAGGTCTATGAGCGCACTTTACTTATCTTTCATATAACCTGGAACTACGGAAAACTACCTTTTCCAATTATGGCACAGGAACAGGGACTATCCTTCGGAGAGGATATGGTAGCAGAGATCTTAGCGGGTCCATCTTTTTTGGGTGACACAGCATTGAACCAGGTTCTCACACAAGGAGAGGGCTGGGATACCCTTTTGGAGCTCAAAAGGACACATGTCAAGACCATACACCATGGGGCGATCCTAACTGAGTACTTGAGGGGGAACGAGGCACCACGGGGGTCTCCTCGTCACGAACGAGCCCCTCATCTTCCTAGAGGATGCCGCATTCAGACGTGATTGGGCCCTCATTGCGTGGAAGTGCACCAGGGATTGGCTAATCTTAATTATAAGTATCGCTAGAAGACTAGCCGATACCCTGGTGATAAAGATCCAAGAAAGCGAAGAGGGATTGAAAACAGAAGTTGTGCTGACCACGTTTAACCACAAACTGAATGAGGTCAACACCGAATCGGGAGAATATAGAGACTACTTGGTGCAATCTAAAATATCAAAATTGCAAAAAGACCTTAAAAATTCTCAAAAGAGAAGGTCTATCCCTATACCAACAAGGAATATGTCCAACAAAAGCTAACCGACATGAAAAAGTGTACTCAGCCAGGTAAAAAATGCCAGGACACCGCTAGTAGTAGCAGCAATATCAGCGACTATGATTTCCCACAACGTAGGAGAGGTAGGGGCAGAGGTTATCAGAGAGGACCCAGACCCTTCTTTCCCACAACTTTTCAGGGCTACCCAAACCAGTGTTTTAACTGGCCGGGTTTACCCCCACACCCGGGTTATCAGAACCCCCACTTCCAACCACCACAGTTCCAACAACCACAGGTTCCTTTTTTAGGCAGGGGCAGGAACAGGGGTCGAGGCAAACAGAAGGGCCAACAGAGAGTGACCTGGGATGAACAGGACCAAGAACTGAACCAATGAGTGACCAAGAGCATGGCCCAGAGCATGCTACCGGGAACGAGCAGGGAACATCTCTAGTTGTTAACCTTTCCTCAACGACCATGACCCCCACCCAGGAGAATCTTCTTAACAAAGGCCTGGGTTTCGTCCCCACAAACCAGTTGGACCATTTTCGATTACGTCAGAAACTTGCCACCTTTTTCAGAAGTGTGAGACTGAAGGTGTTTTTCGAGGGCGCCAAAGAAAGAAATACTACTGAAGGAGACACGTCCTTGCACCCCAAGTCAACATTCACCCCTCAAATAACGATGTTACCACAGGAGGTGGGTACGTTTGAACAAGCAGTGATATATGACCTGGAAAATCTACAGAGACGGAACGGAAGTTCGTTTGCCAATATGAGCAATACAGAGAAAGAAGCACTAAAGGAACTAAAGGAGAACCCCTCCATTATCATAAAGCTGGCTGACAAAGGAGGAGCAATTGTTGTTTTGGATAAAACTACCTATAATGACGAATGTCAATGCCTCCTTTCGGATAGGAGGAATTACCAAGTGTTAGGAAGGGACCCCACAGCGGAGCTACCCAAGGACATCGCCACTCTGGTGGAGGAGGGTTTGGCTAATGATTGGATTTCAAGACACGAGGCAGATTAAATCATCAAAAACCAACCGAAGACGCCGTATTTTTATATACTGCCTAAAATTCATAAACCTACCAGACCCCCACCAGGCAGACCCATCGTGTCAGGTATCGGATCGATTCTTGAACCATTATCACAATTTTGTGATTTTTATCTGAAACCTTTAGTTCAGAGACTATCAGCGTACCTACAAGATACCTTGGATATCCTCAACTGCATGAAGGAGATGGATTTCGATCCCAACAGTGAATTCCTGATAGGCCTCGACATCGAGGCTTTATATACCAACATCCCCCAGAGGGAGATCTTGAGGGTACTGGAGGATATCCTGTTTGAAGAAGAGTGGAGATATCAAACACCACAAGCCTTCATTTTGAACTTGGCTGAGCTAGCCTTGACTAGGAACTTTTTCGAATACGAGGGGACCCTTTACCTACAGACCCACGGGACTTCGATGGGCAGCACTTTTGCCCCGAGCCTGGCGGGTCTGTACGTAGGTGCCTTCGAGAAGATTGTGATCCATGACCCACAGTGCTGTTGGTCGGAGAATATAAGACTGTGGTGGCGTTATATAGACGACGTCCTGGTTATTTGGAAGGGTGACGTAGAATCAGTCAGTCAATTCCTGGACTGGTTAAACCTGAGAAACCCTTTGCTTCACTTCACGTCCACTGTAACCAAGACAGGACTCCCCTTCCTGGATTTAATGATTGAACCTAAGGAAGATAAACTCCACACCAGGGTGTATCATAAACCTACAGACAAAAACGCCCTGTTAGCCTACGACAGCTTCCACCCCAAATCCCTTAGGGAGAACCTGCCAGTTGGCCAATTCTTTCGATTGAGACAGAATTGTACGGAGAGATCAACTTTCAAAGAGGAAGAGACACTCCTCTCCAGAAAACTCATTCAGAGGGGATATCCAGAACGTACCATCACGAGAGCCCGAAAAAGAGCAACCAATGCCAATAGGGACAACCTTTTGGAGAAAAGACAAAGACCAGTAACGGACAAACCAGTGTGTGTCACTACTTTTAATACGGCTTCCCACCAAATTAAACAGGTGATACTAAGGCATTGGAGCATACTGAATTCAAACTGGATGAAAAAAGAAAAACCATTGTTCTCCTTCAAAAGGAGTGCCAACCTCAAGGATCTGCTAGTACACACGAGACCAGGCGGAGCACAGCAAAGAAGAACAGTAACACCGGGTCTTTTACCGCCGGTACAAGGTCACTCACGTTGCGGATCTTGCAACGTATGCCATCTGACTAATAACACGAAAACCATCGATATCGGACTGACTTATCCATGGGAACAGAGATTACAGACCAACTGTAACTCCGAGTTCATGATCTATCTTATCACTTGTCCTTGCCGCATGCAGTATGTGGTCATGACTACCCGCAAGGTGAAGACACGCATCATGGAGCATCGGAGTACGATAAGATGCTTGAGGTCCAACACGAAACTCACGACCCACTACCTAGAAAGGCGCCACACTCCTGATGACCTGATCTGGACTGTAATTGAAAAACCCACTATGAACCCTTCTATTGGGGATAGAACAAGGGCCCTCCTCCAGAGGGAGCAAAAGTGGGTGTACCGCCTCAAGCGTCATACAATTGGCCTTAATGATGAGATACCGTGGCACTCCCTTAATAGATAGAGATCACTCTGATTACCAATTAACTCAGGAATCTGGGGTTGCCATCGACCCTTCATAATAACTACATCCACATTATTAGTTGGGAAGGGGTGTTGGAAGGGCAACAGTACTTTATACGGTAAACAATGGTTCCATCTATTGAAGGGGATCTGTAGAATTAGGACGTGTACTCCGCCGGTCGTGTACCACGGCGGACCTTCCCATTGTCACCTTTTGTATATGCCCCACACACCTTAAGATGGAAAGACCCGGGTAGGGACCCATGCTTTTTTAATAAGAGTTGGCATTCATTTGAAAAAATATTCAGGAAGGGGCCCTTCGCATCAACATCAGTTACCATCTTGTTCCCCGTATTCCTTGCTCTCAGCGAGGGACGTGACGGACTGCAGGAACAAAAGGGATAACGTATGCACTATTTATTGTGGCAGCAGGACTCTTTGTCCCTAATTAACAACATAAATAGGAGCTAGCACCTATGTTCAGAGAGAGCGATCTCGACATAACTCTGCGGCTAGGTTCCTATGACAATGGGCCGCTCTGCATCACAGGAGCGGGCCCGTGGTTACTATCGGGCTGCGTAGACGCCCGTCCATGACGTCGTCACGCAGCCCACGTGACCAGGACTCTGGGAACGCCTCTCCAACATAAGCAATACGGTCTCACAGCTCCCCCGCATACCTACACGGCGCGAGCAGGCGAGCACCGATGAGGAGGAGCACCACCCTTGGAGTAGTAAGGAGAAGGGGGAGAGAGAGAAGGGGGCACACCATTCTAACTCTGCTTAGGTCCTTGTATTAGGGCTACTTTTTACAAGTGGGGGTTAAGGGGCCCGCTGTAAGGACTTCTCTACAGCCTCGCTTTTGATGCCATTTGAAATCAAAGAGAGGGATGCACAGAGGGGGCAGGAATATCGGGCGAAATATCGCTGTTTTTCCGAATAAGCACGTCAATTACGGGAGCATATGGTGAGATCGGGTGAACTTAATATCGACACTATGTGGTTTATGTGATGTGGTTTAAGGACGCGGCGCTAGTGCAACGGGCCTTATAACACAGTTATGCAACTGGGTAGCTCTCATTTTTCATCCAATACGAGAGCTCCCAAAGTGGATGTGACACCGCGGGGATTTCGCTTTACAAACCTGAGACTGGTCTGAGGATACTAGCAGGTCAAATTGGACCACATATGAGAGGTGTTTAACATTCACACCATGAACACCTGCACCATACAATTGTGAATCTGAGATAAATAACGACTACAATATCTTTCCTCCCTACAATTTTGCCTCCCCAGAGTGTGACAACAGGGGGTCTCTCCTTGCCGACCACCAGTTTTAACATGATTTAGGGGTAAACTTGGTAAGTACATACTGTCCGAGCCCCCTTCGCAAGTATGTGATGGGTTATATGATTTTAAAGTACGCTAGTGGCGCTGGAGACTACACCTACCAAAATGGGTAGTATTTCTGAATGGTTAATTTAAGAATGAACTATATGACCATGATGATTGAATCTCCTGTTCTTAGGGTGATACACCCTGTACAGTGGTGGTACTGGTAATTGTATAGAGCATGCCAGTGAGTGTGTGCGCATGGATGTATACTCACACAACAGAGAGTTATCAGGGAATTATTCCGTCTAATTCCCTTCTCTTATGTCTCCTGTCCTCTGATTCCTTACAGTGAATCCACGATTTTTCTAGAGGAAGTTCCTCAATGTAAGGATTAGGGTTTCTGACACCTATGAACCTCGAACGGAGGTCGGAGCAGTACATTATATACTGGGACCGGAAGAGTCCTGAAGAAGGCATGACCCCAAGTATTGGGCACAGACAGACGGCCGAAACATGTTGATTACCTGGCAGTAAGGAGGGGTGTAAGGAGCACATTATATCTCCCTAGCACCACCATCCTTCACGTTTTTAATCCTGGCCGGAGGATCTAGGAATAAGATATAGGTTTAGAGATACCTCCGAGCTAGTTTTAGACTCACACCTCACTGCACTTCCACTTCCGGCGTTCCCAGTCACGTTTGAAAGCATTGTTTTCTCTCTTTTTTATGTTGTGTTTGTCTGTCATGAGTGGGTATTGTTTTCTAATTCTGCAACATATGCTGCATGCTGCAGCCCTGTCACAGGACCCTCCATACCACTACAGAAGTTTTAAAGTTCCACCTGTCCTGTGACATTTGTTTGCCAAATGCCCTGAGATTTATACTCCAGGGAAGAATATAGCAGTCAATGAGTCTTTGCTCCTTTCGAAGAATGGCAGCTGGACGCCGGTAAACTTTGAAACGTTTGCTATGCTGGGTCCCTTTTACAGCCAGCTTCATAAAGGTATTGAAATTAAAGCTGATCCTGTTTGGCATCCCTTTCCCCAAGAGGCTAGAGAGTAGTTGTCCTGTTCTTCAGTTTCTTGTTAAGTGATAAGGGTCAGTCATTTTCGCACCTTGGCCCATGATCTCACATACAGTTAACACAGTAGACTGAAACTTAACTTCAAATCTGTCTTGTTTTGAGTGCCAGCTGTTTATAAGATAAAAGATCATCTGGAAACATTTCTTTCTCAAGCAGAATTACATAGATTCTTCCATTGATTTTGATCAACTGTTCTTTTAGTTTGTCCCTTATATGTATGTATCTTAGTATCTGAAAATATTGAAACAAAATAAAAGGAGTATGTTGCATTTCATTTGATATGAAGTATGCTGTTACTAATGTTTACCTCTCCTTTACTTGATTCATTTCTCTTAGTTGGTTGGATTATTCTGATACCAACCCTTTCTGAAATCTCACACCTGGTTATACTAATTGGTTCCATTAGGTCAACTTTTGTGTGTGTTGATATGTACCAAGAATTCTGAAAAGAATATTGGTTTTCCCTAGTGTCTGTAAAGCCTTTACAAAGGATGGGTGCCCTTTAAGTAGCATATATCATGCAAGAGAACTCAGTACAATATCAAGCTTTACATGTTTTCTCAGTAGGACAAAACTTTATTTCCAAGGAAACATCTTATAAAAATACATAGCTTCCATTATCAAATGTCTCATATATATTATCAATTAAAACAGTTTTGCAGTGAAACCTTCATGTTCTTACTCAGAACACAAAGCAGCATTGATTAATTCGACTACAAACATACACAGTACATACTTCATACAAATACGTAATATTCATCATACAATAGATATTGAACAAATTAAAACTGACCAAATTGAAAGCAGACCCTCTACGTTAATCCCTCATGACAACAGACTATAATAGATATCCTGCTTTAAGCAGACATCTCTTGGAATCTCAAACGTTTCAAATCTGAGTCTTCAACGTTCATCTTTATTGATTAACATAACATATTTTGCCATTGCAATTGTAATATCTAAGGTTTTCATTGTGCATAATATGACTTGTGCCTTCTTTCTAGTTCTGATTTCGTACTTCACTAGGAGAGGCCGAAGAAACCTTTTCTGCTCACCCACGAAGAAAGTAGAATCCAGAAAGAGATGGACTAGAGAATATTTTGTTTGTAATCCACACAGACAGAAACTATTGCCCTCAGTGACTCTTACTCCAGATATTCTCCAGCTTGAGACAGTTCCTATCTAGAGTTGTAGAATGGTACTCCGCATATGCTTGTTTGGGACCCAAGTTAAATTTGGAAAAGTTTCCTCTTCACCCAAATTTTCAATAAAGTAATATGCAGAACCCTTTGACAAAAGGTAATCTCCACTTAATGTTCCTTCCCTTTCCCCCACTCTTCAAATTATTTAGAAGAAAGACATCTTCAATATTAAATATGTCTGTTATCAATTCAAGATTTGATAAACATTTTTCGGTAAGTTTCTTAAATTCTTCAGAAATGAAAATTGAGTCATTCACGATTAAGGTCAAGAGTTTACCTTCTTGTCTATTTGATACACTAAACAAAAACCTTAACGTTCTAGACTGCAGTAATAATAACCAAGATTCTAAGCCAATTTCTTTGCTGACTGCTTGAAGCATTGAATTTTTTGGGAGATCAAAAAGAGTTTTTAGACACAAACTGTCGAAAAATTTCCATTTAAGTCTCAGATGTAAAGTAAGTCCTCTGCTCAGTACACCATCTGCGGTATTAATTTTACAATTATCAACATTTTTTGAGATTTCACAGAGACACTCCGAAATGGCAATAAAATCTTTTAAGGCAGTTACAGTAGCAAAGCTATGTGATTATCTAGTTGTAAGTTACTTGCAAATAATATACCTAAATATTTGTAGTTCCTAACCTGCTCCAAAGTAATATTATTTCGAAACCACGAAAATGTCTTGGATTGTTTGGAGATGATCAAGGTCCTAATCTTCTCCACATATATTGTTAGTCTATTGTTATTACAATAGGAGTGAATGGCATACAGTTCTTGTTTCAAGCCTATCTGCATATAGTCCATTGAAACTAGATGGTCTGCATACATGAGACAAAGGGCAAATACGCTGCATATTTGTGATGAAAAGGGGTGTGTACTTGCAATTCCAAAGGTAAATCGGAGATAAAAAGGCTAAATAATAGATGTACTGTAACACAATCTTGCCTTAATCTATTTCCGACTGGATTTTTTTCAGATAGAACACCCATACCATCTAAATCGACCTGGACCCAATTGTTTGAATGAAGATGTTGTGTCATAAACAGCATGCCCTGTTTAACTTTCCATTGTCTTAACTTTTCCCAGAGGATGCCACAGTTTTCCAGGTCAAAAACAGCTCAGAGGTCTGCCAAACAGCAAGAAAGTATTCCAATTGCTTCTATTGACTTCTTAACTGATGTCCAGAGTACCATACAATGATCAATGTTGAGTGCTTCTGCTTGAATCCTCCCTGCTCCAAAGGCCCAAGACTCAACAAGTTTTAACAAAGTTTGAACATAAATGTTTGAGATTGTATCCAGAAGGGAAATCAATCTATAGTTTGCTGGTTCACTTTGCTAACCTTTCTTGTGAATTAGCTTCATAACTGCACCCCTACATGACTCTGAAATTTTCCCTGAAGAGCAAACCCAACTAAAGAAGATTCCAGCTCACCAAAGAGGGTTTGCTTTAAATAATATTGCCAGCAGACTGTTTGGGCCTCCTGCCTGAGAAGGTTTCGAATTAATAATTCTTTCTGCAATTACCCCTCCTTACTGAAGCTGCATATGTTGGTCACTCTTCCAGTAATCAATAGTACAACCTGAAACATGTTCATGTGCAAAAGTTTTATAAAGATTTGAAATAAATTCAATCCATCGTGATTCCAAGACTTCAGCCTCCCAATTCACAGGAAAGATTGTCAGTTCAGTACTTACCAGCACCAAAAAGATTTTTGATTGCCCTGTAATTTTACTTGTTGCATTTTGTCCCAGTTCATCTCGTAATAACCTCTCTTTTTTGCATTGACAATAATTAGTATGCCTTCTTTTGTGTTTTACATTATTGACTAAGCATTGGTCCTTCATAATTTACCTATTTTCTACCTCATCTATTTAAGGATCTGAGTATTTTCATTGCATTCTAAGTCAAACCAACCCTTCCGGATGCTACATCTGTTACTGCAAGTAGCTTGAGAGGGATTATAGTTTGTTTTTAAATGTAAAAAAAGTCCTTCAATTAAATGCTTGTAGCACTCCAGTCTGCAATTTTAAATCAAATCTAGCATGTTCTTATCAAGTGTGATCTGAAACAGCTCTTGGATATTTTTGTCAGCTAGAAACCCCTTACTCTATGATTATAAATTAATTTCAGTTGTAACATAGGACCCATTACTTTTTTATATTCAGCCTTGAGATCGACCATCACCAAATCTCACCCACTACTTATTTAAATATCTGATCTTCTGCATTCTTATCCATTGATGGAACTTTTCTAGGTATCAAGGGGGTGGGAATTGGAATTGCTCTGTATGGTAAAACAGCCTTTTTTCTCAAATTAGCATTCAATACACTACATGGTTTCTCCTTTAATTTACCAAACTAAATCTTGACAATGCCCTATTTTGAACATGCCTTTTGTTGGAGCCAAACCCCAATATTCTAATGCACCCCTATATTTTGGATCACCCCAAAATCTACCTCAGAGTTTCTGCTCCATCACCCTTGATCGTGCAATAAGAGTCACCACCCTCTACAACTTTAGGCGCAACAGAAATTAGCAGAGTAATAGGTAACAAGGGCACTGACAATAACTGAGTTCTAGATTGAAGAAAAGTGAATGGTTTTTATTACAAAAGTCTCAAATTAAGGATTACAAAGTAATGCAAAAATATGCCATTAAGGCTCAGATTATATAGTCAGAAATCAGAATTATTGTAAGAACCAATAGGCAGCAAAAATCATAAGTGGAACGGACAGCATCCCTAAAAGCAAGAGGAAAGCCTCCAAAATCTGGAGTTTTTATACACATTTTATGAATAGGTAAGAAGCAAAAACTGCAAATTCAACGTGGCATGACTAGGAATAAAATATAGGTTTAGAGATACCTCCGAGCTAGTTTTAGACTCACACCTCACTGCACTTCCACTTCCGGCGTTCCAGTCACAATTGAAAGCATTGTTTTCTCTCTTTTTTATGTTGTGTTTGTCTTCCCCTACCCTATTGCTCCACCCCAGGCGTTGGCTGCGCCGGGGTGTATTGTAAGCAGCCCTATGATGAAGCATGTCACACACCTGTGTGAGTGAGGGCAGTATTAGGACACACAGCACGTGCCACCACCAGACCACTACACCACTAGGGGTGGGCAGAATTTGTGTAGTCCCGCTTCGAAAACGCTCCGCGAAACGGTAAAAAATCTCCGCGAGCACGCAAAAGTTCAGCGAACACGAGGAATTGCTTGTTCCGCCCATTCGCGATGCTTTTTTCCTGTTGGCGAACGCTGTTTGCATGCTCGGGGAGAAATATCTCGCGAACACGCATTTTGAAAGCGCGAACAAGCACAAAACTCCACGAAACCGCAGAATTTTTGGCAATTTTGCGTTCTCCGCGGAACGCGAAATTACCCAAATTCTGCAAATTCCGCGAGCGGAACGGAATTTACCAGCCCAGGCCTATGCACCACGATCTTCACTCCCTACTCCTCTTGGTGTGTATAAGTATTTGATAGGGGGTTCGGAGTAGGTGAGTTCCGTACCCTCTCCCCTTCCCGTTTGTGTGCTACAGTATTAGAGCGGCGGCTCAGCCGCAGGGGAATACGGAATCATTATTATTGTTACTAACCTTAGTAGGTCTATGAGCGCACTTTACTTATCTTTCATATAACCTGGAACTAAGGAAAACTACCTTTTCCAATTATGGCACAGGAACAGGGACTATCCTTCGGAGAGGATATGGTAGCAGAGATCTTAGCGGGTCCATCTTTTTTGGGTGACACAGCATTGAACCAGGTTCTCACACAAGGAGAGGGCTGGGATACCCTTTTGGAACTCAAAAGGACACATGTCAAGACCATACACCATGGGGCGATCCTAACTGAGTACTTGAGGGGGAACGAGGCACCACGGGGGTCTCCTCATCACGAACGAGCCCCTCATCTTCCTAGAGGATGCCGCATTCAGACGTGATTGGGCCCTCATTGCGTGGAAGTGCACCAGGGATTGGCTAATCTTAATTATAAGTATCGCTAGAAGACTAGCCGATACCCTGGTGATAAAGATCCAAGAAAGCGAAGAGGGATTGAAAACAGAAGTTGTGCTGACCACGTTTAACCACAAACTGAATGAGATCACACCGAATCGGGAGAATATAGAGACTACTTGGTGCAATCTAAAATATCAAAATTGCAAAAAGACCTTAAAAAATTCTCAAAAGAGAAGGTCTATCCCTATACCAACAAGGAATATGTGCAACAAAAGCTAACCGACATGAAAAAGGGTACTCAGCCAGGTAAAAATGCCAGGACACCGCTAGTAGTAGCAGCGATATCAGCGACTATGATTTCCCACAACGTAGGAGAGGTAGGGGCAGAGGTTATCAGAGAGGACCCAGACCCTTCTTTCCCACAACTTTTCAGGGCTACCCAAACCAGTGTTTTAACTGGCCGGGTTTACCCCCACACCCGGGTTATCAGAACCCCCACTTCCAACCACCACAGTTCCAACAACCACAGGTTCCTTTTTTAGGCAGGGGCAGGAACAGGGGTCGAGGCAAACAGAAGGGCCAACAGAGAGTGACCTGGGAAGAACAGGACCAAGAACTGAACCAATGAGTGACCAGGAGCATGGCCCAGAGCATGCTACCGGGAACGAGCAGGGAACATCTCTAGTTGTTAACCTTTCCTCAACGACCATGACCCCCGCCCAGGAGAATCTTCTTAACAAAGGCCTGGGTTTCGTCCCCACAAACCAGTTGGACCATTTTCGATTACGTCAGGAACTTGCCACCTTTTTCAGAAGTGTGAGACTGAAGGTGTTTTTCGAGGGCGCCGAAGAAAGAAATACTACTGAAGGAGACACGTCCTTGCACCCCAAGTCAACATTCACCCCTCAAATAACGATGTTACCACAGGAGGTGGGTACATTTGAACAAGCAGTGATATATGACCTGGAAAATCTACAGAGACGGAACGGAAGTTCGTTTGCCAATATGAGCAATACAGAGAAAGAAGCACTAAAGGAACTAAAGGAGAACCCCTCCATTATCATAAAGCTGGCTGACAAAGGAGGAGCAATTGTTGTTTTGGATAAAACTACCTATAACGACGAATGTCAATGCCTCCTTTCGGATAGGAGGAATTACCAAGTGTTAGGAAGGGACCCCACAGCGGAGCTAGCCAAGGACATCGCCACTCTGGTGGAGGAGGGTTTGGCTAATGATTGGATTTCAAGACACGAGGCAGATTATCTCATCAAAAACCAACCGAAGACGCCGTATTTTTATATACTGCCTAAAATTCATAAACCTACCAGACCCCCACCAGGCAGACCCATCGTGTCAGGTATCGGATCGATTCTTGAACCATTATCACAATTTTGTGATTTTTATCTGAAACCTTGATTTCAGAGACTACCAGCGTACCTACAAGATACCTTGGATATCCTCAACTGCATGAAGGAGATGGATTTCGATCCCAACAGTGAATTCCTGATAGGCCTCGACATCGAGGCTTTATATACCAACATCCCCCAGAGGGAGATCTTGAGGGTACTGGAGGATATCCTGTTTGAAGAAGAGTGGAGATATCAAACACCACAAGCCTTCATTTTGAACTTGGCTGAGCTAGCCTTGACTAGGAACTTTTTCGAATACGAGGGGACCCTTTACCTACAGACCCACGGGACTTCGATGGGCAGCACTTTTGCCCCGAGCCTGACGGGTCTGTACGTAGGTGCCTTCGAGAAGATTGTGATCCATGACCCACAGTGCTGTTGGTCGGAGAATATAAGACTGTGGTGGCGTTATATAGACGACGTCCTGGTTATTTGGAAGGGTGACGTAGAATCAGTCAGTCAATTCCTGGACTGGTTAAACCTGAGAAACCCTTTGCTTCACTTCACGTCCACTGTAACCAAGACAGGACTCCCCTTCCTGGATTTAATGATTGAACCTAAGGAAGGTAAACTCCACACCAGGGTGTATCATAAACCTACAGACAAAAACGCCCTGTTAGCCTACGACAGCTTCCACCCCAAATCCCTTAGGGAGAACCTGCCAGTTGGCCAATTCTTTCGATTGAGACAGAATTGTACGGAGAGATCAACTTTCAAAGTGGAAGAGACACTCCTCTCCAGAAAACTCATTCAGAGGGGATATCCAGAACGTACCATCACGAGAGCCCGAAAAAGAGCAACCAATGCCAATAGGGACAACCTTTTGGAGAAAAGACAAAGACCAGTAACGGACAAACCAGTGTGTGTCACTACTTTTAATACAGCTTCCCACCAGATTAAACAGGTGATACTAAGGCATTGGAGCATACTGAATTCAAACTGGATGAACAAAGAAAAACCATTGTTCTCCTTCAAAAGGAGTGCCAACCTCAAGGATCTGCTAGTACACACGAGACCAGGCGGAGCACAGCAAAGAAGAACAGTAACACCGGGTCTTTTACCGCCGGTACAAGGTCACTCACGATGCGGATCTTGCAACGTATGCCATCTGACTAATAACACAAAAACCATCGATATCGGACTGACTTATCCATGGGAACAGAGATTACAGACCAACTGTAACTCCGAGTTCATGATCTATCCTATCACTTGTCCTTGCCGCATGCAGTATGTGGGCATGACTACCCGCAAGGTGAAGACACGCATCATGGAGCATCAGAGTACGATAAGATGCTTGAGGTCCAACACGAAACTCACGACCCACTACCTAGAAAGGCGCCACACTCCTGATGACCTGATCTGGACTGTAATTGAAAAACCCACTATGAACCCTTCTATTGGGGATAGAACAAGGGCCCTCCTCCTGAGGGAGCAAAAGTGGGTGTACCGCCTCAAGCGTCATACAATTGGCCTTAATGACGAGATACCGTGGCACTCCCTTAATAGATAGAGATCACTCTGATTACCAATTAACTCAGGAATCTGGGGTTGCCATCGACCCTTCATAATAACTACATCCACATTATTAGTTGGGAAGGGGTGTTGGAAGGGCAACAGTACTTTATACGGTAAACAATGGTTCCATCTATTGAAGGGGATCTGTAGAATTAGGACGTGTACTCCGCCGGTCGTGTACCACGGCGGACCTTCCCATTGTCACCTTTTGTATATGCCCCACACACCTTAAGATGGAAAGACCCGGGTAGGGACCCGTGCTTTTTTAATAAGAGCTGACATTCATTTGAAAAAATATTCAGGAAGGGGCCCTTCGCATCAACATCAGTTACCATCTTGTTCCCCGTTTTCCTTGCTCTCAGCGAGGGACGTGACGGACTGCAGGAACAAAAGGGATAACGTATGCACTATTTATTGTGGCAGCAGGACTCTTTGTCCCTAATTAACAACATAAATAGGAGCTAGCACCTATGTTCAGAGAGAGCGATCTCGACATAACTCTGCGGCTAGGTTCCTATGACAATGGGCCGCTCTGCAACACAGGAGCGGGCCCGTGGTTACTATCGGGCTGCGTAGACGCCCGTCCATGACGTCGTCACGCAGCCCACGTGACCAGGACTCTGGGAACGCCTCTCCAACATAAGCAATACGGTCTCACAGCTCCCCCGCATACCTACACGGCGCGAGCAGGCGAGCACCGATGAGGAGGAGCACCACCCTTGGAGTAGTAAGGAGAAGGGGGAGAGAGAGAAGGGGGCACACCATTCTAACTCTGCTTAGGTCCTTGTATTAGGGCTACTTTTTACAAGTGGGGGTTAAGGGGCCCGCTGTAAGGACTTCTCTACAGCCTCGCTTTTGATGCCATTTGAAATCAAAGAGAGGGATGCACAGAGGGGGCAGGAATATCGGGCGAAATATCGCTGTTTTTCCGAATAAGCACGTCAATTACGGGAGCATATGGTGAGATCGGGTGAACTTAATATCGACACTATGTGGTTTATGTGATGTGGTTTAAGGACGCGGCGCTAGTGCAACGGGCCTTATAACACAGTTATGCAACTGGGTAGCTCTCATTTTTCATCCAATACGAGAGCTCCCAAAGTGGATGTGACACCGCGGGGCATTCGCTTTACAAACCTGAGACTGGTCTGAGGAAACTAGCAGGTCACATTGGACCACATATGAGAGGTGTTTAACATTCACACCATGAACACCTGCACCATACAATTGTGAATCTGAGATAAATAACGACTACAATATCTTTCCTCCCTACAATTTTGCCTCCCCAGAGTGTGACAACAGGGGGTCTCTCCTTGCCGACCACCAGTTTTAACATGATTTAGGGGTAAACTTGGTAAGTACATACTGTCCGAGCCCCCTTCGCAAGTATGTGATGGGTTATATGATTTTAAAGTACGCTAGTGGCGCTGGAGACTACACCTACCAAAATGGGTAGTATTTCTGAATGGTTAATTTAAGAATGAACTATATGACCATGATGATTGAATCTCCTGTTCTTAGGGTGATACACCCTGTACAGTGGTGGTACTGGTAATTGTATAGAGCATGCCAGTGAGTGTGTGCGCATGGATGTATACTCACACAACAGAGAGTTATCAGGGAATTATTCCGTCTAATTCCCTTCTCTTATGTCTCCTGTCCTCTGATTCCTTACAGTGAATCCACGATTTTTCTAGAGGAAGTTCCTCAATGTAAGGATTAGGGTTTCTGACACCTATGAACCTCGAACGGAGGTCGGAGCAGTACATTATATACTGGGACCGGAAGAGTCCTGAAGAAGGCATGACCCCAAGTATTGGGCACAGACAGACGGCCGAAACATGTTGATTACCTGGCAGTAAGGAGGGGTGTAAGGAGCACATTATATCTCCCTAGCACCACCATCCTTCACGTTTTTAATCCTGGCCGGAGGATCTAGGAATAAGATATAGGTTTAGAGATACCTCCGAGCTAGTTTTAGACTCACACCTCACTGCACTTCCACTTCCGGCGTTCCCAGTCACGTTTGAAAGCATTGTTTTCTCTCTTTTTTATGTTGTGTTTGTCTGTCATGAGTGGGTATTGTTTTCTAATTCTGCAACATATGCTGCATGCTGCAGCCCTGTCACAGGACCCTCCATACCACTACAGAAGTTTTAAAGTTCCACCTGTCCTGTGACATTTGTTTGCCAAATGCCCTGAGATTTATACTCCAGGGAAGAATATAGCAGTCAATGAGTCTTTGCTCCTTTCGAAGAATGGCAGCTGGACGCCGGTAAACTTTGAAACGTTTGCTATGCTGGGTCCCTTTTACAGCCAGCTTCATAAAGGTATTGAAATTAAAGCTGATCCTGTTTGGCATCCCTTTCCCCAAGAGGCTAGAGAGTAGTTGTCCTGTTCTTCAGTTTCTTGTTAAGTGATAAGGGTCAGTCATTTTCGCACCTTGGCCCATGATCTCACATACAGTTAACACAGTAGACTGAAACTTAACTTCAAATCTGTCTTGTTTTGAGTGCCAGCTGTTTATAAGATAAAAGATCATCTGGAAACATTTCTTTCTCAAGCAGAATTACATAGATTCTTCCATTGATTTTGATCAACTGTTCTTTTAGTTTGTCCCTTATATGTATGTATCTTAGTATCTGAAAATATTGAAACAAAATAAAAGGAGTATGTTGCATTTCATTTGATATGAAGTATGCTGTTACTAATGTTTACCTCTCCTTTACTTGATTCATTTCTCTTAGTTGGTTGGATTATTCTGATACCAACCCTTTCTGAAATCTCACACCTGGTTATACTAATTGGTTCCATTAGGTCAACTTTTGTGTGTGTTGATATGTACCAAGAATTCTGAAAAGAATATTGGTTTTCCCTAGTGTCTGTAAAGCCTTTACAAAGGATGGGTGCCCTTTAAGTAGCATATATCATGCAAGAGAACTCAGTACAATATCAAGCTTTACATGTTTTCTCAGTAGGACAAAACTTTATTTCCAAGGAAACATCTTATAAAAATACATAGCTTCCATTATCAAATGTCTCATATATATTATCAATTAAAACAGTTTTGCAGTGAAACCTTCATGTTCTTACTCAGAACACAAAGCAGCATTGATTAATTCGACTACAAACATACACAGTACATACTTCATACAAATACGTAATATTCATCATACAATAGATATTGAACAAATTAAAACTGACCAAATTGAAAGCAGACCCTCTACGTTAATCCCTCATGACAACAGACTATAATAGATATCCTGCTTTAAGCAGACATCTCTTGGAATCTCAAACGTTTCAAATCTGAGTCTTCAACGTTCATCTTTATTGATTAACATAACATATTTTGCCATTGCAATTGTAATATCTAAGGTTTTCATTGTGCATAATATGACTTGTGCCTTCTTTCTAGTTCTGATTTCGTACTTCACTAGGAGAGGCCGAAGAAACCTTTTCTGCTCACCCACGAAGAAAGTAGAATCCAGAAAGAGATGGACTAGAGAATATTTTGTTTGTAATCCACACAGACAGAAACTATTGCCCTCAGTGACTCTTACTCCAGATATTCTCCAGCTTGAGACAGTTCCTATCTAGAGTTGTAGAATGGTACTCCGCATATGCTTGTTTGGGACCCAAGTTAAATTTGGAAAAGTTTCCTCTTCACCCACATTTTCAATAAAGTAATATGCAGAACCCTTTGACAAAAGGTAATCTCCACTTAATGTTCCTTCCCTTTCCCCCACTCTTCAAATTATTTAGAAGAAAGACATCTTCAATATTAAATATGTCTGTTATCAATTCAAGATTTGATAAACATTTTTCGGTAAGTTTCTTAAATTCTTCAGAAATGAAAATTGAGTCATTCACGATTAAGGTCAAGAGTTTACCTTCTTGTCTATTTGATACACTAAACAAAAACCTTAACGTTCTAGACTGCAGTAATAATAACCAAGATTCTAAGCCAATTTCTTTGCTGACTGCTTGAAGCATTGAATTTTTTGGGAGATCAAAAAGAGTTTTTAGACACAAACTGTCGAAAAATTTCCATTTAAGTCTCAGATGTAAAGTAAGTCCTCTGCTCAGTACACCATCTGCGGTATTAATTTTACAATTATCAACATTTTTTGAGATTTCACAGAGACACTCCGAAATGGCAATAAAATCTTTTAAGGCAGTTACAGTAGCAAAGCTATGTGATTATCTAGTTGTAAGTTACTTGCAAATGATATACCTAAATATTTGTAGTTCCTAACCTGCTCCAAAGTAATATTATTTCGAAACCACGAAAATGTCTTGGATTGTTTGGAGATGATCAAGGTCCTAATCTTCTCCACATATATTGTTAGTCTATTGTTATTACAATAGGAGTGAATGGCATACAGTTCTTGTTTCAAGCCTATCTGCATATAGTCCATTGAAACTAGATGGTCTGCATACATGAGACAAAGGGCAAATACGCTGCATATTTGTGATGAAAAGGGGTGTGTACTTGCAATTCCAAAGGTAAATCGGAGATAAAAAGGCTAAATAATAGATGTACTGTAACACAATCTTGCCTTAATCTATTTCCGACTGGATTTTTTTCAGATAGAACACCCATACCATCTAAATCGACCTGGACCCAATTGTTTGAATGAAGATGTTGTGTCATAAACAGCATGCCCTGTTTAACTTTCCATTGTCTTAACTTTTCCCAGAGGATGCCACAGTTTTCCAGGTCAAAAACAGCTCAGAGGTCTGCCAAACAGCAAGAAAGTATTCCAATTGCTTCTATTGACTTCTTAACTGATGTCCAGAGTACCATACAATGATCAATGTTGAGTGCTTCTGCTTGAATCCTCCCTGCTCCAAAGGCCCAAGACTCAACAAGTTTTAACAAAGTTTGAACATAAACGTTTGAGATTGTATCCAGAAGGGAAATCAATCTATAGTTTGCTGGTTCACTTTGCTAACCTTTCTTGTGAATTAGCTTCATAACTGCACCCCTACATGACTCTGGAATTTTCCCTGAAGAGCAAACCCAACTAAAGAAGATTCCAGCTCACCAAAGAGGGTTTGCTTTAAATAATATTGCCAGCAGACTGTTTGGGCCTCCTGCCTGAGAAGGTTTCGAATTAATAATTCTTTCTGCAATTACCCCTCCTTACTGAAGCTGCATATGTTGGTCACTCTTCCAGTAATCAATAGTACAACCTGAAACATGTTCATGTGCAAAAGTTTTATAAAGATTTGAAATAAATTCAATCCATCGTGATTCCAAGACTTCAGCCTCCCAATTCACAGGAAAGATTGTCAGTTCAGTACTTACCAGCACCAAAAAGATTTTTGATTGCCCTGTAATTTTACTTGTTGCATTTTGTCCCAGTTCATCTCGTAATAACCTCTCTTTTTGCATTGACAATAATTAGTATGCCTTCTTTTGTGTTTTACATTATTGACTAAGCATTGGTCCTTCATAATTTACCTATTTTCTACCTCATCTATTTAAGGATCTGAGTATTTTCATTGCATTCTAAGTCAAACCAACCCTTCCGGATGCTACATCTGTTACTGCAAGTAGCTTGAGAGGGATTATAGTTTGTTTTTAAATGTAAAAAAAGTCCTTCAATTAAATGCTTGTAGCACTCCAGTCTGCAATTTTAAATCAAATCTAGCATGTTCTTATCAAGTGTGATCTGAAACAGCTCTTGGATATTTTTGTCAGCTAGAAACCCCTTACTCTATGATTATAAATTAATTTCAGTTGTAACATAGGACCCATTACTTTTTTATATTCAGCCTTGAGATCGACCATCACCAAATCTCACCCACTACTTATTTAAATATCTGATCTTCTGCATTCTTATCCATTGATGGAACTTTTCTAGGTATCAAGGGGGTGGGAATTGGAATTGCTCTGTATGGTAAAACAGCCTTTTTTCTCAAATTAGCATTCAATACACTACATGGTTTCTCCTTTAATTTACCAAACTAAATCTTGACAATGCCCTATTTTGAACATGCCTTTTGTTGGAGCCAAACCCCAATATTCTAATGCACCCCTATATTTTGGATCACCCCAAAATCTACCTCAGAGTTTCTGCTCCATCACCCTTGATCGTGCAATAAGAGTCACCACCCTCTACAACTTTAGGCGCAACAGAAATTAGCAGAGTAATAGGTAACAAGGGCACTGACAATAACTGAGTTCTAGATTGAAGAAAAGTGAATGGTTTTTATTACAAAAGTCTCAAATTAAGGATTACAAAGTAATGCAAAAATATGCCATTAAGGCTCAGATTATATAGTCAGAAATCAGAATTATTGTAAGAACCAATAGGCAGCAAAAATCATAAGTGGAACGGACAGCATCCCTAAAAGCAAGAGGAAAGCCTCCAAAATCTGGAGTTTTTATACACATTTTATGAATAGGTAAGAAGCAAAAACTGCAAATTCAACGTGGCATGACTAGGAATAAAATATAGGTTTAGAGATACCTCCGAGCTAGTTTTAGACTCACACCTCACTGCACTTCCACTTCCGGCGTTCCCAGTCACAATTGAAAGCATTGTTTTCTCTCTTTTTTATGTTGTGTTTGTCTTCCCCTACCCTATTGCTCCACCCCAGGCGTTGGCTGCGCCGGGGTGTATTGTAAGCAGCCCTATGATGAAGCATGTCACACACCTGTGTGAGTGAGGGCAGTATTAGGACACACAGCACGTGCCACCACCAGACCACTACACCACTAGGGGTGGGCAGAATTTGTGTAGTCCCGCTCGCAAACGCTCCGCGAAACGGTAAAAAATCTCCGCGAGCACGCAAAAGTTCAGCGAACACGAGGAATTGCTTGTTCCGCCCGTTCGCGATGCTTTTTTCCTGTTGGCGAACGCTGTTTGCATGCTCGGGGAGAAATATCTCGCGAACACGCATTTTGAAAGCGCGAACAAGCACAAAACTCCACGAAACCGCAGAATTTTTGGCAATTTTGCGTTCTCCGCGGAACGCGAAATTACCCAAATTCTGCAAATTCCGCGAGCGGAACGGAATTTACAGCCCAGGCCTATGCACCACGATCTTCACTCCCTACTCCTCTTGGTGTGTATAAGTATTTGATAGGGGGTTCGGAGTAGGTGAGTTCCGTACCCTCTCCCCTTCCCGTTTGTGTGCTACAGTATTAGAGCGGCGGCTCAGCCGCAGGGGAATACGGAATCATTATTATTGTTACTAACCTTAGTAGGTCTATGAGCGCACTTTACTTATCTTTCATATAACCTGGAACTAAGGAAAACTACCTTTTCCAATTATGGCACAGGAACAGGGACTATCCTTCGGAGAGGATATGGTAGCAGAGATCTTAGCGGGTCCATCTTTTTGGGTGACACAGCATTGAACCAGGTTCTCACACAAGGAGAGGGCTGGGATACCCTTTTGGAACTCAAAAGGACACATGTCAAGACCATACACCATGGGGCGATCCTAACTGAGTACTTGAGGGGGAACGAGGCACCACGGGGGTCTCCTCATCACGAACGAGCCCCTCATCTTCCTAGAGGATGCCGCATTCAGACGTGATTGGGCCCTCATTGCGTGGAAGTGCACCAGGGATTGGCTAATCTTAATTATAAGTATCGCTAGAAGACTAGCCGATACCCTGGTGATAAAGATCCAAGAAAGCGAAGAGGGATTGAAAACAGAAGTTGTGCTGACCACGTTTAACCACAAACTGAATGAGATCACACCGAATCGGGAGAATATAGAGACTACTTGGTGCAATCTAAAATATCAAAATTGCAAAAAGACCTTAAAAAATTCTCAAAAGAGAAGGTCTATCCCTATACCAACAAGGAATATGTGCAACAAAAGCTAACCGACATGAAAAAGGGTACTCAGCCAGGTAAAAATGCCAGGACACCGCTAGTAGTAGCAGCGATATCAGCGACTATGATTTCCCACAACGTAGGAGAGGTAGGGGCAGAGGTTATCAGAGAGGACCCAGACCCTTCTTTCCCACAACTTTTCAGGGCTACCCAAACCAGTGTTTTAACTGGCCGGGTTTACCCCCACACCCGGGTTATCAGAACCCCCACTTCCAACCACCACAGTTCCAACAACCACAGGTTCCTTTTTTAGGCAGGGGCAGGAACAGGGGTCGAGGCAAACAGAAGGGCCAACAGAGAGTGACCTGGGAAGAACAGGACCAAGAACTGAACCAATGAGTGACCAGGAGCATGGCCCAGAGCATGCTACCGGGAACGAGCAGGGAACATCTCTAGTTGTTAACCTTTCCTCAACGACCATGACCCCCGCCCAGGAGAATCTTCTTAACAAAGGCCTGGGTTTCGTCCCCACAAACCAGTTGGACCATTTTCGATTACGTCAGGAACTTGCCACCTTTTTCAGAAGTGTGAGACTGAAGGTGTTTTTCGAGGGCGCCGAAGAAAGAAATACTACTGAAGGAGACACGTCCTTGCACCCCAAGTCAACATTCACCCCTCAAATAACGATGTTACCACAGGAGGTGGGTACATTTGAACAAGCAGTGATATATGACCTGGAAAATCTACAGAGACGGAACGGAAGTTCGTTTGCCAATATGAGCAATACAGAGAAAGAAGCACTAAAGGAACTAAAGGAGAACCCCTCCATTATCATAAAGCTGGCTGACAAAGGAGGAGCAATTGTTGTTTTGGATAAAACTACCTATAACGACGAATGTCAATGCCTCCTTTCGGATAGGAGGAATTACCAAGTGTTAGGAAGGGACCCCACAGCGGAGCTAGCCAAGGACATCGCCACTCTGGTGGAGGAGGGTTTGGCTAATGATTGGATTTCAAGACACGAGGCAGATTATCTCATCAAAAACCAACCGAAGACGCCGTATTTTTATATACTGCCTAAAATTCATAAACC
This sequence comes from Calotriton arnoldi, assembly GCA_963921515.1. Lineage (NCBI taxonomy): Eukaryota > Metazoa > Chordata > Amphibia > Caudata > Salamandridae > Calotriton > Calotriton arnoldi. The sequence continues at coordinate 686,693 of CAWUFW010006822.1, forward strand.
TACCAGACCCCCACCAGGCAGACCCATCGTGTCAGGTATCGGATCGATTCTTGAACCATTATCACAATTTTGTGATTTTTATCTGAAACCTTGATTTCAGAGACTACCAGCGTACCTACAAGATACCTTGGATATCCTCAACTGCATGAAGGAGATGGATTTCGATCCCAACAGTGAATTCCTGATAGGCCTCGACATCGAGGCTTTATATACCAACATCCCCCAGAGGGAGATCTTGAGGGTACTGGAGGATATCCTGTTTGAAGAAGAGTGGAGATATCAAACACCACAAGCCTTCATTTTGAACTTGGCTGAGCTAGCCTTGACTAGGAACTTTTTCGAATACGAGGGGACCCTTTACCTACAGACCCACGGGACTTCGATGGGCAGCACTTTTGCCCCGAGCCTGACGGGTCTGTACGTAGGTGCCTTCGAGAAGATTGTGATCCATGACCCACAGTGCTGTTGGTCGGAGAATATAAGACTGTGGTGGCGTTATATAGACGACGTCCTGGTTATTTGGAAGGGTGACGTAGAATCAGTCAGTCAATTCCTGGACTGGTTAAACCTGAGAAACCCTTTGCTTCACTTCACGTCCACTGTAACCAAGACAGGACTCCCCTTCCTGGATTTAATGATTGAACCTAAGGAAGGTAAACTCCACACCAGGGTGTATCATAAACCTACAGACAAAAACGCCCTGTTAGCCTACGACAGCTTCCACCCCAAATCCCTTAGGGAGAACCTGCCAGTTGGCCAATTCTTTCGATTGAGACAGAATTGTACGGAGAGATCAACTTTCAAAGTGGAAGAGACACTCCTCTCCAGAAAACTCATTCAGAGGGGATATCCAGAACGTACCATCACGAGAGCCCGAAAAAGAGCAACCAATGCCAATAGGGACAACCTTTTGGAGAAAAGACAAAGACCAGTAACGGACAAACCAGTGTGTGTCACTACTTTTAATACAGCTTCCCACCAGATTAAACAGGTGATACTAAGGCATTGGAGCATACTGAATTCAAACTGGATGAACAAAGAAAAACCATTGTTCTCCTTCAAAAGGAGTGCCAACCTCAAGGATCTGCTAGTACACACGAGACCAGGCGGAGCACAGCAAAGAAGAACAGTAACACCGGGTCTTTTACCGCCGGTACAAGGTCACTCACGATGCGGATCTTGCAACGTATGCCATCTGACTAATAACACAAAAACCATCGATATCGGACTGACTTATCCATGGGAACAGAGATTACAGACCAACTGTAACTCCGAGTTCATGATCTATCCTATCACTTGTCCTTGCCGCATGCAGTATGTGGGCATGACTACCCGCAAGGTGAAGACACGCATCATGGAGCATCAGAGTACGATAAGATGCTTGAGGTCCAACACGAAACTCACGACCCACTACCTAGAAAGGCGCCACACTCCTGATGACCTGATCTGGACTGTAATTGAAAAACCCACTATGAACCCTTCTATTGGGGATAGAACAAGGGCCCTCCTCCTGAGGGAGCAAAAGTGGGTGTACCGCCTCAAGCGTCATACAATTGGCCTTAATGACGAGATACCGTGGCACTCCCTTAATAGATAGAGATCACTCTGATTACCAATTAACTCAGGAATCTGGGGTTGCCATCGACCCTTCATAATAACTACATCCACATTATTAGTTGGGAAGGGGTGTTGGAAGGGCAACAGTACTTTATACGGTAAACAATGGTTCCATCTATTGAAGGGGATCTGTAGAATTAGGACGTGTACTCCGCCGGTCGTGTACCACGGCGGACCTTCCCATTGTCACCTTTTGTATATGCCCCACACACCTTAAGATGGAAAGACCCGGGTAGGGACCCGTGCTTTTTTAATAAGAGCTGACATTCATTTGAAAAAATATTCAGGAAGGGGCCCTTCGCATCAACATCAGTTACCATCTTGTTCCCCGTTTTCCTTGCTCTCAGCGAGGGACGTGACGGACTGCAGGAACAAAAGGGATAACGTATGCACTATTTATTGTGGCAGCAGGACTCTTTGTCCCTAATTAACAACATAAATAGGAGCTAGCACCTATGTTCAGAGAGAGCGATCTCGACATAACTCTGCGGCTAGGTTCCTATGACAATGGGCCGCTCTGCAACACAGGAGCGGGCCCGTGGTTACTATCGGGCTGCGTAGACGCCCGTCCATGACGTCGTCACGCAGCCCACGTGACCAGGACTCTGGGAACGCCTCTCCAACATAAGCAATACGGTCTCACAGCTCCCCCGCATACCTACACGGCGCGAGCAGGCGAGCACCGATGAGGAGGAGCACCACCCTTGGAGTAGTAAGGAGAAGGGGGAGAGAGAGAAGGGGGCACACCATTCTAACTCTGCTTAGGTCCTTGTATTAGGGCTACTTTTTACAAGTGGGGGTTAAGGGGCCCGCTGTAAGGACTTCTCTACAGCCTCGCTTTTGATGCCATTTGAAATCAAAGAGAGGGATGCACAGAGGGGGCAGGAATATCGGGCGAAATATCGCTGTTTTTCCGAATAAGCACGTCAATTACGGGAGCATATGGTGAGATCGGGTGAACTTAATATCGACACTATGTGGTTTATGTGATGTGGTTTAAGGACGCGGCGCTAGTGCAACGGGCCTTATAACACAGTTATGCAACTGGGTAGCTCTCATTTTTCATCCAATACGAGAGCTCCCAAAGTGGATGTGACACCGCGGGGCATTCGCTTTACAAACCTGAGACTGGTCTGAGGAAACTAGCAGGTCACATTGGACCACATATGAGAGGTGTTTAACATTCACACCATGAACACCTGCACCATACAATTGTGAATCTGAGATAAATAACGACTACAATATCTTTCCTCCCTACAATTTTGCCTCCCCAGAGTGTGACAACAGGGGGTCTCTCCTTGCCGACCACCAGTTTTAACATGATTTAGGGGTAAACTTGGTAAGTACATACTGTCCGAGCCCCCTTCGCAAGTATGTGATGGGTTATATGATTTTAAAGTACGCTAGTGGCGCTGGAGACTACACCTACCAAAATGGGTAGTATTTCTGAATGCTTAATTTAAGAATGAACTATATGACCATGATGATTGAATCTCCTGTTCTTAGGGTGATACACCCTGTACAGTGGTGGTACTGGTAATTGTATAGAGCATGCCAGTGAGTGTGTGCGCATGGATGTATACTCACACAACAGAGAGTTATCAGGGAATTATTCCGTCTAATTCCCTTCTCTTATGTCTCCTGTCCTCTGATTCCTTACAGTGAATCCACGATTTTTCTAGAGGAAGTTCCTCAATGTAAGGATTAGGGTTTCTGACACCTATGAACCTCGAACGGAGGTCGGAGCAGTACATTATATACTGGGACCGGAAGAGTCCTGAAGAAGGCCGGCATGACCCCAAGTATTGGGCACAGACAGACGGCCGAAACATGTTGATTACCTGGCAGTAAGGAGGGGTGTAAGGAGCACATTATATCTCCCTAGCACCACCATCCTTCACGTTTTTAATCCTGGCCGGAGGATCTAGGAATAAGATATAGGTTTAGAGATACCTCCGAGCTAGTTTTAGACTCACACCTCACTGCACTTCCACTTCCGGCGTTCCCAGTCACGTTTGAAAGCATTGTTTTCTCTCTTTTTTATGTTGTGTTTGTCTGTCATGAGTGGGTATTGTTTTCTAATTCTGCAACATATGCTGCATTCTGCAGCCACGTCACAGGACCCTCCATACCACTACAGAAGTTTTAAAGTTCCACCTGTCGTGTGACATTTGTTTGCCAAATGCCCTGAGATTTATACTCCAGGGAAGAATATAGCAGCCAATGAGTCTTTGCTCCTTTCGAAGAATGGCAGCTGGACGCCGGTAAACTTTGAAACGTTTGCTATGCTGGGTCCCTTTTACAGCCAGCTTCATAAAGGTATTGAAATTAAAGCTGATCCTGTTTGGCATCCCTTTCCCCAAGAGGCTAGAGAGTAGTTGTCCTGTTCTTCAGTTTCTTGTTAAGTGATAAGGGTCAGTCATTTTCGCACCTTGGCCCATGATCTCACATACAGTTAACACAGTAGACTGAAACTTAACTTCAAATCTGTCTTGTTTTGAGTGCCAGCTGTTTATAAGATAAAAGATCATCTGGAAACATTTCTTTCTCAAGCAGAATTACATAGATTCTTCCATTGATTTTGATCAACTGTTCTTTTAGTTTGTCCCTTATATGTATGTATCTTAGTATCTGAAAATATTGAAACTAAATAAAAGGAGTATGTTGCATTTCATTTGATATGAAGTATGCTGTTACTAATGTTTACCTCTCCTTTACTTGATTCATTTCTCTTAGTTGGTTGGATTATTCTGATACCAACCCTTTCTGAAATCTCACACCTGGTTATACTAATTGGTTCCATTAGGTCAACTTTTGTGTGTGTTGATATGTACCAAGAATTCTGAAAAGAATATTGGTTTTCCCTAGTGTCTGTAAAGCCTTTACAAAGGATGGGTGCCCTTTAAGTAGCATATATCATGCAAGAGAACTCAGTACAATATCAAGCTTTACATGTTTTCTCAGTAGGACAAAACTTTATTTCCAAGGAAACATCTTATAAAAATACATAGCTTCCATTATCAAATGTCTCATATATATTATCAATTAAAACAGTTTTGCAGTGAAACCTTCATGTTCTTACTCAGAACACAAAGCAGCATTGATTAATTCGACTACAAACATACACAGTACATACTTCATACAAATACGTAATATTCATCATACAATAGATATTGAACAAATTAAAACTGACCAAATTGAAAGCAGACCCTCTACGTTAATCACTCATGACAACAGACTATAATAGATATCCTGCTTTAAGCAGACATCTCTTGGAATCTCAAACGTTTCAAATCTGAGTCTTCAACGTTCATCTTTATTGATTAACATAACATATTTTGCCATTGCAATTGTAATATCTAAGGTTTTCATTGTGCATAATATGACTTGTGCCTTCTTTCTAGTTCTGATTTCGTACTTCACTAGGAGAGGCCGAAGAAACCTTTTCTGCTCACCCACGAAGAAAGTAGAATCCAGAAAGAGATGGACTAGAGAATATTTTGTTTGTAATCCACACAGACAGAAACTATTGCCCTCAGTGACTCTTACTCCAGATATTCTCCAGCTTGAGACAGTTCCTATCTAGAGTTGTAGAATGGTACTCTGCATATGCTTGTTTGGGACCCAAGTTAAATTTGGAAAAGTTTCCTCTTCACCCAAATTTTCAATAAAGTAATATGCAGAACCCTTTGACAAAAGGTAATCTCCACTTAATGTTCCTTCCCTTTCCCCCACTCTTCAAATTATTTAGAAGAAAGACATCTTCAATATTAAATATGTCTGTTATCAATTCAAGATTTGATAAACATTTTTCGGTAAGTTTCTTAAATTCTTCAGAAATGAAAATTGAGTCATTCACGATTAGGGTCAAGAGTTTACCTTCTTGTCTATTTGATACACTAAACAAAAACCTTAACGTTCTAGACTGCAGTAATAATAACCAAGATTCTAAGCCAATTTCTTTGCTGACTGCTTGAAGCATTGAATTTTTTGGGAGATCAAAAAGAGTTTTTAGACACAAACTGTCGAAAAATTTCCATTTAAGTCTCAGATGTAAAGTAAGTCCTCTGCTCAGTACACCATCTGCGGTATTAATTTTACAATTATCAAAAATTGTTGAGATTTCACAGAGACACTCCGAAATGGCAATAAAATCTTTTAAGGCAGTTACAGTAGCAAAGCTATGTGATTATCTAGTTGTAAGTTACTTGCAAATGATATACCTAAATATTTGTAGTTCCTAACCTGCTCCAAAGTAATATTATTTCGAAACCACGAAAATGTCTTGGATTGTTTGGAGATGATCAAGGTCCTAATCTTCTCCACATATATTGTTAGTCTATTGTTATTACAATAGGAGTGAATGGCATACAGTTCTTGTTGCAAGCCTATCTGCATATAGTCCATTGCAACTAGATGGTCTGCATACATGAGACAAAGGGCAAATACGCTGCATATTTGTGATGAAAAGGGGTGTGTACTTGCAATTCCAAAGGTAAATCGGAGATAAAAAGGCTAAATAATAGATGTACTGTAACACAATCTTGCCTTAATCTATTTCTGACTGGATTTTTTTCAGATAGAACACCCATACCATCTAAATCGACCTGGACCCAATTGTTTGAATGAAGATGTTGTGTCATAAACAGCATGCCCTGTTTAACTTTCCATTGTCTTAACTTTTCCCAGAGGATGCCACAGTTTTCCAGGTCAAAAACAGCTCAGAGGTCTGCCAAACAGCAAGAAAGTATTCCAATTGCTTCTATTGACTTCTTAACTGATGTCCAGAGTACCATACAATGATCAATGTTGAGTGCTTCTGCTTGAATCCTCCCTGCTCCAAAGGCCCAAGACTCAACAAGTTTTAACAAAGTTTGAACATAAATGTTTGAGATTGTATCCAGAAGGGAAATCAATCTATAGTTTGCTGGTTCACTTTGCTAACCTTTCTTGTGAATTAGCTTCATAACTGCACCCCTACATGACTCTGGAATTTTCCCTGAAGAGGAAACCCAACTAAAGAAGATTCCAGCTCACCAAAGAGGGTTTGCTTTAAATAATATTGCCAGCAGACTGTTTGGGCCTCCTGCCTGTGAAGGTTTCGAATTAATAATTCTTTCTGCAATTACCCCTCCTTACTGAAGCTGCATATGTTGGTCACTCTTCCAGTAATCAATAGTACAACCTGAAACATGTTCATGTGCAGAAGTTTTATAAAGATTTGAAATAAATTCAATCCATTGTGATTCCAAGACTTCAGCCTCCCAATTCACAGGAAAGATTGTCAGTTCAGTACTTACCAGCGCCAAAAAGATTTTTGATTGCCCTGTAATTTTACTTGTTGCATTTTGTCCCAGTTCATCTCGTAATAACCTCTCTTTTTTGCATTGATAATAATTAGTATGCCTTCTTTTGTGTTTTACATTATTGACTAAGCATTGGTCCTTCATAATTTACCTATTTTCTACCTCATCTATTTAAGGATCTGAGTATTTTCATTGCATTCTAAGTCAAACCAACCCTTCCGGATGCTACATCTGTTACTGCAAGTAGCTTGAGAGGGATTATAGTTTGTTTTTAAATGTAAAAAAAGTCCTTCAATTAAATGCTTGTAGCACTCCATTCTGCAATTTTAAATCAAATCTAGCATGTTCTTATCAAGTGTGATCTGAAACAGCTCTTGGATATTTTTGTCAGCTAGAAACCCCTTACTCTATGATTATAAATTAATTTCAGTTGTAACATAGGACCCATTACTTTTTTATATTCAGCCTTGAGATCGACCATCACCAAATCTCACCCACTACTTATTTAAATATCTGATCTTCTGCATTCTTATCCATTGATGGAACTTTTCTAGGTATCAAGGGGTGGGAATTGGAATTGCTCTGTATGGTAAAACAGCCTTTTTTCTCAAATTAGCATTCAATACACTACATGGTTTCTCCTTTAATTTACCAAACTAAATCTTGACAATGCCCTATTTTGAACATGCCTTTTGTTGGAGCCAAACCCCAATATTCTAATGCACCCCTATATTTTGGATCACCCCAAATCTACCTCAGAGTTTCTGCTCCAGCACCCTTGATCGTGCAATAAGAGTCACCACCCTCTACAACTTTAGGCGCAACAGAAATTAGCAGAGTAATAGGTAACAAGGGCACTGACAATAACTGAGTTCTAGATTGAAGAAAAGTGAATGGGTTTTATTACAAAAGTCTCAAATTAAGGATTACAAAGTAATGCAAAAATATGCCATTAAGGCTCAGATTATATAGTCAGAAATCAGAATTATTGTAAGAACCAATAGGCAGCAAAAATCATAAGTGGAACGGACAGCATCCCTAAAAGCAAGAGGAAAGCCTCCAAAATCTGGAGTTTTTATACACATTTTATGAATAGGTAAGAAGCAAAAACTGCAAATTCAACGTGGCATGACTAGGAATAAAATATAGGTTTAGAGATACCTCCGAGCTAGTTTTAGACTCACACCTCACTGCACTTCCACTTCCGGCGTTCCCAGTCATAATTGAAAGCATTGTTTTCTCTCTTTTTTATGTTGTGTTTGTCTTCCCCTACCCTATTGCTCCACCCCAGGCGTTGGCTGCGCCGGGGTGTATTGTAAGCAGCCCTATGATGAAGCATGTCACACACCTGTGTGAGTGAGGGCAGTATTAGGACACACAGCATGTGCCACCACCAGACCACTACACCACTAGGGGTGGGCAGAATTTGTGTAGTCGCGCTACGCAAAGCTCCGCAAAATGGTAAAAAATCTCCGCGAGCACGCAAAAGTTCAGCGAACACGAGGAATTGCTTGTTCCGCCCATTCGCGATGCTTTTTTCCTGTTCGCGAACGCTGTTTGCGTGCTCGGGGAGAAATATCTTGCGAACACGCATTTTGAAAGCGCGAACAAGCACAAAACTCCACGAAACCGCGTAATTTTTGGCAATTTTGCGTTCTCCGCGGAACGCGAAATTACCCAAATTCTGCAAATTCCGCGAGCGGAACGGAATTTACCACCCAGGCCTATACACCACGATCTTCACTCCCTACTCCTCTTGGTGTGTATAAGTATTTGATAGGGGGTTCGGAGTAGGTGAGTTCCGTACCCTCTCCCCTTCCCGTTTGTGTGCTACAGTATTAGAGCGGCGGCTCAGCCGCAGGGGAATACGGAATCATTATTATTGTTACTAACCTTAGTAGGTCTATGAGCGCACTTTACTTATCTTTCATATAACCTGGAACTACGGAAAACTACCTTTTCCAATTATGGCACAGGAACAGGGACTATCCTTCGGAGAGGATATGGTAGCAGAGATCTTAGCGGGTCCATCTTTTTGGGTGACACAGCATTGAACCAGGTTCTCACACAAGGAGAGGGCTGGGATACCCTTTTGGAACTCAAAAGGACACATGTCAAGACCATACACCATGGGGCGATCCTAACTGAGTACTTGAGGGGGAACGAGGCACCACGAGGGTCTCCTCGTCACGAACGAGCCCCTCATCTTCCTAGAGGATGCCGCATTCAGACGTGATTGGGCCCTCATTGCGTGGAAGTGCACCAGGGATTGGCTAATCTTAATTATAAGTATCGCTAGAAGACTAGCCGATACCCTGGTGATAAAGATCCAAGAAAGCGAAGAGGGATTGAAAACAGAAGTTATGCTGACCACGTTTAACCACAAACTGAATGAGGTCAACACCGAATCGGGAGAATATAGAGACTACTTGGTGCAATCTAAAATATCAAAATTGCAAAAAGACCTTAAAAATTCTCAAAAGAGAAGGTCTATCCCTATACCAACAAGGAATATGTCCAACAAAAGGGTACTCAGCCAGGTAAAAATGCCAGGACACCGCTAGTAGTAGCAGCAATATCAGCGACTATGATTTCCCACAACGTAGGAGAGGTAGGGGCAGAGGTTATCAGAGAGGACCCAGACCCTTCTTTCCCACAACTTTTCAGGGCTACCCAAACCAGTGTTTTAACTGGCCGGGTTTACCCCCACACCCGGGTTATCAGAACCCCCACTTCCAACCACCACAGTTCCAACAACCACAGGTTCCTTTTTTAGGCAGGGGCAGGAACAGGGGTCGAGGCAAACAGAAGGGTCAACAGAGAGTGACCTGGGACGAACAGGACCAAGAACTGAACCAATGAGTGACCAGGAGCATGGCCCAGAGCATGCTACCGGGAACGAGCAGGGAACATCTCTAGTTGTTAACCTTTCCTCAACGACCATGACCCCCGCCCAGGAGAATCTTCTTAACAAAGGCCTGGGTTTCGTCCCCACAAACCAGTTGGACCATTTTCGATTACGTCAGAAACTTGCCACCTTTTTCAGAAGTGTGAGACTGAAGGTGTTTTTCGAGGGCGCCGAAGAAAGAAATACTACTGAAGGAGACACGTCCTTGCACCCCAAGTCAACATTCACCCCTCAAATAACGATGTTACCACAGGAGGTGGGTACATTTGAACAAGCAGTGATATATGACCTGGAAAATCTACAGAGACGGAACGGAAGTTCGTTTGCCAATATGAGCAATACAGAGAAAGAAGCACTAAAGGAACTAAAGGAGAACCCCTCCATTATCATAAAGCTGGCTGACAAAGGAGGAGCAATTGTTGTTTTGGATAAAACTACCTATAACGACGAATGTCAATGCCTCCTTTCGGATAGGAGGAATTACCAAGTGTTAGGAAGGGACCCCACAGCGGAGCTAGCCAAGGACATCGCCACTCTGGTGGAGGAGGGTTTGGCTAATGATTGGATTTCAAGACACGAGGCAGATTATCTCATCAAAAACCAACCGAAGACGCCGTATTTTTATATACTGCCTAAAATTCATAAACCTACCAGACCCCCACCAGGCAGACCCATCGTGTCAGGTATCGGATCGATTCTTGAACCATTATCACAATTTTGTGATTTTTATCTGAAACCTTTAGTTCAGAGACTACCAGCGTACCTACAAGATACCTTGGATATCCTCAACTGCATGAAGGAGATGGATTTCGATCCCAACAGTGAATTCCTGATAGGCCTCGACATCGAGGCTTTATATACCAACATCCCCCAGAGGGAGATCTTGAGGGTACTGGAGGATATCCTGTTTGAAGAAGAGTGGAGATATCAAACACCACAAGCCTTCATTTTGAACTTGGCTGAGCTAGCCTTGACTAGGAACTTTTTCGAATACGAGGGGACCCTTTACCTACAGACCCACGGGACTTCGATGGGCAGCACTTTTGCCCCGAGCCTGGCGGGTCTGTACGTAGGTGCCTTCGAGAAGATTGTGATCCATGACCCACAGTGCTGTTGGTCGGAGAATATAAGACTGTGGTGGCGTTATATAGACGACGTCCTGGTTATTTGGAAGGGTGACGTAGAATCAGTCAGTCAATTCCTGGACTGGTTAAACCTGAGAAACCCTTTGCTTCACTTCACGTCCACTGTAACCAAGACAGGACTCCCCTTCCTGGATTTAATGATTGAACCTAAGGAAGGTAAACTCCACACCAGGGTGTATCATAAACCTACAGACAAAAACGCCCTGTTAGCCTACGACAGCTTCCACCCCAAATCCCTTAGGGAGAACCTGCCAGTTGGCCAATTCTTTCGATTGAGACAGAATTGTACGGAGAGATCAACTTTCAAAGAGGAAGAGACACTCCTCTCCAGAAAACTCATTCAGAGGGGATATCCAGAACGTACCATCACGAGAGCCCGAAAAAGAGCAACCAATGCCAATAGGGACAACCTTTTGGAGAAAAGACAAAGACCAGTAACGGACAAACCAGTGTGTGTCACTACTTTTAATACGGCTTCCCACCAGATTAAACAGGTGATACTAAGGCATTGGAGCATACTGAATTCAAACTGGATGAACAAAGAAAAACCATTGTTCTCCTTCAAAAGGAGTGCCAACCTCAAGGATCTGCTAGTACACACGAGACCAGGCGGAGCACAGCAAAGAAGAACAGTAACACTGGGTCTTTTATCGCCGGTACAAGGTCACTCACGTTGCGGATCTTGCAACGTATGCCATCTGACTAATAACACGAAAACCATCGATATCGGACTGACTTATCCATGGGAACAGAGATTACAGACCAACTGTAACTCCGAGTTCATGATCTATCTTATCACTTGTCCTTGCAGCATGCAGTATGTGGGCATGACTACCCGCAAGGTGAAGACACGCATCATGGAGCATCGGAGTACGATAAGATGCTTGAGGTCCAACACGAAACTCACGACCCACTACCTAGAAAGGCGCCACACTCCTGATGACCTGATCTGGACTGTAATTGAAAAACCCACTATGAACCCTTCTATTGGGGATAGAACAAGGGCCCTCCTCCTGAGGGAGCAAAAGTGGGAGTACCGCCTCAAGCGTCATACAATTGGCCTTAATGATGAGATACCGTGGCACTCCCTTAATAGATAGAGATCACTCTGATTACCAATTAACTCAGGAATCTGGGGTTGCCATCGACCCTTCATAATAACTACATCCATATTATTAGTTGGGAAGGGGTGTTGGAAGGGCAACAGTACTTTATACGGTAAACAATGGTTCCATCTATTGAAAGGGATCTGTAGAATTAGGACGTGTACTCCGCCGGTCGTGTACCACAGCGGACCTTCCCATTGTCACCTTTTGTATATGCCCCACACACCTTAAGATGGAAAGACCCGGGTAGGGACCCGTGCTTTTTTAATAAGAGCTTGCATTCATTTGAAAAAATATTCAGGAAGGGGCCCTTCGCATCAACATCAGTTACCATCTTGTTTCCCGTTTCCTTGCTCTCAGCGAGGGACGTGACGGACTGCAGGAACAAAAGGGATAACGTATGCACTATTTATTGTGGCAGCAGGACTCTTTGTCCCTAATTAACAACATAAATAGGAGCTAGCACCTATGTTCAGAGAGAGCGATCTCGACATAACTCTGCGGCTAGGTTCCTATGACAATGGGCCGCTCTGCATCACAGGAGCAGGCCCGTGGTTACTATCGGGCTGCGTAGACGCCCGTCCATGACGTCGTCACGCAGCCCATGTGACCAGGACTCTGGGAACGCCTCTCCAACATAAGCAATACGGTCTCACAGCTCCCCCGCATACCTACACGGCGCGAGCAGGCGAGCACCGATGAGGAGGAGCACCACCCTTGGAGTAGTAAGGAGAAGGGGGAGAGAGAGAAGGGGGCACACCATTCTAACTCTGCTTAGGTCCTTGTATTAGGGCTACTTTTTACAAGTGGGGGTTAAGGGGCCCGCTGTAAGGACTTCTCTACAGCCTCGCTTTTGATGCCATTTGAAATCAAAGAGAGGGATGCACAGAGGGGGCAGAAATATCGGGCGAAATATCGCTGTTTTTCCAAATAAGCACGTCAATTACGGGAGCATATGGTGAGATCGGGTGAACTTAATATCGACACTATGTGGTTTATGTGATGTGGTTTAAGGACGCGGCGCTAGTGCAACGGGCCTTATAACACAGTTATGCAACTGGGTAGCTCTCATTTTTCATCCAATACGAGAGCTCCCAAAGTGGATGTGACACCGCGGGGCATTCGCTTTACAAACCTGAGACTGGTCTGAGGAAACTAGCAGGTCACATTGGACCACATATGAGAGGTGTTTAACATTCACACCATGAACACCTGCACCATACAATTGTGAATCTGAGATAAATAACGACTACAATATCTTTCCTCCCTACAATTTTGCCTCCCCAGAGTGTGACAACAGGGGGTCTCTCCTTGCCGACCACCAGTTTTAACATGATTTAGGGGTAAACTTGGTAAGTACATACTGTCCGAGCCCCCTTCGCAAGTATGTGATGGGTTATATGATTTTAAAGTACGCTAGTGGCGCTGGAGACTACACCTACCAAAATGGGTAGTATTTCTGAATGGTTAATTTAAGAATGAACTATATGACCATGATGATTGAATCTCCTGTTCTTAGGGTGATACACCCTGTACAGTGGTGGTACTGGTAATTGTATAGAGCATGCCAGTGAGTGTGTGCGCATGGATGTATACTCACACAACAGAGAGTTATCAGGGAATTATTCCGTCTAATTCCCTTCTCTTATGTCTCCTGTCCTCTGATTCCTTACAGTGAATCCACGATTTTTCTAGAGGAAGTTTCCTCAATGTAAGGATTAGGGTTTCTGACACCAATGAACCTCGAACGGAGGTCGGAGCAGTACATTATATACTGCGACCGGAAGAGTCCTGAAGAAGGCCGGCATGACCCCAAATATTGGGCACAGACAGACGGCCGAAACATGTTGATTACCTGGCAGTAAGGAGGGGTGTAAGGAGCACATTATATCTCCCTAGCACCACCATCCTTCACGTTTTTAATCCTGGCCGGAGGATCTAGGAATAAGATATAGGTTTAGAGATACCTCCGAGCTAGTTTTAGACTCACACCTCACTGCACTTCCACTTCCGGCGTTCCCAGTCACGTTTGAAAGCATTGTTTTCTCTCTTTTTTATGTTGTGTTTGTCTGTCATGAGTGGGTATTGTTTTCTAATTCTGCAACATATGCTGCATTCTGCAGCCCTGTCACAGGACCCTCCATACCACTACAGAAGTTTTAAAGTTCCACCTGTCCTGTGACATTTGTTTGTCAAATGCCCTGAGATTTATACTCCAGGGAAGAATATAGCAGTCAATGAGTCTTTGCTCCTTTCGAAGAATGGCAGCTGGACGCCGGTAAACTTTTAAACGTTTGCTATGCTGGGTCCCTTTTACAGCCAGCTTCATAAAGGTATTGAAATTAAAGCTGATCCTGTTTGGCATCCCTTTCCCACATACAGTTAACACAGTAGACTGAAACTTAACTTCAAATCTGTCTTGTTTTGAGTGCCAGCTGTTTTAAGATAAAAGATCATCTGGAAACATTTCTTTCTCAAGCAGAATTACATAGATTCTTCCATTGATTTTGATCAACTGTTCTTTTAGTTTGTCCCTTATATGTATGTATCTTAGTATCTGAAAATATTGAAACAAAATAAAAGGAGTATGTTGCATTTCATTTGATATGAAGTATGCTGTTACTAATGTTTACCTCTCCTTTACTTGATTCATTTCTCTTAGTTGGTTGGATTATTCTGATACCAACCCTTTCTGAAATCTCACACCTGGTTATACTAATTGGTTCCATTAGGTCAACTTTTGTGTGTGTTGATATGTACCAAGAATTCTGAAAAGAATATTGGTTTTCCCTAGTGTCTGTAAAGCCTTTACAAAGGATGGGTGCCCTTTAAGTAGCATATATCATGCAAGAGAACTCAGTACAATATCAAGCTTTACATGTTTTCTCAGTAGGACAAAACTTTATTTCCAAGGAAACATCTTATAAAAATACATAGCTTCCATTATCAAATGTCTCATATATATTATCAATTAAAACAGTTTTGCAGTGAAACCTTCATGTTCTTACTCAGAACAGAAAGCAGCATTGATTAATTCGACTACAAACATACACAGTACATACTTCATACAAATACGTAATATTCATCATACAATAGATATTGAACAAATTAAAACTGACCAAATTGAAAGCAGACCCTCTACGTTAATCACTCATGACAACAGACTATAATAGATATCCTGCTTTAAGCAGACATCTCTTGGAATCTCAAACGTTTCAAATCTGAGTCTTCAACGTTCATCTTTATTGATTAACATAACATATTTTGCCATTGCAATTGTAATATCTAAGGTTTTCATTGTGCATAATATGACTTGTGCCTTCTTTCTAGTTCTGATTTCGTACTTCACTAGGAGAGGCCGAAGAAACCTTTTCTGCTCACCCACGAAGAAAGTAGAATCCAGAAAGAGATGGACTAGAGAATATTTTGTTTGTAATCCACACAGACAGAAACTATTGCCCTCAGTGACTCTTACTCCAGATATTCTCCAGCTTGAGACAGTTCCTATCTAGAGTTGTAGAATGGTACTCCGCATATGCTTGTTTGGGACCCAAGTTAAATTTGGAAAAGTTTCCTCTTCACCCAAATTTTCAATAAAGTAATATGCAGAACCCTTTGACAAAAGGTAATCTCCACTTAATGTTCCTTCCCTTTCCCCCACTCTTCAAATTATTTAGAAGAAAGACATCTTCAATATTAAATATGTCTGTTATCAATTCAAGATTTGATAAACATTTTTCGGTAAGTTTCTTAAATTCTTCAGAAATGAAAATTGAGTCATTCACGATTAGGGTCAAGAGTTTACCTTCTTGTCTATTTGATACACTAAACAAAAACCTTAACGTTCTAGACTGCAGTAATAATAACCAAGATTCTAAGCCAATTTCTTTGCTGACTGCTTGAAGCATTGAATTTTTTGGGAGATCAAAAGAGTTTTTAGACACAAACTGTCGAAAAATTTCCATTTAAGTCTCAGATGTAAAGTAAGTCCTCTGCTCAGTACACCATCTGCGGTATTAATTTTACAATTATCAACATTTTTTGAGATTTCACAGAGACACTCCGAAATGGCAATAAAATCTTTTAAGGCTGTTACAGTAGCAAAGCTATGTGATTATCTAGTTGTAAGTTACTTGCAAATGATATACCTAAATATTTGTAGTTCCTAACCTGCTCCAAAGTAATATTATTTCGAAACCACGAAAATGTCTTGGATTGTTTGGACATGATCAAGGTCCTAATCTTCTCCACATATATTGTTAGTCTATTGTTATTACAATAGGAGTGAATGGCATACAGTTCTTGTTGCAAGCCTATCTGCATATAGTCCATTGCAACTAGATGGTCTGCATACATGAGACAAAGGGCAAATACGCTGCATATTTGTGATGAAAAGGGGTGTGTACTTGCAATTCCAAAGGTAAATCGGAGATAAAAAGGCTAAATAATAGATGTACTGTAACACAATCTTGCCTTAATCTATTTCCGACTGGATTTTTTTCAGATAGAACACCCATACCATCTAAATCGACCTGGACCCAATTGTTTGAATGAAGATGTTGTGTCATAAACAGCATGCCCTGTTTAACTTTCCATTGTCTTAACTTTTCCCAGAGGATGCCACAGTTTTCCAGGTCAAAAACAGCTCAGAGGTCTGCCAAACAGCAAGAAAGTATTCCAATTGCTTCTATTGACTTCTTAACTGATGTCCAGAGTACCATACAATGATCAATGTTGAGTGCTTCTGCTTGAATCCTCCCTGCTCCAAAGGCCCAAGACTCAACAAGTTTTAACAAAGTTTGAACATAAATGTTTGAGATTGTATCCAGAAGGGAAATCAATCTATAGTTTGCTGGTTCACTTTGCTAACCTTTCTTGTGAATTAGCTTCATAACTGCACCCCTACATGACTCTGGAATTTTCCCTGAAGAGGAAACCCAACTAAAGAAGATTCCAGCTCACCAAAGAGGGTTTGCTTTAAATAATATTGCCAGCAGACTGTTTGGGCCTCCTGCCTGTGAAGGTTTCGAATTAATAATTCTTTCTGCAATTACCCCTCCTTACTGAAGCTGCATATGTTGGTCACTCTTCCAGTAATCAATAGTACAACCTGAAACATGTTCATGTGCAGAAGTTTTATAAAGATTTGAAATAAATTCAATCCATTGTGATTCCAAGACTTCAGCCTCCCAATTCACAGGAAAGATTGTCAGTTCAGTACTTACCAGCGCCAAAAAGATTTTTGATTGCCCTGTAATTTTACTTGTTGCATTTTGTCCCAGTTCATCTCGTAATAACCTCTCTTTTTGCATTGACAATAATTAGTATGCCTTCTTTTGTGTTTTACATTATTGACTAAGCATTGGTCCTTCATAATTTACCTATTTTCTACCTCATCTATTTAAGGATCTGAGTATTTTCATTGCATTCTAAGTCAAACCAACCCTTCCGGATGCTACATCTGTTACTGCAAGTAGCTTGAGAGGGATTATAGTTTGTTTTTAAATGTAAAAAAAGTCCTTCAATTAAATGCTTGTAGCACTCCAGTCTGCAATTTTAAATCAAATCTAGCATGTTCTTATCAAGTGTGATCTGAAACAGCTCTTGGATATTTTTGTCAGCTAGAAACCCCTTACTCTATGATTATAAATTAATTTCAGTTGTAACATAGGACCCATTACTTTTTTATATTCAGCCTTGAGATCGACCATCACCAAATCTCACCCACTACTTATTTAAATATCTGATCTTCTGCATTCTTATCCATTGATGGAACTTTTCTAGGTATCAAGGGGGTGGGAATTGGAATTGCTCTGTATGGTAAAACAGCCTTTTTTCTCAAATTAGCATTCAATACACTACATGGTTTCTCCTTTAATTTACCAAACTAAATCTTGACAATGCCCTATTTTGAACATGCCTTTTGTTGGAGCCAAACCCCAATATTCTAATGCACCCCTATATTTTGGATCACCCCAAAATCTACCTCAGAGTTTTTGCTCCAGCACCCTTGATCGTGCAATAAGAGTCACCACCCTCTACAACTTTAGGCGGAACAGAAATTAGCAGAGTAATAGGTAACAAGGGCACTGACAATAACAGTTCTAGATTGAAGAAAAGTGAATGGTTTTTATTACAAAAGTCTCAAATTAAGGATTACAAAGTAATGCAAAAATATGCCATTAAGGCTCAGATTATATAGTCAGAAATCAGAATTATTGTAAGAACCAATAGGCAGCAAAAATCATAAGTGGAACGGACAGCATCCCTAAAAGTAAGAGGAAAGCCTCCAAAATCTGGAGTTTTTATACACATTTTATGAATAGGTAAGAAGCAAAAACTGCAAATTCAACGTGGCATGACTAGGAATAAAATATAGGTTTAGAGATACCTCCGAGCTAGTTTTAGACTCACACCTCACTGCACTTCCACTTCCGGCGTTCCCAGTCACAATTGAAAGCATTGTTTTCTCTCTTTTTTATGTTGTGTTTGTCTTCCCCTACCCTATTGCTCCACCCCAGGCGTTGGCTGCGCCGGGGTGTATTGTAAGCAGCCCTATGATGAAGCATGTCACACACCTGTGTGAGTGAGGGCAGTATTAGGACACACAGCACGTGTCACCACCAGACCACTACACCACGATCTTCACTCCATACTCCTCTTGGTGTGTATAAGTATTTGATAGGGGGTTCGGAGTAGGTGAGTTTCGCACCCTCTCCCCTTCGCGTTTGTGTGCTACATGACTAGGGATAACACACATTGAGGAAATCAGAATAAATATTGTCACTAACTAAAATATAACACTACCCAATTTCTAAGGAAGTGGAAAAGTCCATCAGCTTCAGCAGCGACAGTAGCGTATTCCGGAGATGCACAACACAATATGAAACATTTTCAAACAAAGACCCATACACCAGTGTATGCTTGCAGGTCCGCATTGGAACTTCCAGTGTAAGGACCTTGTAAAGTTGATACTTTCAGTACATGAAGACAAGTCTATTCACAACAAATGCACTTGTAGGAAAATATCCAGTTACGTCACAGTGTCCCGTGCTCTGTGAAGACTTGGGGAGAGAAGACACGCAGGGGGGCATTGATTGGGAGGAGTAATGAGCAGGAGCAAGGTGAACAGAACACAAAAATAGCATCACTTTAATAAAATGGTGTCTCTGCAAAAATGTGGCACAACTAAACTACATTAATAAACATACTTCTAAATACCTAATTAAAATTGTCTCAAGTGTAACAGTCATAATTCATTGAGTGCAACTATTTTCGTCATAAAAATCATTAGTATTCAAATATAATTTGTCACCCAAAGTTGCACAATTAGAAAAACTTTAACACTTTCCTCAAGGCAACAAATCAGTCATGGGCCATAAGAAAAAACACTACTCATCTCCCTTGAAAAGGAATGACCCTCTTGGTTATAACTTAAGCTCAAATGTAATACTTTCTAAAAGAGATATCTGCTTAGCTTGCTGAGTGTTCACTAAAACCAAGGCTTTTTATATTCCCTGAAATATCAGTTGCATTATTGACAGCATAATTAACATAGAACCTTCTGGTGCCCCCGCAACCAAATTAAGAAAGAAGGAACCAAAACCATGTGACTTCAGAGACACAGCGTCCACTAAATCCGGGTGAGGGGAATTGGACATAGAAAGATTCAGTCTTTCTACTTCCGATCGCACTAGGGCAGGGTGGGCTTCAAGTAAAGGTTAGGAAGCAGGGTGGGGAGAGCATCCCTCTCAATTTTCTGCATTTGGAAATATTTGGGAGTTTGTTACACTAAACATGTTAGACATCACCTTGTCCTTATCCATCTCCATCTCCATCTCATTAACCAACACTGGAGCAGGTTCAAAAATCCCTTTTTCTCTTGCTCCTATTGGATCTAACTCTATCGCAGACAGAACAAAGTCCTCATGTTGAACAAAAATATTATGAAGCCCTAGACTTTTTGGTTTTTGACAACTTGTCACGAGGACTTAGATACAATTATTGATAAATCTGCAACATTACTTACTACACCCAGACCGAATGATTTAACTGATGTAACTATAGTTTCTAAAGAAAACAAATTTGAAATTGAATTTATTATTTTAAAAATTACCATCTAAGTTAGTTCCTGTGATTCTCAAGTCATTCGGGCTCTCCATGACTTTAAAATGTTTAGTGACAAAGTACCTTATTGAAGTTGTCAGTTACTCTTTTCTTTCACTTATTATGTGTGATTAAAACTTGGAGTAGCTGCTGTATCCAGACTGAACACAACACCCTCATTATATTCTCCACATGTAGGTCCAGATCGCCTGAACCCCCCTCTCTGCCAGTAGCACTCTCTTCTTTTGAGTCCCGTGCACGTACCCATGATTGCTTCGCGGGCCTAAAGCTTTTGCCAGGCATATCTACCAGACTAACAGTCTTTTAACAGTCATGTACAATATGTACAAGCCTTTTAGAATCCTGAAGTAAAAAGCCAATAAAAACCAGGAAAATAATGAGGGAGTAATTAAAACAGTAATCATCCAGTAATCAGTCAGAGATCAGTAAATGGTGAACAATTTCAATTGAGAACTTGGTCACTAGAGCTCAAAGCCCAATGCCCAATGCAGGTGAAAAATAGTCTAAATGCCAGCAACAAGGAAACAAAATCATCCTCCCTGTGGAAACCACAAATGCCCTCAGCCCAATCAGCACACCACCTTCTACGGCCCCCTGCACTACCTCCTATCACTCAATTTATTGTGCTGTAGGTTGGAAATCTCAGAGGGAATCCGGGATTGTTGTGGTGCGGTGTGGGGCAATAAATGGAACAGCAACAGGATAGAAGAGTTGTGAAGAGGAGAAAGCTCTGGGGTGTTGAGTGTGTTGAGAATGAGCACAACTATCCACTGCCACCAGCCACAGGCTTAGCTGAGTCCAAGTCGGGCTGAGTCTGTGATCAACAGTACCGTTTCATGGGGCTCTAACTCCCATAGTCTAGCCACGAACTGGGGCAACTCCTGCCGTCTTGGCAGCCTCAATGGGCTCCTCCTGCGTTGCGCCTGCTCCAATGCCAACCATTAATGTATCAACATCTCAGTTTCCTCATTAGCCAGCACCCTCTCACTCAGCATCTCCACCGCCTCTCTGTGTCTCTGCCTCCAGCTTTACATGTTGTGCAAGAGTTCCACTAAGCATACATACAGCTTAAAAACGTATATGGAGAACTTCAGTATAAATCTTGCAGGTTGCTATTACACATATGGAATTAGTGAAAATATTTTGGGGGATCTTTCATGAAGGTTATAACCTTTATATGGACAATGTCTATACAAGAGCTCAATTGCTCTGTGACCTGTACAACATTGACACTGTGGTTTCTGGTACAATTCAAAGTTGCCACAAAGGAATTTGTTTGTAAAGGACTTCAAAAAGGTCAGTGCTGTACATTTTGATGCAACACGCTGCTGGCTGTAAAATTCTCAGACACATGGGACATACATGTGCTCACTACATTTCATGATGAGAGCATGTCTTCAGTCAAAGTTTGATGCACATGCCTAACTGTGTACTCAATAATAACAAGAACATGGGTGGAGTTGAAAAAACCTGGCCATATACTTCAATACTATGATATGACGTGTAGATGTCACACATGGTACAAGAAGTTGGCTATCCACCTTATCCATTTAGCAAAGTACAATGCATATGTTGTCTATCAGCAGACTGTCATGGCAAGACTGATGCCCTTTCCTGACTTTAGGTTGGCTGTTCTTGTTAGTCTTGCTATTGTAGAAGTAGTATCCTCTACTTCATCTTTGTAGAGGAGGCAACAGGATCAACATTTTGCTGACTTCATTCCTGCAACAGAGAAGAGTAAACCATATCACAGATGCAAAGTTTGTACTTGGCAAGGAAAGAGGCATGGGAGTTAATACTTCTGTCCCCAGCGTCCATGTCAACGATGTCTTTGCATTCCAACATTTTCAGTTAATACCACTCAAAAGTAAAGTTCTGGGAAACTGACTGAGGAATCAGTTTAAGAGTTAGCTGACCTTTTCCTCTGATGGCCTGATGGAGTAAGGGCCATCAGAGGTTTTCCCATTTGTCCTTCTGCCCTATTTGGAGTGGATGGACAAATGGTCAGTTTTTACTTTCATACACAGCCATACAAAACATGACAGTAAGTAAAATTAAAAACATTTTAATGACCCCTAAGCCATGGGTGAAAACTTTCATGGCAAGGGGGTCATTACTTTTCTTATGTTCAAAAAGAAAATCCTACCTTTGGATTTTGTTTCTGAAAATAAAAAAAAGATTGAAAGTGTGCCATACCATACCGTCACATTGATGGAGCTGCATGGCACACATTCAATGCATTGACTAGTATCGTCATTATGGCAGTTCCTGCCAATGTAAGAGATGTCCACTGAGACTGCTGACAGCTCTAAATTCGGAGTGAGGTTACTCCACCAGAGCGATGGAGTATTTTACTCTGTCACCCTGATGGAGTATAAGCTATACCCTCATCTTTAAAGAAGCCCCTTAGTCTTTCTGGACATATTTTTTCTAGGGAACGTAGGAGAGTCTGCCTCAGAATTTGTACCACAGTTTTCAAATGTAGATCTGCTCACACTATCTGAGGAATGGTTCAGGAAGATATCGTTTGATACCCTCCATCTTGCTTTCATGCAGTGGAAAAAGTTGCATTTAGTGCAGTAAGTACACTAAAAGTAAGAACTAACAATGTTCCTGGAGGATTTTTAAACATTTCTTTTAAGGTGGTCATAGGATCCAAAAGTGTTCTCAAAAAGCACGTTAGAAATTCACATCAGAAAAAGCGTACTGTTGTATACAAATTATATTGCATAGAACCACATTTTTGAAAGAATTCATAGAAATATCAATGCCATCAACACCATAGCCCTTCTAGAATAAGATGCCGCATAGACAAAGTTCATAAGGAGTTAGTCACAGGATCTTGGAAAGGCATAGACTTCTCTTAACTTCCAAAGGTTCATAATCCAGATGAAAGCGTCCAGTGTTTTGCAAAATTATGGACTCAAATAGCATAAAATACCATAACTAAGGTTAAGCAGGAGGAACCGTTGACGTTTTGGTCTAAAGGTGCCAAAGGGTCAGCAAGACCATCACCAGGACTCTGAGGGTCATTACGATCACGGTGAGACAACCACCGACAGGCTGTCGGTGGTGGTCTCACTGCCATCGTAAGGCCATTTTCCACCCGCCAAACTAGAATGGCGGGCGGTTCCATGGCAGTCGAAAACTCTGACTGCCATGCATCCAATGGGCTCCTTGAGCCCGCCGGTGCATCGGAGGGCTTCCATACTTCTAAAATGGTGGAGGTGCCTACCAGGCACCGCCGTAGGGATTAGGATGGTCCCTCCCCACCAGCCTTTCCATGGTGGTTTACCGGCCAAGAAAAAGGCTGGCGGGTATGAACATTGGGGTCCAGTAGCAGGCCCCCCTTCATACCGGGCCCTTGATTGTGGGTGTGGGGGTGCACCTATGGTGCTCCCTAACAGATCCCTGTACCAAGGGGGAGGCACCGCATGGTGCCCGTCACGTAGTACAGGGATGTGTTACACATCCCTTTGTTCCATTGCGGCGGGTGCTGAAGCCAATGGAAACCCTGGACAATGCGACCACATGGTGGCGGTCGCATTGTAATTTGTCCTGTGGGACCCCTGACACTATGTCGGGCGGTCCCCATCTCCATTAGGTTGGCGGGCGGATGTGAGTCCGCCCACCATCCTAATGGGCCCCTCTGTGTTGAAAACATACATCAAACTAAATCAACACAAAAAGGTAAAATCCATACTGGTACGCTTCAAGACTATTTAAACTTACAATGTGTGTCACTTGCCAACATCAAAAGACACCCAGTGTACTGTCAACCATGAAAAATCACCAAATGCAGACTCCTAAGTGTGAAACCACTATCCCAACATGCAGTGTGAAACGTAATACAAAGCGTGTACCAAACCAAATGTAAAATACAGTAAACTACCAATAAACTTAGCAGAGAGGGAAAGTTACATCATTAACACCTCGATGGTCAAAGACAAAACAGACGGGGCAAAATATTACTTAACACCTAAAATAGTGGTTGACCATTCACCACTTAAACGAAAATGTGCCGATTGAACCACCTTACCAAATCAATATGCCACGATCAGCAAAAACCCTAGTCAGTTCTTATATCGTGCGTTATGGGCAGCTACAAGAAAAACTCAAACAGACAATACTTCACATGCAGGAGGGTCAATATACTACTTACATCGGATGCTGCAATCATCCGCTTAGAGTCGCAACATACGTTTTTGTTAACTGCACACAAAATGCCAAATGCGCTAAAGACACACGAGGATACTGACGTGTCAGCAAGGGTCACATGATCCTGTTAGGTTTGTGGTGGCCATCTTGGAGTGTATCATGTTAGTCACCAGTCTTATACATAAGTAAGTGTGTGCACTGAAGGCACAAGAAAGACAAGTACTCCAGACTCTAAGCAGGCTGTCATGGGGAGGCATTAGAAAAGGTCCATCTGGCCCCTGCACCATATTCATCAGGACTTAGGGCCAAATTATGACTACGGTGGTCTGATGGACCGTTGTAGCCATGGTGGCAGTGCGGGCACCGCTGCCCTGGCGGTCCGACCGCCCTATTACAAGTTGGGTGGTTGGACTGCCATTGGACTGCCACAACTGCCAGTGATCAGAGATCTCTGGCCGTGTTGCAGCAGTCTTGAGGCTGCAATATGCTTTGCAGTGCCGCTGCGGCACCGACAAGCATATTACAAGTTTCCTCTCTGCCACAGTTTTCATGGTGGTCAGTCCGCCATGAAAACTGTGGTGGAATGGAAACAAAGGGGGCCCTACAGAGCCCCCTTTTGCTTCAGGGCCATAGGGTGCATGCAGGGGGGCACATGTGTGCATGCACCCCAGTTCCTGCACAGCAAAGACTGCAGAGTCCATGTCTTGCAGGAACTGCCTTTGACGCTCCCATTGCAGTGTCCTTTTTCAGAGGCACCGCCGTGGAACGGCCAAAGAAACGCCTGCCAGAGACGAGAAAACTCGTAATCTGGCGGGCAGTGCTCACATGGCTTTGGCGGTGTGGGAGCAGGGCAGCGGCGTGGCAGTCTGGCTCCCACACCGCCAAAGTCGTAATCGGGCCCTTAGATTGAGACAGAGTCATGACAAGGTAATAAAATCTTAGGGCCTATGTCTAGACTTGTTTTCATGGGGATCACACGTAGGTAGAAGGTGCGGATGACACACAGATCACTACACCCATCCCTACTAACAAAGATTATACTTGTGACCAGCTAGCTACCTTCATCTTCTGTCAAAAAGAGGCAGATGTTCTATCTGCTGTATTACAAGTGCATTATATTAATTGGTAGTGTACATATTGGCAGACTGGATACCCATCATGTTTTGACAGAAGAATACCCTGTCAGCTAAACCCTAAGGTTCTTTTACTTATTGAAAATGTTTTTTCTGCTCTTCAAGATTTACTACAGTTTTCAAATGTAAAAATGCTCATAGTGTCTGGGAAATATGCAAACAAGTCATCTTCAGACGCCACCCTACCTACTACTTTGCAGTGGAAGGAATTGGATATGTCAATTTTCAACTGAATTTTTTCCTAGTCACATTGCCACTCATTAGCCAAATCCTACCAGAAGAGGGCTTCTGCCGCACAATGAGTGAACTAAAAGTGCAAGAAAGATAAGTCCTTGGGCTGATTCCTGTCACGGGCACAAGGCCAATCCACACAAGTGAGGTATCATTTTTATTGGGACACTTGGGGAAATGCTAGGGGGCATATTATCAAGCGGCAGCGATAATTATCGCTGGCCGCGCTTAGCGTGAATTTTTTTTACGCCGGCTATCGCTGGAAATTATCGCCATGCTTGCGCTGTATTAACAACGCATAGCGCAATGGCGATAATTATTCCAGCGATAGTGGTGTTTTCCATGGAACATCGCTGGTTTTCCAGCAATGTTCCATGGAAAACGGCGATAACTTTGCTGATACGACCCTGTGGTCGTATCAGCATAATCCACCCCCAATGTTAAGTATACGTAAGTCAGCATTTTAGCAGACGTTAGTTTTAGGCGAAAACCGCGGTTTTCGCCAAAAACTAACGTCTGCTAAAATGCGTGGGCCTCCTTGTAAATATCGCAATGTGCACATCAGCGATAATCTACATGCAGTACTGCCCAGTGACGCCCACTTTGCATCACATTAGAGATGCAAAGCGAGGCGTCGGGAAAATGGGTGCTAACATGCGCTAATGCATGTTAGCACCCACTTGTAAATAGGGCGATAGTTTTATCTCCGCTTTTTTGGCTTTTAAAGCCAAAAAAGTGGAGATACGGCCCTTGCTAATATGCCCCTAGGTGTTTTTTGTCAAACTGTAAGGTTTGCAAGGGATTCTAGGTGAAAAAAACTAGTGACCTTGCCCTGGATTCCCCCACATGTATAGTTTTCAAAAATGTGCAAATGTGCTAGGTTTTTCTAGATGCCAGCTGAGCTAGGGCCCAAAATCCACAGCTACCCACTTTGCAAAAAAAAGGGTCAATTTTGAGTGGAAAAATGTAATGTGTCCTTGGTGCGTTTTGGGCTGTTTCCTGTCGCAGGCACTAGGCCTAACCACTATGCCTAACCACACAAGTGAGGTACAATTTTTTTGGGACTTGGAGGAATGCTGGGTGGAAGGAAATTTGAGGCTCCTCACAGATTTCAGAACTTTCCATCAAAGAAATGTGTGGAAAATGGGTTTGTTTAGTTAAAGTTTCAGGTTTACAAGGGATTCTGGTTAAAAAAAAAACACAGGCGAGAGCCACGCAACTCACCCCACCCTGGATTCGCCCAGTTGTCTAGTTTTCAAAAGGTTTGCTAGGTTTCCCTATGCGCCAGCTGAGCTAGGGCTCAAAATCCACAGCTACCCACCTTGCAATAGGCCAACCCACAAAAGTGAGGTACCATTTCTATCAGGAGACTTGAAGAATTGCTGGGTGGAAGAAAGTTTGTGGCTGTCTGCAGATTCCACAACTTTCCATCACAGAAATGTGACGAAAATGTGTTTTTTTAGTTAAAGTTTGAGGTTTGAAAGGCATTCTGGGTAAAAAAAAACATGCTGAGAGCCACACAAGTCACCCCACCCTAGATTCCTTCCAGGTGTCTAGTTTTAAAAAATGTACAAGTGTGCTAGGTTTCCCTAGGTCCCGGCTGAACTAGGGCCCAAAATCCAGAGCTACCCACTTTGCAAAAAAAGGGTCAGTTTTGAGTGGGAAAATATGATGTATCCATCATGTGCTTAGGCCTTTTCCTGTTACGGCCACTAGGCCTAACCACACAATTGAGGTACAACTTTAATCTGGAGAATTAGGGTACCGCTGTGTGGAAGAAAGTTTGTGGCTCCCTGCAGATTCCAGAACTTTCCATCACAGAAATGTGAAGAAAATGTGTTTTTTTGGTCAAAGTTTGAGGTTTGCAAGGGATTCTGAGTAACAAAAATAGCTGAGAGCCACGCAAGTCATCCCACACTGGATTCCCCCAGGTGTCTAGTTTTAAAAAAATATGCAAGTTTGCTAGGCTTCCCTATGTGCCAGCTGAGTTAGGGTCCCTAAATTCACAGCTACCTACTTTGCAAACAAAAGGGCCAGTTTTGAGTGGAAAAATGTGAAGTATCCATGTTGAGTTTTGGGCCGTTTCCTGTTGTGGGCACTAGGCAATTCCACACAACAGAGGAACCATTTTTATTAGGAGACTTGGGGGAATGCTGGGTGAAAAAACATTTGTGGCTCCCCTCACATTCCCGTACTTTCCATTACAGAATTGCGAGGAACATGTGTTTTTCTTTAGTGAAAGTGTGAGGTCTGCAAGGGATTCGGGGTAAAAAACCTGGTGTGATTCACACAAGTCACCTCACCCTGGATTCCCCTAGTGTTTTTTTTTAAAAATGTACGGTTTGCTAGGTTTCCCTAGTTGCTGGCTGAGCTAGGGTCTAAAATCCACAGCTAGCCATATTGGGAAAAAAGGAAATATTTGATGTGTCCATGTGTTTTGGCTCTGTTCCTGTTGCTAGCACTAGGCCTACCCATGCAAGTGAGGTATCATTTTTATTAAAAGACATTTGGAAGCATAGTCTAGTAGAAAATTGTGTTATCACCAATTGGATTTCTCTTTGTTTGTGCCTTCCAAATGGAGGCAGATGTATACGAAAGAAGCCATCTTAAAAATACCCTCTAAATCATACACTAGTACGGGTACCCACTAATTCAGAGATGTACAAATAACCACTGCTCCAAAACCCTATATCTTTTGCCGATTAACATCTTGAAACAGGTAGCTCCGATAATAGCCCCTAATCTGACTGACCTGATTAACGCGTCTTTGTCCACAGGAACAGTGCCTATCTCCTGGAAAGGGGCCATGGTGAAAGCCCTGTTGAAGAAACCAAATTTGGACACGACAGATCTGGGCAATTATTGCCCCATATCTCTCTTGCCAGGAATAGGTAAGATGGCAGAGAAACATGTAAATCAAAATCTCTCAGGTTTTCTCGAAACCCACAACCTGCTCCATTCCTCGCAAACAGGTTTCCGCCCACGTCAGAGTACCGAGACGGCCTTGCTAGCCGTGGTGGAGGAAAGCAGGAAAATTTTAGATTCAGGAGGTTCGACTGCCATTATACTCCTTGACCTGAGCGCAGCATTTGATAGGGTGAACCATAGGATCTTGGCTCATCTGCTCAGGAAGATAGGAGTAACAGGCACGGCGCTTCAATGGCTGTGTTCTTTTCTGGAGGGAAGGTCCTTTCAGGTATTTGAGGAGAGCTTTGCATCCAAATCTACCCCACTACTGAGTGGAGTCCCTCAGGGTTCCTCGCTCAGCCCGACCCTTTTTAATGTATATATGGCCCCACTGGCATCTGTTGTAGCTCCCTATGGAATTTGCATGGTGACCTACGCCGATGACACAACTGGTGGTGGCGTTAAACCAAGCTGATCATAGTACTAACAGCCTTTACCCCTGCCTAGAGGACATCTCGAGTTGGATGGACGCGTCCCAGCTCAAGCTCAATGGTGGGAAAACTGAGCTCATGATACTAGGCAACCCCCTCAATTACAAATCCAGCTCTATGTGGCCAGTTGGCATGGGTCCCCCCCGGTCCCCAAATCAGAAATCAAGAGCTTAGGCATCTGGCTGGATCAGGACCTGAGCTTTAGAGTACAGGCTAGGAAGACGGCAGCCACTTGCTATGGCTTGCTCAGAATGGCCCGTAAAGTCTTCCCGCTCCTTCCCTTCCAAGCCAAAAAAGTATTGGTTCAATCTCTTATTCTGTCCAGACTGGACTATGGCAATGCACTGTACCTGGGTGCCCCCACTACAGTAGTCTCTAAACTTCAGTCTGTGCAAAACAGCGCTGCCAGGCTTCTTATGGGAGTCCCCAATCGACAATCGGCGAAACCGGCGTTTGTCTCTCTTCACTGGCTTCCAGTCCAGGAACGTATTAGATTCAAGGCACTTTGCCTAGCTCAGAAATTCATGCAGGGGATCGGCCCCCCCATTAACTCTGCCATGATCCGCCCCTATAAAGCCAACAGGAAACTTCGATCAGATGATCTTCATCTAGCCGTGGTTCCTAAGATTAAGAAGGCTAGGAGTGGTGGGCGCCTGTTCTCCTATAACGCCTCTAAACTCTGGAATTCTCTTCCACTTTCTCTTCGTAAGGTGTCCAATCATGTTGCCTTCCGCAAACAATTGAAAACTTTTTTGTTTCCCTAGCTCTTTGCGGTCTCTCCGCCTTCCTCTTGTGTTCAGTCCTAGCGCTGGGATGCCTCCGGGTAGCCATGCGCTTTATAAATGTGTTTTCATTCATTCATTCATTCATTATTTCAGAAATAGTTTCCTTGATAACCATTTTTCAATCTACATATTTCATCATATGAATTGGTCTGTACTCGCTAAACAATGAAAAACCATTGTACGGTGCCGCTCAGTTGTTGGCTCTGGGTACATTGGTTTTTTGGAGAACCTACAAACCCTATGTATCCCCGCAACTAGAAGGGTCTAGAGGATGTAATGCTATATTGCTCTGGTGAATCAGCCATCGTGATAAAAGTTGCAGATGAAAATGTCACAAATAGCTGTGTTTTCCTATTCAGTTTCAATATTTCTTTATTTCAGCAGTCATTTTCTTTCAAAAAACCTTGAGGGATCTACACATATGACCCATTGCTGAATTTGAAATGGTGTCTACTTTTTAGAAATCTATAGCTTTCCTGGATCACCCATGACGTTTACACTGCTTTTCACCACAAACTGGAAATAGGTTGAGAGTACAAAAAATAGGAAAAATGGGCTACCTCTTTGAAAAATGCCAAAATTGTGGTAAGAAATTTGTTTTTTTTGATTTAGCTCTGCATGTTCCTGAAAGCATAAAAGAGGGCGACTTTAGCACTGAAAACCGTTTGCTGATGTAATTTTTAGGCAAAAAAGCACACTTTTCTCCAGAGCAATTTTTTCCTATTTTTCTGAAAAAACTCAAAATGTTTCTATATTTTGCCTATTTTCTCACTCCCCTCCAGGTGAATCCACGAACTCAAGGTACCTTTAGAATCCCCAGGATGTTGGAAAAAAAGGACACAAATGTGGCATGTATACCTTATGTGGAAAAAAAGTTATCATGCCCTCAGCGTGAACTACCCCAAATAGCCAAAAAAGGCCTCAGCGCTGGGGGGGCAGGGGGCAGCAGTTAAGGGATTAAGGATGAACCCTTTGATGAGCCACACTATGTAATTTTTGGAGACGCTTCATGTTTAAAAGATGATGAGGGGACATTGAGAGCAGCTTACGCTGTTTGTACAATTCAGGAGTGGTGAAAACCCCTGGCTTCGAGGTGTTACCTTTGCAAAAGTGACAAAAATTGATTGCCCTTATATGAACATGTTATCTTGCAGATCAATTGCTAGTGACTATACTTACAGATAGTCTGTATGGCTTTGGTGTGGTCCATGATTTTGGATAGCCTGGCGGGCGATAAGGTACAGACCCTCCTGTTTGCTGACGACACCCTGTGGTGTTGAAGACCCCAGTCGGGCTACAAAAACTATTGAACAGATTTCAATCTTTCTGTGACTCCCGGGGGTTGGTCATCAATACCTCAAAAACCAAGCTCATGATATTCAACCCCCACAAATCCTTTAGAAACAACCTTATGCTGAACGGCACCCTTCTGGAGAGAGTCAGTACCTTTGACTACCTTGGTATTCGACTCTCAGATAAAATGCTGTGGAGGCCCCATTTAGCTAAGATGCTCATGAGCCATAAATGTGTGGTCGGGGCACTAGGTAAAGAACATCGCTCTTCGCACAGCAGGCCAGTTGCCCCGGCCCTCATGGTTTATGATGCCAAGACAGTCAGCTCAGCCCTTTATGGAGCAGAGCTATGGAGGTTTGACAATGTAGACAACATCTGCAGATCTGAGCATAAGTTTTTGAGGGACCGGGTGATGCTCCCCGCAATATCCCATTAACACCTTTAATGTACGACATGGGCAGGCGGTCATTCAGAGACATTGCTAAGCTGCGCCCATTGCTCTTCTGGGCCCGCTTAAGGCGGACTCCTGAACTCACTAAATATGCCACAGCACTAACTGAGGTGATGAGCCTAGACACTGATCACAGAGTTAACTGGATATCCAACGTCAGGAAAACCATGACAGTTCTGGGCCTCAAGGAATCCTGGGACAGCCAAAACCCCCCTAACAAGGCAGAGCTCAAACGTGTATACTGGGATTGGATAGATAGCCAGGAACTCAGCAAGCCAAATGCGGGGAGGCTAACGGAAGAATTTTACCACCATAAGCAGAGCAGAAGCCTTGAGCCATATCTGGACATAATCCAGGTACCACGAGATAGGGCACTGTATATCCATTTTAGGCTCGGTACACTCCCTGTTTTTGCATTAACAACAAAATGGCGTCCCCCCAAACAGACAACATAAGATTGTCCTTGCTGCAGAGCCCCACTGGAGTGTGTTGCCCATGTCATGTTTGCCTGCCCAGCGTACAAAACTGCAAGGTCCAAATGGCTAAAACCAATCTGCAGACAAATGGGCACCCTCAACCATCGGGTTGCTCTGCGCATTCTGAAGTCTGACGCAAGAGCTCTCTTCACTTGTGGGGTGGCTAAGTTCCTAAACCATGCTTGGATAGTCAGGCAAAAAGCCTTGCGCGGGGCGGCTTAACTTCATATTCTAGGTCACATGGAGAAATCACCCCAACCCAAGATAGCCTTTTCATTATGAAAACCATACTCTATGCACTGGCACTTTACACAAGCCCTATTGGGTTGGACTGTTATGATTGTACTTTTTTACTGTTTTTATCCAAACTATTCACGATTTTATCAATGAACTTTTAGAAATTTTATTGTATAGTCTTGTTGATAACTATTTTATCTTCTGCGGTGCAACAACATGTTCATATGTCCCAGCCGAGCACATTCTTCTGATTATCTATGTATCACATGATAATTTGTATTACCTTAATTCTTTACCTTTTTATAAATGTTGCTCGATGCTTTTATGATACTAGCTATCAAAATAAAGCAATTGATTGATTGATTGATTTTGGACAGTTGTTGTCCCAGGGGGGATTCATGACTTCATCTGGATCTCCAGTTCGAAATGGGGAATACGTGATGAGAATATTGGAAGCATTACAATTACCACAAGAAATTGCAGTAGTTCAATGAGAAGCCCACAGAAAACGCAATGACAATGTTACTGTTGGGAAAAGATATGCTGATGAATTTGCTCAGTATTGTGCGACTGTGGCATGCACATTTAACAGAGAATATACAAATGAATCTGATGAGTACACCACCTTTGCAATGCTGTTGGCAGTAGCTGATACATGGGAAGAAAGCAAATGGTTGCAGGAAGAGGTTTCAGAGGAACAACAACAAGGATGGGTCAGATCAGGATGTGTCAAAAGGCAAAGGCTTTTTGGGTTTCAGTAGATGAAAAACCAGTGTTGCCTGTTATTTCCCATGACAAGACATTTTCATGGCCCTGCACACATTGGGAGAAATGCAATGGTTGGCTTAATCTCCGATTCCAAGATTTAGCTGAAGAGCTATGCCATAGGTGTGTGACATGCCAGCAGATGAATGTAGCACTAAGCCATATAGGGTAATCAGGAGAACCTTTTAGCGGGATGCAGTTAAATTTTATCAAAAGGTCTGTTTGTAACAGGCTAAGATATATCCGAGTTATAGTGTCATTTTCTCCCGATGGGTGGAAGCATACCCAACACGGAGAAATGACAGTCTCACTGTAGCCAAACTGCTACTACACAAACTCATACCACTGTTCAGATTTCCAGTTTCTCTAGAGTTAGACTGAGGGATCCACTTTAACAACAAAGTCCTTAGAAAGCTATGTGTGGCACTTCAAGTGGAACAGAGACTGTATTGTAGCTATGGGAATAGTGGAACAGCTAAATGGGATGATGAAATCACGGTTGACCGAAGTCTGTGCATCTACTTCTCTGAAATGGCCAGATGCTTTTGCCATTATGGTTGATGAGTTTCTGAAGCACTCATGACAAGAGTACAGGATTATTGCCTCACAAAATACTCATTGGAACTGCTATGCGACTGCCTGCTGTACCTGCAAATGCACTTTTAAATATCACAGATGACATGCTCTTTGATTATTGCAAGGGATTGGTGATTTCTGTTGCTCACGAGGTTAGAGCTGTCTCTGCCACTTCAAGCCAGGAGCAGTGTCATAACCATAACCCTGGCGACTAGGTCCCGCTGAAAAAACATGTTCGAAAATCCAGCCTGAAGCCAAGGTTGATGGGGCCCTACCAGGTGATTCTAATTACCAACACTGCTGTGAAGTGCGCTGGGATATCTAATTGGGTGTATGCCTCTCAAACCCAGAGAGTGAGGTGTCTGCTTGATGAAGTGGTTGCTTTTGAATCCAGTCCAAGACCTCCTGTGTCCATACGTCCTGAAGGACCAGAGGGGGGTGAAGTACAGTATACTTACTCATCTGTTGAAATTCCTGAAATCTCACAAAGTGGTGTGAAAGTATCCCCTGAAGATGGAGGCCTGAGAACTGAAAGTAGGGGAGCTGTTGAATTGCCACTCGAACAATTGAGCATTCCTCAAGAGGGGACAAGTGTGAGGAAGGAAAAACTACAATTAAGATCGGAATGGCCACATAGTAGGAGACAGTTGAGATCTAGTGTCCGTTGAACGTATACCACAAACCAGCATTGAAGAAACACAATCTAGTGGTAGAAGTGAGTCAAAAGAAGATCAACAGACACTAAGGAGATCCAAGAGAGCAAGAGTACCTGAGTGGACCTACTACACACAGAACTTGTCTCATGCAACAGAACAAGATCCCAATGAACTGAGATCAGAATTACTTGAACCTCCATGATATGCCACACTAAGACAGCATTTAATGTAAATTCCTGAAACAATATTACCACACAATACTTGACAATCAATATTTAGCTAATTCAAAAGCAAGAGAGATCTGATTCGCAAACAATGAACTATGTTTAACTGATTTATTAAGACTGTGATAAGTGAAGATGACAATTATTCTCAACAAAGACTATTAAAAAGACCTTTGAGGAATTCCCTAGGGCCAAGGCTGCAGTAGAAAAGTAGGGATAGCACTTTTAGAAGAGGAAGATGGAGTAGGGTTAGGGATGT
Organism: Calotriton arnoldi; assembly: GCA_963921515.1. NCBI lineage: Eukaryota > Metazoa > Chordata > Amphibia > Caudata > Salamandridae > Calotriton > Calotriton arnoldi. The sequence continues at coordinate 721,544 of CAWUFW010006822.1, forward strand.
CTCAAGAAGATTATTGTAAATAAGTTGAATGAAATAATTGCAAGATAACCATCAAAGGTTTTGAATATTTTGCACAAGTAAAAGTCAACACAGAGTATTGAATCTACTTGCTGCCATATTCACTAAAGGTCTAAGTATAGACAAACATGTGTTTACTTACCAAGGCTAGATGTAGAATAGTTATGGCTATTACATTAATAGTTGTAGTATTAGTGTTTATAATTATTTTAGTTGGTAAGAGTCTAACATCAGAGACAGAAACATTTAAATGTGCACTGGCACCAACATCACCTGCACATACAATGGATGAGAAAAAATTAAAACCTTAATTTATAGATGTTTCAAGAGATGATTCCACAACTAATGTCTATTCCAGATTGGTTCAGGCATACACTCAAGCTTTAGATACTAAGGACTGTTATGTTTGTGCACACTTTCCTTCTTCGGCTGCTGAAGATGTAACCTACCATTCCACTTTCATATGCAGTTATATGTAGTATGTTGCTTAGTTCGCTTTATAGACAAGAACATTTTGCATATTATTTTTAAAATTATGATACAATTATTTCTAAAGTTGTCTTCAGAAAAGAATGAACCCTCATCCACAAGAAGATGATATGGAAGTGGCTTGGAATTTCTTTAGATCTCCTTATAAAATAAACACTGTTAAGGCATATGAATGAAATTTGATATGTTTTATGAGACCATTAGAAAATACATTTATTCTAGCATTTGAAGAAAGGAGAGCACACATGTTTCATAATGCAAATTAAGAGGAAGATGTATTAAAGAATGTTGGGAAGAAGGAGGAAGATGAATACAAAAAGAAAATGATATATCCTAAATTAAAATTAGATTGATGACAGAAAAGACAACTGTGTGTGTATAAAGGGAGAAATCAGTTTAGAAAAAGACACATTGGGCTAAGTAGCTTTGATCACACAATTGAAGTTCTTGGAGGGCCTGTTCAAATACTAGCAGGAGAAGAAGCAGTTATTCCTGGACTCTATTTTGTTGTGGGCGAGATGCATATTTTCTATTACCTGCCGATTGTGGGGGGGGGTTTGTTATTGAGCGCTATTGTTCCTCAAAATGTATCAAGTAAATAGCACAGATGTTTTAATAATGGCTCCATCACACAGACATAAACACAGTGCCACTGATGAAGCACAATTAGAGGGAAATATTTTTGGGGTAATCATTCCAACAGTAGGAATAGTTCTGAATGATGAGAAAATTCGGAAGCTCTCTATGGTAGTAAATATGCTGGCTACGAGTGCAATTGGCGTTTTGTTAGCAGTTAATACAAAATTAGTGACTATTAGATCAAAGGTCTTTCAAAATTGATTAGCTTTAGATATATTGTTGGCAGAAAAAGGCAGAGTCTGCAAAATGTTGAAGGCTCAACACCACTGTTCACACATAGCTGATTAGAGTAAAATGATTAAAGAATTTGCAGAGAACATTTCTAACCTTAAAGCTGAATTAGAACCTTTGGAAACTACTAGAGTGTTAGGAACCTTAGGCAAAGGAGCTTCATCTATAAGTAGTTAGCTTGGAATTATAAGGAGTGGATCTTTAGGAGTAAAATTTAAACCTGTATAAATCAGTGTCATTTGCTTAATATGTTTATATGCATTGTATTAGGGATTTAGGTGCTATTTTACACTGACAAAAACACAGAAAGGAAAGGAGAGAAGAAATAGAAATGGAAGACTTGAAAAATAAAACATTAAAGAAGCTTAAGGAAGTTGAAACTTTAAAATGTAATGTTGATGACGCAGCAAGGGAGGATGGTTCACCTTACAGATTCATTTGTGATACAATTGTGATGGCTATTCTAGCGATCAGAGGGGGAAAGCTGCTGATGTGAATTTCCACATTTTGAAAAAAAAATGCATTTAAGTGAAAGGTGCAAACGTTTATGCAAAGTAATGCAAATGTAAAAAATGCTAATTTGTGATGGGTAGTCATACTTAGTCATTGTAAACACATATATAGAATAACACAACATTATAATTTAAGTTAGATTGTCTATTGCTGCCATAATAACAGCAATATATAGTGTTGTTGTGATAGGCCTCTTTTTCCTGTTGAAATGTTGTTTGGCAAAATATGCTTTCTCATTCACTGCAGATTCTATAACTTTCCAGAAGCTATCTGTTGGTCATTAAATAGGCATTTGTTTTGTATTAGACAGCTGATAGTGAGGTTCTCACTGGGAGGAGAGGAGATGGCAGGAAGCATGACTCATGGGAAGAACTGTCTGAACTGCAAGATGTGGATGAAGTGTCTTTTCAAGGACTTTATTTCTGTGGACCACTGTGAAGCCGTGAGAAACTAGGGAGTTTACCTGCTCCCATGGTTTGCTGAGATCCTATTGGACATCAATATTGGGGAATGTACCACGTTTCTACTTTGTAATCATTAGAATTTATATTAGCATGTTTCTAGAGTAGTTTGTCTCCTCTTTTCTGTAGATTCTTGCCTGGATTTCTTGAGACCATATCTTTCTTCATGAGAGACTCACCTTTGAGCACTATTCCTTTGCAAAAGAGATTTGCAGATTTATAGCTGAGAAAACTTTCCAGCTTACTATTTATTCTATTGTTTGAAGTGCTGTGACTTTATGGTTAAGCATTTATTCTCTCATCAGAACTCTTTATTGGATTTCTGAACTGACATCTTACTCCATTCTTAATTTAATTCATATTAGAGAGCACGCTTATTGCATTATTTCTATTTTGAGTATAATTTTCGCTAATTTTGTGTTTTACCTTGTTTTGAAATATTGACTAATGGATTATTTGAATTTGCACTTACAATTACTGAAGGCTATTACTTTCTGAAAAAAATAATTTGAAGTTATTAGAATTATTAATAAAGCTCTTTAACTCACACAAATTCTCGTTATTGCCTTACAGGTGACAAAAGAATTGCTGCTACTGAAAGATTGAATGATTGCTCCTTTTAAACTCTCTTCATTGACGAACAAAGGCCAATGTGACCAGTGGCGGGGGCTGTCTAATAATTACACCAGAAGATTGAGATTTAAAAATCCCCACGCTGCCATCACATATTGACATCTCTCTCTCAATAATGTTTTCATCTCTTGCTCCTTCTAATATCTATCTATTTAAAAGGAAAATTGTGCAACATGAACAAAACCTTAAAGTGATCTGTTGGCACTAAAGAAAGAAATCTAAATTAGGTACAAACTGAATAGCATTGCAAACAATTTGATTACAGAATGCATATATTTTCTGCTACCTGTTTTAAATTTTATTCCAAATAGATTTTCTCTTATGTTTGTAAATCAACCATTACTAGCAGCACTTTCTATGTAGATGTTTAGCAATGGTTGGAAAGTGGTTATTGTCAAGTTAAATAGCTTGGCATGTAATCACTTGCTGCAAATATTTGTGTGCAATTTGTGGGTCATACATTATAATTAAGGCTCCCGGTTTTCCGTTTAAACGGATTTTTACATATAAATACAGACAGAAAAATATTTTTCCTTTGTCTGCATTTATATATAAAAACGGAAAAATGCCAATAAATAGGTTTAACTTTGTTGTGGTCTTCGAGGAGAAGACAAGTCTGTCCAAGCGCAGGCGGGGAGAGGGCTTATCGGATTTCAGCTGAGTCAATACAAAGGTCGATGTTAAGGGGCCATTAGGCCTCCTTTTGTTTAAGTATCCTGGCTTGGAGCATTCCTGGCGGGAGCAGAGGTGCGGCGGGATGCACACCTAAAAGAAATGGAGGGAAAACAAATGCACAAACCTAATCACTTCACAGATACTTGAGAGGCATGCTCCTAGATTGAAGAGATATACATGCGCTTTACTTCACACATTATACTTTCGTGTGAAATGATCTTCGGAGCCAGCTGCTTGCTGGACCTGTAGTGCAGCTGCGTTTTCCTGCTTCGTGCCTCTGAGTGTGCACGATATCGGACTAATGGCCTCTGTAGTAAGTGTTGGCGAGTATCAATAGAGTGTGTATGCCGTGCCTTACAAATTTTACAACATATGGAGGGGAGGGGGGAGAGGGAGAGTTGAGTGTGCCCCCTTGTTTCTTTCCCGTGTTTTTTTCTTTGTGGACAGTTTTTTGTTTACGTTAATGCGCACACATAGCTGCAAAGGTTTCACATTGTTATGTGTGACATTTTCATAATTTGGCAACGTTGTTAAGGTCCTCTTTAAGACTGTGGTGGGTGATTGCAGGACCAGTGCGACTTTTGGAGCTCTGCACAGCACTGTATTTACTGCAGAGTACCGCAGCATTTTCGGTCTGGGGAGGCTCCTCCCGGAGCAAGAAGCGGAGGGGACATAACAAGTAAGGACGGCGTTAACCTTTACTGGTCAATGCCTGTGCTCGTCCTGCGGGGTTATACTGATTTTGTGAGTTAGTTCCGGAGTAGCGTGCTACTGGATAAAAAAGCGCTTCAATGCCTCGTAAAGGGTAGTAAGCGCTATATAAATGCAATTACAATACAATACAATAAATCATGTGTAAATCAATGCATAGGATGCGTTACATAAGACAGCGAGGCTTACAAGGCCCTTCATAGCTCACTGTTTTATATTAGAAGGTTTGCAATTTATTAACAGCAAGTAACAAAAGGATCTCTTTGTTAAAAGCAGTAACCCATTTACCCATCTGCATAAATCTATCTGAACCTATAACAACCAAGCGCGCATTGCCTTTTTAAATAAATGTGAATAAATACTAGCTACAGCGTCTTTTGTTTGCTCGCAACAAAATAAATATGGATAAATACTAAAAAAATGACCAAAAAATAAATATGGATAAATACAGACGGAAATGTTAAAAAAATAAATACCATAAAACCGGGAGCCCTAATTATAATCTACATTGTGTTGATGAAACATTTGATCTTTCCAAGATCAAGTTGTACCACTATCTGGGGTAAATATGACATCTATTTTCACTGTGTTGATCCTTCTTTGAGTTTGAGATGCATAGAACATTGTTGCCCAATTTAGGATGGTAAGAATGCACAATTGCAACCTATAGTTTTAGAGAATCACAGACGTGTGAACAGATAACAATGTAGGCAGACCCTGATCCACAATTAAACCCACATAAAGAAGGAATACCAGGCCAGCAACATGTGACAGAAGGCTTTTTCATCTCAGGTCTTGAGAGGAATAACTCAGTAGGAGAATGTCTGATGCTTTATTATTCATTGTCATCTATAATAACATTCAAGGTCTTTTGCATTGTCAACTAAGCCAACTCGGTGCAATGCCCAGAATACTTAACTCTCTAGTGCCACAACTTGCGCCAAAAAGGACTATTCGCTCATTAACAACACAACTAAAAACTTGTCAAAATGTTTTCAGCTGATCACTGTGCAGAAAAAAGTATTTGACTAAAGACCATTGGATAAGGTTTCACCTCACTGCTGAGACGCATCACCCATCACCGTGGTTCAATGAACACCTTAGAACTAGCAAAAAGAACTGTAGAAGATTGGAAAGGAAATGGCGAAAACATTATCTGCCTGAAAATAGAAAAACCTACAAAGACACATTAAAAGCTCACTATACACTAGTAAGGGTGGCTAAGAAGAACTTCTTGCAGACCAAGAACGAATCAGCCCAAAATAAGAGTAAAGAAATTTTCAGCATAGTGAAATCATTCACTTCCCCTAAAGCTGGCAAGAAGGAAGGACCACTCACGGCGGAATGGTCTAAGCAGGTAACGCAATTCTTCCAACACAAGATCACCTTAAATCAACAAGCCTTTGATAACATCTCTGAGGAAGAGCTGACCTTCTATCACTCGGTAAATGGAAAGTTTGTCTCGCAGGAGCTCCCTACTTTACTATCTTTCCCCGAGATACAATTAGAGGAGTCACTCACTCTTCTCCAAAGCATAAAGTCAGGTTCTCCAACTGACTCTTGCCCGGCGAATATACTAAATTTACTAGCACCTATCATCAATCCTACAGCTAACAAACTATTTAATCTATCCCTTTCTCCTGGCAATATGCCGCACATATGGAAGCAGGCAAAGATCCTACCCCTTTTAAAAAAAGCAAATGCCGATCATAACGATCCCGCCAACTACAGGCCAATCTCCCTACTTCCCGCCTTCTCTAAGGTATTAAAGAAACATGTAAACAGAGCTCTCATAAAGCATATTGATGACCGGAAGCTACTTCATGATTCACAATCAGGCTTTAGGTCTAACTATAGTATGGAGTCTGCTCTGTTGGAGGTGACAGAATTTATCAAAGGTAAGCTAGACCAAGGAGAAAAAGCAGTTCTGATCCTACTCGATTTGTCGGTGGCCTTTGACACGGTCCCACACGAGAGGCTTCTAGGTAGATTATTGAACATTGAATTGGGCGGGACCGCCCTAACCTGGATGTCCTACTTCCTGGGAAATAGATCACAGGACATCTGGCTACCCCCTTTTTCATCTCCCATATCTGCTATGAATGTGGGTGTTCCCCAGGGCTCTATCCTCAGTCCCACCCTATTCAATATATATCTATCACCCCTTGCACCTTTGGTAGAAGAAGAAGGCGCTAAAATTGTCTCATACGTGGATGACACACAGCTGATTTTTACCTGTGACAAAGGAACTGACTTTGACAGAGCAAATATTAGGCCCTACCTCACAAAGGTATTCAATTGGCTCAAGATGAATCAGTTGAAGTGTAACCCAGATAAAACAGAAGTCGTATTCTTTGGGCAACCTGAAACGTATAATTGGAGCACTTGGTGGCCAAAAGACTTGTCACCTCCGCTTTCAGCTAAGGAGAAAGTCAAAAACCTAGGTATTGTCATCGACAATACTCTCTCCATGCGTTCACAGATCCAAACTTTAACAGGCGCCTGTTTTGGCACACTCCGCATGTTAAAAAAATTCCTGCCACTGCTATCACTAGACAGCGGAAAGATTGTGGTGCAAGCCTTGGTGACATCAAAACTAGACTATGTCAACAGTTTGTACCTCGGATTGCCCAAATGTCTTATTCAGCGCCTGGTGGATAGATCAGGTTTATAAAGAATCAATATTATATATTTTTTTTAGGCATAGAAGCCACAAATTGTTTTCGTTTGTATTCACTAACAGAAAGGTGACGCTGATTGGGGAATTCTTAGTTGAACCAGCCTGATGACTATTTCTTCGGTTTGAAATTGACAATGATAATACTTCTGGTAGGTGTATTGTCTCTCTACATGGAATGAATTGTGTTCAAAACTGAGGTTACTAGGTAGCGGTCATGAAAAATAGTGCATAGGGTTACTTTTAACTTTCATTAATTTTATTATACAGCTTTATTTTGGGGTGTTTGACTGCCTTTGTTATTTCTTCCCTTCCTTTCTTCTTCTTCTTCTTTTTTACTTCTTTATCCTCTTTTACAAGTCTCATCTAATGACTGCTTGGTTTTGATACTGGGTAATTATGGCAAGTGTCCCTTACTGATGTATGGCTTACTATTAGATGCCATTTGTTTATTAATAGCGGGTACTATTGCAAGTATTTACTACTTATGCAAGATAAACTGTATGGCTTAATATTAGATGCCATGTGTTTTCAATATCTGTTATTATTGTAAGTATTTATTAATAATGGATGGCAAATTGAAAAAAGTGGTTCACCATTGGATGACATATGTGTATTAACATTGAAATTGCCTCAAATCATGTATGTTGAAGATATTAAGTGTTTTTCTGTATTGACATCAAATCACTTCTTTTTACAATTGAATTTCAAGTTAAATCATGAGCTAGCCTTTGTATGTGTCATTAGCACATGTTCATCAAATACTAAATCTAGACTCGGAATAGTGGATTTTTGATTAATAATTTTAAATAATGTCTTCCGTCTTTGTATATTATATTCAATATATTGCTATATGTTTATAGACATTATATTATATTATATATATGTTTTTAATATGTTTTTACAGCCCTGACGAAGTTCTTGTAACAGAACGAAACGCGTTGACTGCTTGGTGTCTAATTTCAAATAGAATGAAGAATAAAGATTTCTGAACATTATCAACACTGGACGGACATTTGTAAAATTATTTGTTGTTGGATATTTGGATTGGGTGGTGCAACCTACAGTTGGCAAAGTTTATGTTGGTCGTCTTGACCGCCTCTTTGAAATGGCAGGGGCAGTGGTGTTGCACACTGTGAGAGTATAATGCTCGATTGTTAGATTGAATATAGGAGGAATTAAAATTAAGGACCAGTGTCTTTAAATTGAGGGAGGTGTGTCACATACACTATTCAGTGTTTGTATGGTTTTGCTGTTTCCTATTCTGTTTAAAAAGTAGTTTGTTTTATAATAATGATGTAAGCATTTTGGCAATATTATTGTAGTCAATAGTGTGTGAAGCGATATTTTTGACATATATGTTTATTAAAAGATACAAATATTTTTGTTTCCGATATTTGTGTTTTTGATATAAGTAAAAATTATACTTATAACAACGATATTTGTGTTCTCGATATTTGTGTTTTTCTTTGTTAAGTATAAGAGGGTGATATTTTTGTTTACAATATTTATTTTCTGATATTTTTGCATTTCGATATTGTGTGCATCGATATCGTGTCAGTGATCCGTGGAATATGTAAGCTGCCAACGAAGCCTTCTCTCTACCCTGTGTCAACAACTGATCAACCCTTAAGTGGTCTCATCCCCGTGTCGCAGGATCATTGCCAGGGCGGACTGGCTACCGGGCGTTTTGGCATGCTGCCGAGCTGGGGGCTGATTTCGTTGATGGGGACCTGCGTGTGCTGAACGAAATTCGTTTTGCTTTGTTGATTTCGAAACACACGCAGGTCTCCATCAACGAAATTAGCCCCCACCGCAGTGACATCAGCCCCCAGCTCGGCAGCATTCCAAAACGCCCGGTAGCCAGTCCGGCCCTGATCATTGCTGTAATCATGCCAGGAGGTCCCCATCAGCACAAGCTCACTCAGCAAGGTGAATGGACTCACTTCAACTATCTATACAGCAGGACATTATTACAACAGCAGGGGTCCAATAGGCGACCACCCACCCAATATCAGCACTGGATCCCGACAGGCCAAGGACACAGCCCAATCTTGCAGACACACCACCAATGTAGGCCCCAGCACTGCCAAAAGTAAGTCACAGGCAGTACCCAACACCTGAATCCCACACCAAAGCAGTAGCGGCGGCTCCTCCACAATGGCAGAGGAGCGTCACCCCCCTGCCTGGCTCAGAGCCAGCAAATGAAATATAAAACGATGTTCTAGCATCGTTTTATTTTTCATTGCCGGCTCTGAGCCAGAACTGTAGGGAGGGGCAGGTCGAGGCATGGGACGGGGAAGAGGAGTGCTATGTGCACTCCCTAAGTGCGCATATGTGTTTTGGCCGGCCTTCTCAGACTCACCAAAACACACATGCGCACTGAGATTTCTCCAGCCCGGCTGCATTGAGCAGCTCGGCTGAAGAAATCCCACAGACAGGCCAATCCCCCCCCCGGCGCTATACAGCATGGTGATTGGATGGGAGGCTGTCCCAAGGGCTGCTGAGACCAGGAAGAGGAGAGAAGGTGCAACGTGACACGGGAGGCAGCCGGTGGCTTCAGGTAAGTTCTTCTTTTTTATTAATATATTATTACTAACCCCGCGCATGACATGGCCCCTCCGCGTTCCCTCCACCCGCCTCACCACCCTTTGTTTGTGGCGGTCACCACTGCAAAGCAGCATTGTCGCTCAAAATGGTAATCCTGGCACAACAGCAGTATTCACACTGCTATACTGCTATACTTTTGGCGCACAAGAATAATGCACGGCCTCAGCTGGCACCCACACGAAAACAGTATCAGACACCAGCGAGTTGTGGACTGCCAGCATGGCCACACCACCAGTTAGGTAGACCAAGCAATTTTCAGCACTTAGCAGGCAGGAGAACTCCAGCCAAAGTAAATGGAGAGGAATGTCCTCTTGCTCACTCATCTGCCTCCAAGTCAGCACCTCCAAGTGCAAACTCGGGCACCCATGGTCCCCAACTGCCTACCAAGCGGCAACTACAGGTCCCGATCGGCAATGATCTTCCCAAACATCCGGGCTGCACTGGCACCACACTACGGATGCTTACAAGGCCACTTCACTGTCAGTGAAATTCAGGCCATATGCTCCACTCAGTGGGTAGAAGGCCCACGAACATGACAGGCAACAGTGAGGCCCCACTCTTGTATTTGCTCACACAGCTACCTTCAAGCCGGGCTCCTCTCGGGTCTCCCACTCTCCTCCCATGGGCCCTCTCCACCTGACTGCCTGCTCAATGGCAGCTTCTGGGCCACACTGGTCCAGTGGCAGGGCTGCTCACAACTGGGTCTATCCAACCCGGTGTTCTGCCGCAAGAGGCTACAGGTCACAGGCCTCTCCTAAACCCTCCACTCTGCAGTCCAGAACCTGGGTACAGCACCTAGATACAGCTGGGCACTACAGCCATCCAAGTGGTCAAGAGTGAGGCAGGAACGTCTGGTTGCGGGCTAGGAAACAGCAGCCTTATAAATTGGTGTGGTAGAGTTCCTCACTCAAGCTCTCTGGCACCCCCTGTAATTACAACTTTAATACATGAAATCACAATCACAATTTATTGAACAATGAATTTTAGATTATCACAGTTAATTTTCAAATGTGGAAATTATAAAAGTATGCAGAAATGTCTACATTCACAAATTTAGTGTTAGGGCAAGTTTGTGGGTATTTGTGGATGAGTCTACCTGTAAAAGCAGATGAACACGAAGAAACTGATAAGTTTGTGACTAGTTCCATCCATCTTGCAGCTAGATTTCTTCCCTAAAAATGCATACAATTGTACTCCTTTCTAAGATAGAAATTACTTGGTGTCTAGGTGGGAATATGGAAGAATACCCACATTTTAATATGGCATATAGTGGCCTGCATAACTAATATATTCATTACGCCATGCGATTGGACATTTTGCAATGCTCCCTATTAGAACTTAGGTTGCATAGCACTGCGACCTGTCTTTTTGTATGTCAAGCAACAATGTTCATTCAAGTTGTGCACCAGATTGCTTCAGGGTTGCCACTTCAAGTACAGTAAACTAGGGAAGCAACTATAGAGTGCCACCCAGGGGTGGCACTAAATTGCACTAAAAGACCTGAAACTGCTTTTTTTCAGTGTAAGGAGGTGCTCAAGGAGGTAAAATTCTATTCATATATTGCCGCCAGGAGCACAATAGCTTTTCCCACTTCCTGGATGACGTTAACAGAAACAGAATATATGGAAGCCTGCTATCAGGGACGGACTGGCTACCGGGCGTTTTGGCATGCTGCCGAGCTGGGGGCTGATTTCGTTCATGGGGACCTGCGTGTGCTGAACGAAATTCGTTTTGCTTTGTTGATTTCGAAGCACACGCAGGTCTCCATCAACGAAATTAGCCCCCACCGCAGTGACATCAGCCCCCAGCTCGGCAGCATTCCAAAACGCCCGGTAGCCAGTCCGGCCCTGCCTGCAATCACTGTATAAAAGTACTTCTCTAAGTTTCTTATTACAGTCGAGTTGTGACATCTGTAGTCACCTGTAATAAAGAAATGACATAACTGCTCAACTGCAAATAATTATCGTAGTTGACTTCAGATGTTTTAATACCAGCAGCCAGGGCAAAATTCAAGTCATGGAGCTTAATTACAGCAGCACCTTAAGCAAGGAATAAGGGAATTGACTTTTCCTTTTTCTTATGGATTTTGTAAAAAGAAAAAGTGATCAGCAGAAACGAGATGTTTATGGCAACATGTTATTCTTTCCACATTATGGGTCATTACATAAAGGACAGAATCTCAGCATGTGTCTACACATTCTGTGCCACAGCATTTTTTAACCTGACTTACATTGAACTGATTTTAATATTTTTTATGTAAATTTGCTAACTACTTTATGCTGTGTTTAATTTTGTAGTAACTGTTTTGCTTTTACTCTTCTGATATGTAATGGGCATGAAAGAGGAAGACATTAAAGATGTAAGTGGTTTGTGGAAAGGGTGAGGGTATGGCCATGTGTTATTAGGAATAAAATACCCTCTGTAAATACATTTAAAGGAGATTGCAAGTCACCTCAGAGTTTAATGACCTTATAAAGATCTTCGGCTTCGGTCCTCTATATGGTCACAGAAATTAGCAATATACTTATAACTGACGGCTGGGGTACTTTTACCCATATGTTACCATTGAGAGGACTGCTGTGCAAAAGAGAAAATTGGATAATTCAGGGCAGTAATGTGCCTCTGAAATATTGGTGCGGGTAATGAAATAGTTGCATTTCAGATGTCCACATAATGGCCCTCTAGATGCATTGGTTTTCCAGAAAACCTCCACGAGATCCATAAGGGACTGACTGCCTCTGTCACTTTCCAATTTAACAGGGAAGGTTAGTTAACATCTTAGTGCCTGATTACGAGTCTGACGTTCCTCGGACCACCAGACTCGTGGTGGCGCGGCAGTGGCGGTCCAGCCACTGCCACACCGGCGGTCCGACCGCCCAATTAGGGCTTTGTTGGTCAGACTACCATTGCACCACCACAGCTGCCAGAGAACGCCATCCCCTGGTAGTTCTATGGTGGTCTGAGGGGCCCAATATGCTTGATGGTGCCCTGCGGCACCGCCAAGCAATTACGACTTCCCTCACCACCAGCGGTGTCATGAAACTGCTGGTGGTGAGGAAAGAACGGAGGACCTACAGGGCACCCTCTTGCCCCATGCATGGGGGTGCATGCAGGGGGGCACATGTTGTGCCCTCCTGAAGTTTTGCACCCCAGTTCCTGCACAGAAAGAAATGCATGACACGGTGCATTTCTTCCTGTGCAGGAATGTGCACTGGTGGTCCCGCGGCAGTGCTGTTTGAGAAACAAATTGAACCTTGAAACAGCATCGCCGCGGAACAACCATGCCGCCCGCTCGCCAGGCCACTTTTAAGTTGTAATCTGGCGGATGGGCAGCAGCGACTCTTGGAGTTGTGGGGACGTGGCAGTGGCATGCCTCCCGCACCGTTAAAACCATAACTAGGCCCTAAGTGTTCTCGTTCTTCTTACCCTGCAGTGAAAGTTGCATATAGCAAGAATGACATTTTATGTTCCATTTATGTCATTGTATTTACCTTGTATGAGTGCACATCAGTATTCAGAAAAGTCACATTCTAAGCCATATACTGCTAGACAGAAATAATCTTGCACACATAGGCCCTCATTTACAGGGATTTGGCATAGGGCAGAGGAGCAAGTAAGCTTGCAGCGCTCCCGACTCCAAACTGAAAGGGCAGGAATGCACCGTATTTATGCAATACAGTGCATTCCAGTCCTTTCCCCTTGCGCTGGTGCCGTTTCGGCAGCCTCGAGCTGACACAGGCACCCTTGCACCACTCTTGCACCTTCCTGCACAAAAGCAATCCTAAGAGGCGTTTTCCTCTTTCTATGTGTGCTGCTCATGGATACTTCCCAACTGCAGAGTAAGGCAATAAAGCGATTTGCCCTGCCTTGCCTTACTCCATATGTTTGAGGCCATCCAAAGCCACGCATAGTGGCTTTGCGTGGCCTCATAGACATGAATTTGTCATTTGCGCCGCCGGTGGCACAGCGGGCTCGTAAATAAGGCCCGTAGTGTTTTAAGCTCAAACATGCACCAAATGCATACTCTTGTTAATTGTTATTATCGTCTCCCTCCTCCGAGCCCTTAGACATTCCCCACTCACATCACCATTAATACCACAAAACATGAAAAAACATAATATCATTCTAGAGAACTCATACGTTGTGATCTGAGCTGAACTCATACAGTGAACATTTAGAACACATTACACAGGAGCGGAGGATTCAAACCTCTGTAGGAACAGAAATGTGGCAGGGCTCCGAAAAGGTCACAAAAATATGCTGAAAAGTGTTGGGAAATCCTATGATTTATTTTGCATGCTAAACCTTGGACCGCAGGAACATAAAATCATTTGTTAGGTCTTAACGCAGCAGCCAGCTGGGGGACATAAATCAGTGGAAAGGGGCCAATAAATAACTGGCATTCGGTGCCTGTATTCAAAGCAGCAAACTAACAGCCAGGAAACAAACATTGCTTGATTATGAAAACAGTTGGCCAAGGTTTGTTAGCAGTTTGTGACAGGGCGAGGCTGACACGGCACAGAGAGAGATGCTTGATTTAAGGTGCACTCCACTTATTTGAGAACTGTCATTTGCCCCTCATGCAGGTCACACGTGGCGATTGTTAACCATTGTCCCTACGGAGGTTTGTGGTCTCCATGTTAATGAGATGCAATGGCATTCGGACAACCTTCGCTATGACTAGGGCCCTTAATTCGTTATCCTCTTTACCCTCCGAGACTTTTTTGACACATAGTTTGGCGGTTCTTGGCAATACCATGTTTCGGGTAATTGTATTGCAGCAAATGATATTCATTACATTGCCACACACTTATCAGTAAATGAGGAATCATGTTTTGAGAAGACAGCGCCCATCTCATTTTTCACATTTATTGATGCAAAATTAGCACCACTCAGAACACAGCGACTGGCGCTATCGACTGGTCGGGGTGCCAAATACCAAGATTATGTAGTCTTGAGTCCACCTCATCCCTCTTTAATCCACCATCAGATGCTGTCCGCCTCTTTCTCTCACTCTTTCAGGTTCTTTTTCAACCCTACTTTCTCATTTGCCACAGTTTTCGTGTCTTTCTCTTCCTCCTCCTTTTGTTTTTTTTTATCTCTTGCTTTAGGTCAAAGACTGATGAGGACAAATAAGTGCCAGTCCCAAAAAATGAGTGCCGGTGGGCTCCACCTGCAACCATCAGCTTAAATTAAGCACTGGCCTCAGTGACATCACTGAATTTGCCATTAACTCATCCAAATTGCCTTAATCATGCTTGGATGGGGTTGTTAAGTGGGATATTTTCAGTGTTTTGCCTCTTCTTCCTAAAACAATGGAGGTATCATGTTTTCAATCCTATGCTATGAACAAAAGGCCCAAACTAGGTCACCTCTTGAACACTGGTGTTAACAAACTATGGGCCATATTATCAAGAACGGGCAATAACATTATCGCCGCTTTAGCGGCAGGAAACTGCCGCTAAAGCGGCGATAAGGGGCATGATAATATGCCCTATAGAATTCCAATAGAAGCCCAGGTTCTGGTGTGAAAGACATCGAACCTGGGCTTCTATTGGAATTCTATAGGGCATATTATCAAGCCCCTTATCGCCGCTTTAGCGGCAGTTTCCTGCCGCTAAAGCGGCGATAATGTTATCGCCCGTTCTTGATAATATGGCCCTATATGTTCCCGTCTCTTGATAATGCTCTCACAGCGTGTTTGATTCTCTTTCCCTATAGTCAGAAACAAGGGAATTACAATTAGTTCACACAGGAACTTGGGGCAATTAAGTGAAAATAGACAGTGGTTCTCTCACTCACATTAAAGGAAAACTATTATGTGGATAGAAAGGGCCTTATTACAAGTTCGGTAATCCTCCTGTCGGCCCGCCACAGCCGCGCTGACAGGAGGACTGCCAAGCCTGTTGTGCGCCCACTCACCAGATTACGAGTGTAATCCAAAGCAGGCGGGCGGTGCTGCGGCGGTCTCATGGCAGCGGCTGTGAAAGGCTCATAGAAGAGCCTTAACAGCAGACTGCCTCCGAGACAGCGCCTGCAGCACGTTCATGCATGGTGTGGCATGCATGCCATGCTGTACAGGAACAGGGGTGCAATTCCAATGGGGGCTTAACATGTGCCCCCCCTTCATGCAACCCCAGGCCAAGAAGTGACAGGGGGTCCTGTTAGGGCCCCCTTTATTGCCTCTCTGCCACCCTTCTGATGGCGGGCTCAACCCCATGAAATGGGCGGTGGAAAGCCAACTCATAATATGCTTGGCGGGGCAGGCATAAGCACTGCCAGAATATTGAGGCCAGTTGTACTCTGCTGGCGCAGCGGGATCTTTGATCCTGGTGGTCTTCTGGCGGTCCAACTGCAAAAATCAGAATACAGCAGGCGGACCCGCAGCGGTAAAAGAAAAAAGGAAATAAAGAAGGAAGCAAGGAAAGACAGTAAAAGGACAGAAGGAAAAAAGAAGGGAAGAAAGTAGGAAGGCAAGAAAAATGGAAATAAAGAGGAAAACTACAAAGAAGGAAAGAAAGAAGGCAAGAAAGAAGAACAAAGGATAGAAAGACAGACAGAAAGAAGGAAGGAAAGAAGAAATGATTGAAAGACAGAAAGCAGGAAAGAAAGAAAGAAAGAAAGAAAAAAGAAAGAAAGAAAGAAAGAAAAATAGAAAGAAAAAGAAAGAAAAAGAAAAAGAAAGGGTAAAAGACATCAGGAATGAAGGGAGGCACGAGAGACCAATGGAAAGAGGAATAACAGCAAGAAAATAGAAATGAAAGCAAGAAAGAAAGAGGGAAAAAAGGAATGCAGGCAGGAAAGAAGGAGAAGGAGAAAGAGAAAAGGCAAGACAGTAAGAAAGAAAGAAAAAAGGAAAGAGGGAGAGAATGAAGGAAAAAGGGACAGCAAGAAATAAGAAATGAAGGAATGAAAGAAAAGGAAATGAAGATAGAAAGAAACAAAGAAAGAAAGAAAGAAAAAAGAAACAAAGAAAGAAAAAAGAAACAAAGAAACAAAGAAGAAATAAAGAAAAAGAAGGAAAAAGGAAATCAGGAAAGAAGGAATGAAAGAATGAAAGAAAAAAGGAAAGAAAGAAAGAAGGAAAGAAAGAGAGAGATAAAGGAAGGAAGGAAGAAAGGAAGAAAAGAAGGAAATAAAAAAGCGCTACAAGTGCTACAAATCAAACACAATATATGCGCTGGTCTTCTCCTTGGGCGAAGTTTATTAAAGAAGCGTTAGTGAAATTTAGCCCAGAATAAATGTGTTCTGAAGAATTGTCTGCTTATGAATTCACATGTATAATGCTGAAAAGCTTTCAACAGTGTACTACAATACAGTTTCAAATGGACACAATCTGTTATGCTGTGAAATACCAGCAGTCATATAAACAAGCATTGGCATAGCAAATAGGCCTCGCCTTTGGGACCTTATAAGAGTGTGCTGGGGGCCTCAGTCTGTATGGATGGACTGTAGAGTGTGCTGGGTGCCTCAGTCCGTATGGATGGACAGTAGAGTGTGCTGGGGGGCCGCAGCCCGTGTGGAAGGACTGCAGAGTGTGTTGGGAGCCGCAATCCGTAAGGATGGACTGTAGAGTGTGCTGGGGGCCTCAGTCCGTATGAATGGAGAGTAGTGTGTGCTGGGGGCCTCAGTCCGTATAGATGGAGAGTAGAATGTGCTGGGGGCCGCAGTCCGTATGGATGGACTGCAGAGTGTGCTGCGGGCCTCAGTCCGTATGGATGGACTGTAGAGTGTGCGGGGGGCCGCAGTCTGTATGGATGGACTGTACAGTGTGTGGGAGGACTGCAGAGTGTGCTGGGGGCCTCAGTCCGTATGGATGGAGGGTAGAGTGTGCTGGGGCCGCAGAGTGTGCTGGTGGCTTTAGTCCATATGGATGGAGTGTAGAGTGCGCTGGGGGCCACAGTATGTATGGATGGACTGTAGAGTGTGCTGGGGGCTGCAGTCCATATGGATGGGCCCCAGAGTATGCTGGGGGCCGCACTCCCCAGCCTTACACCATACGGGGTATTATCACAGCGTGTTTTGCTGTACTTCTGTTCTTGTTTTTCCATTCATTATTGGACGCAGTGTTTAACGAAAGGTCACTGCATACGGCTGTATTTTACTGCTCTGTATTTCATTTACTTACTGTATCTAGAGTTCTGCAGCAGTTCTTTCTTCGGTACCTTTGATGTATCGTGTTGTACTCTGTGTGTTCTGTTGTATCTTCCGTGCGGCCCTCCATGGTACAGCGTTCTGTTTCATGTACTGTTTGTGCACTGTTGCACTCTCGAGCATTGCGCTTTTCTGCATTGTAGTGCTTTGTACAGATCGCCTTCAGTTGCGCATGTTCAGTTTTCCTGCGTGTTTTGGTATGCCAATGTGTCCCACATTGTGCAGTTGTGCAGGTTTTAAATGAGTCCATTGAACTCTGTGTGTTGTTGCGTCTTCGGATGTTTGTCAGGCATCGAATGGGGGCCGCCTGTTCCCAGACACGGCCTTTTGGGGGGGCTGTTGTGTGTGATGAGGATGCAATGAAACGTCTGGGCACAATGCGGACTTGTGCCCATGCGCGCAGTGACATGGGTATCTCGTAAAGCACACTGAAGCCCCACCTGTCTTGAGGGTCCCCATATGCTGCCATGTTGGTGTAAAGCACCTAGGGCTTGTTTCAAGCATTTCACAAGGCCCCTTTAAAAAGATCTGTATTGTTAAGTAGCCAGGTACGTGAAGTTACCCGGGGCCTTCAGGTGTGTGTTTCTGTGTGTGTGTGTGTGTGTGTTTGTGTTTCTGTGTGTGTGTGTGTGTTTGTGTGTCTGTGTGTGTGTTTCTGTGTGTGTGTGTGATTCTGTGTTTCGTTGTGTGTGTCTGTGTGTGTCTGTGTCTCTGTGTCTCTGTGTGTGTCTCTATGTGTGTCTTTGTGTGTGTCTGTGTGTGTGTATGTGTGTGTGTCTCTGTGTGTGTCTCTGTGTGTGTCTCTGTGTGTCTATGTCTGTGTTTTTGTGTGTGTCTGTGTTTCTGTGTGTTTGAGTGTGTGTCTGTGTGTCTGTCTGTGTGTGTGTCTGTGTTTCTGTGTCTGTCTGTGGGTGTGTCTGTGTGTCTGTCTGTGTGTGCATCGGTGTCTGTGTGTGTGTCTGTGTGTGTCTGTCTGTGTGTGTCTGTCTGTGTGTCTGTGTGTCTGTCTGTGTGTATGTGTGTCTGTGTGTGTGTCTGTGTGTCTGTTTGTGTATCTGTGTCTGTGTGACTGTCTGTCTGTGTGTGTGTGTCTGTGTGTGTGTGTGTCTGTGTGTGTGTGTCTGTGTGTGTGTCTGTGTGTCTGTCTGTGTGTCTGTCTGTGTGTCTGTCTGTGTGTCTGTGTGTCTGTGTCTGTCTGTGGGTGTGTCTGTGTGTCTGTGTCTGTCTGTGTGTGTGTTTCAGTGTCTGTGTGTGTGTCTGTGTCTGTCTGTGTCTGTCTGTGTGTGTGTCTGTGTGTCTGTCTGTGTGTATGTGTGTCTGTGTGTGTGTCTGTCTGTGTATCTGTGTCTGTGTGTCTGTCTGTCTGTGTGTGTCTGTCTGTGTGTGTCTGTCTGTGTGTGTCTGTGTGTGTCTGTCTGTCTGTGTGTGTGTGTCTGTGTGTGTCTGTCTGTCTGTGTGTGTGTCTGTGTGTGTGTCTGTGTCTGTCTATGTGTCTGTGTGTGTGTGTGTGTGTCTGTGTGTGTGTCTGTGTCTGTCTGTGTGTGTCTGTCTGTGTGTGTCTGTCTGTGTGAGTTTGTCTGTGTGTGTCTGCTGTGTGAGTTTGTCTGTGTGTGTCTCCGTGTGTGTGTCTGTGTCTGTCTGTTTGTGTGTGTGTCTGTGTGTGTGTCTGTGTGTCTGTGTCTGTGTGTGTGCCTGTGTGTCTGTCTGTGTGGTTGTGTGTGTCTGTCTGTGTGTCTGTCTGTGTGTGTGTCTGTGTATGTGTGTGTCTGTCTGTGTCTGTGTGTGTGTGTCTGTGTGTGTGTGTCTGTGTGTGTACCATAGGTACCATAAAAAACTATGCTAGTAGTGAACCCACCTGGAGAAGGCCCTGGCGGAAAGTCACTCCAGTGACCTTTTCGGCTCACTTTAACACCCGTCTCTATCCTACACTAAGAATATCGATCATGCAGTAATAGCCTTTGAGGATGCAATCACATTGGCCTTGAACACTGTGGCACCTCTGTCAAGGATCAAGATTAAGCCTAGAGCATCACCCTGGTTCACAGAAGCACTGAAAGCTGAAAAACTGTCTAGTAGGAATGCCGAGCATAAATGGAGAAAAACCAAGACCAGTGAAGATAGACAAAAATATAAACATATCCATCGAGGCTACTTAGATAACATCAGACATGCCAAAAAGTTGTAACTTATTATCAGGATTAACAAAGCTGCCAATTCCAACAAGGAGCTTTATAAAATATTAAAGGAATTTACTACTCCTTTTCCCGATCAGCCCGGTAACATACCTTCGCAAGAATGGGTAGACACGCTGTCAACTTTTTTTGATGAAAAGATTATAACAATTCATAGTTCCTTCCCACACCATGACACCAAAAATCCTGATAACAACCCAGACCCTAACCTAAACTCCACTTTTCCTCTTTTACTGGAGTTCACTGCATTTACCTCAGATGAAGTCTCAACTGCTCTGGCTAAGATTAAATCAGGTTCTCCAGTGGACCTGGTTTCACCTCGCATTTTTTCAACTATTGCCCCTTTGCTCATTGGTAATCTCATGGACTTATTTAATATGTCATTAGCACAAGCAGCGGTCCCCGTTAGATGGAAAGCAGCACGGGTCAAGCCAATTCTACAAAAACCTTCTGCTGATCCTAAGGTACCTAGCAACTACCGTCCAATCTCTCTGCTTCCATATTTTGGAAAGGTACTTGAGTCCTTGGTCAACAAGCAGCTTACCACCCATCTGGAGAGTCATGGACTGTTGGACCCATCACAGTCGGGGTTCAGGGCTGCTCACAGCACTGAAACCTCGCTGGTGGAGGTTGTAGACAACATTAGACTGGCCTTGGACAACGGGCAGTCAGCCATGCTCGTCCTGTTGGATCTGTCAGCTGCCTTTGACACCATCGCCCATAGCATTCTAGAGCAGCGGCTCTGGGAGGTGGGTGTCAGGGGTGTGGCCTTGGACTGGCTCAGGAATTATCTAACTGATCGAACCACCACTGTACAAATGGGCACCCTGGCCTCTTGCAGTCGGTCTGTAAGCATCGGAGTCCCTCAAGGCTCAATCTTAAGTCCCATGCTTTTCAGCCTGTACGTGCCGCCCTTGGCCAGGGTGATCTGGTCCTACGTTTTGATGTGGTGCCATATGCTGATGACACCCAGCTATTGATTACCCTGGGCCCCGATCCCACTGACACAAGGATCGGTTTTAAAAACTGCATGACCCATATTGACAACTGGATGCGTACCAATCATCTACAACTTAATGGAAGTAAGACAGAGGTTATTCTTTTTGGTAAGGCGGATGAATACTGGTCTAGTGACTGGTGGCCTCAGAAGCTGGGCCCGTGCCCATCTCACAAACCCGTGGTGCGGAACCTCGGAGTGATGATTGACAATCAGCTGTCAAGGAAAAGCCATATAAATCATGTAATCGTTAACTGTTATGGCATTATGCATAATTTACACAAAATCTTTCAATGGATCCCCATCGAATCTAGAAAACCACTTGTCCAGGGACTTATCATAAGTCGTATTGACTATGGAAATGCCCTGTTGGCCTCCTTAAACGAGGAGCTCTACTCCAAGCTTCAAGGTTTGCAAAACACTGCTGCCAGATTAGTATTAAACCTTCCATCGAGAGCCCCATCAGTGCCTAGTCTGAGAACTCTTCATTGGCTCCCTATCAAGAAGCGCAGTCGCTTCAAAATACTTTGTCTTGTTCATAAGAATATGTATGGAAGCGGGCCAAGTTATTTTGCTAAAAATCTTAGCTGGTATCAGCTGTTAGGGTTTGTGCAATCAATATGGCTCAGCCCCATACTGTGCATTAATCTGGGATGAATAGACAAATTATTGTGTATTCCTTTTGTTTTCCTTAGGCTAATTATTGTGTATTCCTTTGGTATTTGAAATAATACTTGATGTATGTTCAGAAAAACTCCTGTTAGTTCTTGTAACTCGTGGGTTAATGTTTGGCAAAGCATGGGCACGCAGGAAGTATCACGTTTGACATGTGCCTACGTTCAGTGATTCATTTACATAGGCTGCATGTGAACTCTGTTTCTGTTGAGCCATGTGCAGCACGTTCTCGTCACCCCTCCCAAACTGGAACCCCACCCAACCTGCAACTATAAAAGACTTACGAGTTTAACGAGACGCGCTTGCACTCGTTTTCACAATCCCCGCTTACCTGAAATCCTCTGTAGAAGCTCCCACGCCGATCCAGACTTCACATCGGTTCCCAAGGCCCTCGTCTGTCTCCATGGCAATGCGGTGACTCTGCAGCTTCCTGGGCTTCCGTCCGGCTCTAAAAACGTTCCAACCTGAAACAGAGAGAAAAATCAATACAAGTAAGGCACTTCCGTTTCTGGCGCTCATAGAGAGAGCGCATGAAAGACAAAGCAGGTATTTGACATTTGCTATGTTATTTTTACTTATCTTCGTTTCTTGAAGTTGTGAAGGAAGCGATTTAGGTTCCGATCCCGGTTCCATGAGAACAGTGAATTCTAAACAGCAAAAAGAAGTCAAAGAGTTACAGACTTAAACTTAAAGGAAAACAAAGACTCAGTTGAACATTTTCCAATGTGTACTTTTACATTATTTTAAATTCATTCTGTTATCATTATAAGAGGCACAAGAGCTATTGCATAGAAAGTGAGACGCAAAACAACTGATAAGTACTAGTTGGTGTTTATGTGAGAGAGTGACCAGTACCATTTTATTCCTACAGAAAAGAGTACATTTCAGCATAAGCAGCAATCGCCTAATTAAGAGAAAAGTATTTATATGGTTTATAGAACAACGCATTTACTCACAGGTATAATGTTGTGTATAATATAAGATAAAAAAGAAGCAGATGACAACCCTATAGACTAGTCAATTTAATGTTATTATCTTTTACATATAGATGTTCGATCATTGAAGAACTGCAATATACAGTGCCTGTTCACGAACCTCAAGTGGAGAAACAGTCGCATCGTCCCAGAGCAGAATCTCGCAGAGCGTTTTTCTTTCAGTTCTTTTTTATTTTGTCCCATTTTTCCCCTTCCCCCGGAGATCTGTTCTTGTCAAAACTGTCTTTTACATACGGTTTGGACAGGCGTAGATTTCAAGGGGCATAGAGAAACAGTTGTCTCATCTCTCAAGTTGAACATCCTGGATTTCAGGTGAGTGGAGACTTGACAGAAGCGCAAGCCTTCACAAAAAATCAAGTTCTTCTTGAGAGATATGGACCAAGATAATGACCGTATTGATGGTCAAGCCAAGGCTCAAGCTCTTAATGAGGACACAAGTCAAGAGCACACAGTACCAAACATGTTACAAAAATTGCTGTTTGAAATCGAAAAGTTAAAAGAGGAAAATACAGAATTGCGTCATGGTCCGATATAAACCAAGAGATTCTTTATGGGACAGTCCCTTTCCTAAAGCTTTCAAAACCCCTTTAGAAACCGGAGCTAGGTCCAAGACATCGAACACTTTTATGGCATCAGATGCAGCATCATCACCAGTGCATGTGACAGTAGCAGTCCCTAATGTTGAGCCTTTAGCTGCACCAGAACGATTCTTTGGAGATAGTGCCAAATTTAATGTTTTTATTAGTCAATGCCAATTACATTTCATTTGTAAGCCACAAGTATTCCCTACTGATGCAACTAAGGTGTCTTTTGTACTTTCTTACCCAGGGGGCACCGCCGCAAATTGGTCCATTCCATACATAGATAGGAATGATCCTGTTTTGTATAATTGGCCCTTATTTAAAACAACAATGACTAAATTATTCGCCAAACATACATATGTTCAGGCGAGTGACAACGAATTATTGAATTTAAAGCAAGGAAGTAAGGATTTGTTAACTTATGTAACTACGTTCAACAGGTTATTGACAGAAACTCAGTGGCCAGAGGAGAAACTCACTTCCTTATTTTATAGGGGTTTGCGAGATGATTTGATGGATGCTCTGGCTCATATTGTAGAGTTACCTGATGATTACTCAGACTTTGTGGATCTGGTAGTGAAGCTAGATCATCGTCTAGGAGAGCATAAAGGGGATAGGTCAAGAGTAGATGCCAGATTCATCGTACCTAAAAATGAGAAGAAAGATGCTGAAACTAAATTGCCTGAACCAGAACCAATGCAGATAGGGGGAATCAAAGGGCCCTTATCTACAGAAGAAAAAGATAGGAGACGTAAACTAAGTTTATGCCTCTACTGTACTCGGTCAGGACATTTTGCTAAAGATTGCCCCATAAAGCCAAAAGTACCCAAAAAAGCAAATGCAATAGTTTCCCTTAATACAGAGCAGGAAAACTAAAAAGTTCGTCAAGAATGGAGGTCGCTTGTACGAGAGGCATAGTTCCACAGATCTCCCAACACCTAGCAAATACTGTGGCCCGTAAACCACAACACTTTATCATTCAGGTCATCTTGATAATAAGCACTCAAATTAGACATTCAGTTTCTGTCTTATTAGACTCTGGAGCAACAGGTAATTTTTTGGATATTCGGTTGGCACAGAAAATACACATTCCTACAGTACTTAAAACACAACCAGAACCAGTTTGCGCAGTAGACGGTTCTGCATTGTCATCTGGCTTAATAACCAACCAAACATGTCCCATTACTATGGTATGTTAGAATGGTCACACTGAAGTATTAAGCTTTGATCTTATTGATACACCCACGTTTGGTCTTATTTTAGGTGTACCATGGTTAACAGTACACAACCCAAAAATAAACTGGGATCTAAGAAAGGTGACTTTAGATTCTTCTTACTGCCGATCACATTGTTATCAGGAAGTACACATCGATTCCTTGACAATATTACATTGCGCCAATACCACGATACCATCTTTTATGATACCTCATGAATACCAAGATTTTAAAGATGTTTTTGACCCAGTAAAGGCAACTACTCTACCTCCGCATAGATTATAAGATTGTCGTATTGATTTGATTCCAGGAGCTACACTCCCCAGTAGTAGGGTATATGCTCTTTCTGAGGAAGAAACACAATACTTACGAAGTTATTTGGACAAACTATTAGCCTTAGGCTTCATTCGACATTCTACATCTCCTGTCTCATCGCCACTATTTTTCATCCCGAAACGGGATGGTGGCTTAAGAGCGTGCATTGACTACCGCGGATTAAACAAGGCCACTATTACAAATAAATATCCGTTACCCTTGATCCCGGTTCTTCTTGATCAGTTGCGTCATTCCACTATATACACTAAATTGGACCTGAGAGGGGCTTACCATCTTATTCGGGTCAAAGAGCATGATGAGTGGAAAACAGCCTTTCGAACCAAATTTGGTTTGTTCGAGTACACTGTCATGCCCTTTGGCCTCTGTAATGCCCCTGCGGCCTCTCAATACTTTATAAATGAAGTCTTGAATGAGTTTCTTGATATCTGTGTAATAGTATACATAGATGACATTCTCATTTATTCCAAAAATAAAGAAGAGCATGTACAACAAGTAAGAGCAGTGTTAGCCAAATTACAAGAAAATCATCTTTTTGCAAAGTTGGAAAAATGTATATTTAACACTGATACTGTAGAATTTCTAGGGTATTGTTTATCACCAGCTGAATCATGATGGATCCTAAGAAAGTGAGTGCCATACTGGATTGGCCAGAACCGACATCAGTAAAGGAAGAGCAGAAAGTATTAGGGTTCGCCAATTTCTATAGGCGCTTTATACCCCAGTTTACAGAAAGTGTTGTACCGATCACAAAATTATTGCAAAAAGGACAGGTTTTTTCATGGACAGATAAGGCAGCACAAGCTTTTACTCAATTAAAAGACAAATTTACCTCAGCACCATTACTGAGACATCCTGATCCTGAACTCCCTTTTTTTGTAGAAGCAGATGCGTCACAGGTGGCAGTAGGAGTTCTCTCTCAAAGAGATACACAAGATGGGCAACTACATCCTGTGGCATTTTATTCTAAAAAACTACTTCCCGCCGAGCAAAATTATACGGTAGCAGAGAGTGAACTGCTAGCAATCAAATTAGTGTTCACTGAATGGCGGCATCATTTAATGGGAACTAAATATCCTGTCACCATTTTTAGTGATCATAAGAATTTGCAATTTTTTAGTTCTGTCAAGGCACTTACACCTCGCCAAATGCGATGGTTAAATTTTTTTAGTGCATTCGATTTTGTTATTACCTACAGACTAGGTGCAAAACAAATTCAATCAGATATTCTGTCACGATATGGACATACTACTGAATCCAGGAAAGACATGGCAAGTCCTCCTATTATTCCTCCTCACAAAATAGTAGCACCCATTACACAAACAGATTTCATGACTCTAGTAGGGAAGGAACACCTTAACTTAAATATACAAGAATGGTTAGCAAACCCAAAACACACTATTCAAGAGGGTTTACTCTACCATAATACTCTTTTGTTCATACCCACTACTGAGCTACAAAAGAAGATATTAGACTGGCACCATGACTCGGCCTTAGCAGGCCATCCTGGATATCAAAAAACTTTGGACAACTGTAAGAAGCAATTCTGGTAGCCTTCCTTGGCAAAGGATGTCCAAACTTATGTAGCATCTTGTCCCATTTGTGCCAGAAATACATCTCTTCATAAAGCACCAGGAGGCTTATTACAACCTTTATCTACTCCCCCATGTCCATGGCATTCTATTAGTATTGACTTCATTACCAATTTACCAGTGGCTAATGGTTATACAACCATTCTTGTGGTTGTAGATTATCTGTCTAAAATGGCGCATTTCATTCCATTGCATATATTACCAACTGCTGTAGAATTTAGTAATATTTTTATGACAAACATAGTCCGTTTGCATGGCCTGCCATCCAAAATTGTCTCCAATCGTGGCAGTCAGTTCACTTCTAGGTTTTGGAAAGATCTTTGCAAAAACCTAAAAATGGAAATAGCCCTATCTACAGCCTTCCATCCAGAAACAGACGGGCAAACGGAAAGGGCAAATCAGACACTACTCCAGACCCTACGTTGCCTAATGACTGAAATCACTAGTGAATGGGCTAAAGCTTTACCATTAGCAGAGTTCATTTATAACAATAGCGTTCATTCAGCAACACAGTGTACCCCGTTTTACTTCTTAAATGGATATCATCCCAAGGCCTTGCCAATTTCTGTAGAATCCTCCCTTATACCTGCAATCACTGATCGTTTACAAAACGTGCTGGATATTCAAGAAAAAGTCAAAAAGCATTTAAATAACTATAAAACTTTAATGAATAAACAGGCAGATAAACATAGAAACTCCGCTCCATGTTACCAGGTAGGAGATAAAGTCTGGTTATCCACTAAAAATCTAAATATTGTAGGCTCACGAAAATGGCAATCACGTTATATTGGACCGTTTTCCATAAATAAACTCATAAGTCCTGTCACAGTTCAATTGGATTTACCCCCTGAATATTCAATGCACCCCACTTTTCATGTACCTTTGTTAAAAATGTATAATTCTGAAACCCGACAAGAACCCCCACCTCCTCCCATTCCCATTGATGGACACGTAGAATATGAAGTACGGCATGTTCTAGATGCCAAAAGGATTCAGGGTCAACTTCATTATTTAATGGTTTGGAAAGGTTATTCTGATGCTGAAAATTCATGGGAACCAGCTTCATTCGTTCATGCTCCTAAGTTGGTTAAACAGTTCCACTTACGATGTCCGCAAAAACCACGCCCTGTAGGGTGTCCTTTGAGAGGGGCGACTGTTAGGGTTTGTGCAATACATATGGCTCAGCCCCATACTGTGCATTAATCTGGACTGAATAGACGAATTATTGTGTATTCCTTTTGTTTTTCTTAGGCTAATTATTGTGTATTCCTTTGGTATTTGAAATAATACTTGATGTATGTTCAGAAAAACTCCTGTTAGTTCTTGCAACTCGTGGGTTAATGTTTGGCAAAGTATGGGCACGCAGGAAGTATCACGTTTGACATGTGCCTACGTTCAGTGATTCATTTACATAGGCTGCACGTGAACTCTGTTTCTGTTGAGCCATGTGCAGCACGTTCTCGTCACCCCACCCAAACTGGAACCCCACCCAACCTGCAACTATAAAAGACTTACGAGTTTAACGAGACGCGCTTGCACTCGTTTTCACAATTCCCGCTTACCTGAAATCCTCCGTAGAAGCTCCCACGCCGATCCAGACTTCACATCGGTTCCCAAGGCCCTCGTCTGTCTCCATGGCAACGCAGTGACTCTGCAGCTTCCTGGGCTTCCGTCCGGCTCTAAAAACGTTCCGACCTGAAACAGAGAGAAAAATCAATACAAGTAAGCCACTTCCGTTTCTGGTGCTCATAGAGAGAGCGCATGAAAGACAAAGCAGGTATTTGACATTTGCTATTTTATTTTTACTTATCTTCGTTTCTTGAAGTTGTGAAGGAAGCGATTTAGGTTCCGATCCCGGTTCCATGAGAACAGTGAATTCTAAACAACAAAAAGAAGACAAAGAGTTACAGACTTAAACTTAAAGGAAAACAAAGACTCAGTTGAACATTTTCCAATGTGTACTTTTACATTATTTTAAATTCATTCTGTTATCATTATAAGAGGCACAAGAGCTATTGCATAGTAAGTGAGACGCAAAACAACTGATAAGTACTAGTTGGTGTTTATGTGAGATAGTGACCAGTACCATTTTATTCCTACAGAAAAGAGTACATTTCAGCATAAGCAGCAATCGCCTAATTAAGAGAAAAGTATTCATATGGTTTATAGAACAACGCATTTACTCACAGGTATAATGTTGTGTATAATATAAGATAAAAAAGAAGCAGATGACAACCCTATAGACTAGTCAATTTAATGTTATTATCTTTTACATATAGATGTTCGATCATTGAAGAACTGCAATATACAGCGCCTGTTCACGAACCTCAAGTGGAGAAACAGTCGCATCGTCCCAGAGCTGAATCTCGCAGAGGGTTTTTCTTTCTGTTCTCTTTTATTTTGTCCCATTTTCCCCCTTCCCCCGGAGATGTGGTCTTGTCAAAACTGTCTTTTACATACGGTTTGGACAGGCGTAGATTTCAAGGGGCATAGAGAAACAGTCGTCTCATCTCTCAAGTTGAACATCCTGGATTTCAGGTGAGTGGAGACTTGACATCAGCCAAGTAGGACTCTTAGGTCAAGTACTAAATGTCTCCTTACCCGTCGCAGAATCCGCACCGCCAGGAACGGCGGTAGATCTTTCTCCTTCCTCGCACCTGCTTTCTGGAATAAGCTTCCATCATATCGCCTCTCCATCGCTAACCATAAGCTATTCTGCAGGGAATTAAAAACCTGGTTATTTGACCATCTATAATGCCCGTATATCTGATAATCAGTCTTCACGGAGTCTACGCTAGCGCCATGAGAC
Source organism: Calotriton arnoldi (assembly GCA_963921515.1). Taxonomy (NCBI): domain Eukaryota; kingdom Metazoa; phylum Chordata; class Amphibia; order Caudata; family Salamandridae; genus Calotriton; species Calotriton arnoldi. The sequence continues at coordinate 750,743 of CAWUFW010006822.1, forward strand.
CTCAGGGTGATATGTGCGCTTAATAAGTCCCTCTGACTTGACTTAACTTGACTTGACTTGTGTGTGTCTGTGTCTGTCTCTGTTTGTCTGTGTGTGTCTGTCTGTGTGTCTGTCTGTGTGTGTGTGTGTCTGTGTGTGTGTCTGTCTGTGTCTGTTTGTGTGTCTGTGTGTGTCTGTGTGTGTCTGTGTGTCTGTTTGTGTGTCTGTCTGAGTGTCTGTCTGTCTGTGTGTCTGAGTCTGTCTGTTTGTCTCTGTCTGTCTGTGTGTGTGTGTCTGTCTGTCTGTGTGTCTGTGTGTGTGTCTGTCTGTGTGTCTGTCTGTGTCTGTCTGTCTGTCTGTGTGTGTGCCTGTCTGTGTGTCTGAGTCTGTTTGTGTGAGTCTGTTTGTGTGTCTGTGTGTGTGTCTGTGTGTTTGTGTGTGTGTCTGAGTCTGTCTGTGTGGCTGAGTCTGTCTGTGTGTGTGTCCGTCTGTGTGTCTGTCTGTGTGTCTGTCTGTGTCTGTGTGTGTCTGTCTGTGTCTGTCTGTGTCTGTGTGTCTGTGTCTCTCTGTGTGTCTGTGTGTGTCTGTGTGTGTGTCTGTGTGTGTGCTTGTGTCTGTGTGTGCAGGTGCACGTGCGTTTGTGTATGCGTGTGTGTGTGTGTTTTACCCCCGAGGGCCATGTCTTCCCACCAAGCTCTTCTCGGAGGAGGGGGAAGGGGGCACACAGCCATGGACACGTTGGAGGGGAGTGGGGTGCATGAGTAGAGAAACACCCACTTAAATGCAGCAAGGGGCACCCATACCCTCAGAACATTTAAGAATTGTGAAGACTCCGGGCCTCCCAAAATCGCCTTAAATTTGACCCCATGATATACAAAAAAATTCTACTTCATTACCCCGTCTGTTTTCAGAAGAAATTGATAGTGAGCGCAGGTCATCACAGCCAGGCGTTTTTCTTACATTAAAAAACGCCTTTTTAGTCACATTTACAGTGAACCTATGCTATTTTACAGCGCCCAGTTAGAACTTTAGTAAAATATGTAATTTTCTTTTTGGAGTATTGGGAGAGACTGACGGCAGAGAGGGAAACGCAGGTTTGAAGTGCATCTTAAAATAGTTGAATAGATCGCGGTTTATCGTACCTTCCAAAACCAGTGTGAAAATCAGCCAGACTGGAAAAAGAGCACTTCTAAAAAAAACAATAATAATAAGATGCTGCTATGAAATGTACATAAATTATAGTTAGGAATGACGGCCAGCGGGTGTGAAGAAAGATGAAAAGGTGCTCAAACAAGCAGAGGCAGGCAAACAACAAGGCACAGAGTGGGACGATTCAACGTAAAAAAGGAGTGCGGCAAACACACACTATGTTCAGCAATGAGAATGGCGACATGTGACCAGGGCAGTCACCACAAAAGTCACAACACACCTAAAGGAGGGACAACAAGCAGCGTTTCGGCATAGAAAAGTAAGCAATTTTGACTGGCATAGGATGGAATAAATGGAAAGTGGTGGGTGTGGTCTATGGCACCAGAGTAGATACTCCATGCCTCGCAGGGCAGCGCATGCGCGCTGCTAGGCTCGAGCTAATAAAGGACACTCCAAAAGGAATTTACTACAGCACTGGCAAGAGACAGGAACTCATAAAGTGCTGAATGTGGCCTGTGTCATCACCTGGCTCACTGTTATAAAGCGTCCTGCTATCATATCAGACTCTAAACACAAAAGTCACATCAAAGTAATAAATTAGAAACAAGAACATTGGCACAGAAAGGAAATAGCTTGTGTGGGGATGTGCTCCTTGTGACAGAGAAAAATACAGTCACTCAAAGTGAAGTTATCCAGTGGCTGAAGTGGGCTGAACCCCTCCGCCATGCTATTTCTTGTAGTGGGCGGGAACAAATGTGAATGACACACAAACAGACCAATGGATGAAGAATGCTGGCTGACAGCCCCTTTAAATAAGTATATTGTATATATATTTGTTTAAAAATCAAAAGGTATTGGCTAATGCCAGACCTAATAATAAAATCTTAATTTGGATAAAAACAATTGCTAATTATATAACAGACATTAGGGAAATCAAATTTAATTCATATGGAAAAAGTTGACTATGCATCGACCCCTGGTAATAAGCTGTTTATCAATACACTCAAAAAACAAATTCTCTACCTGTGCGAATCATATTGTGCAATAAGTCACTAATTATTAATAAACTAACAACACTGGCCTGGGAATGTGACCACACCACACATTAATTAACAAAAGATATATAAAATTTTTATTATCAGTTCATCAAATTATGCTTTGAAATATGTATAGAAATAAAGTTATCATGAAGCACATCCCACACCACACACACTCAAAAGATCAAACATCCAAATTCATAACCACACATACTCACACGTCCGAAAATATCAGGCATCCCATAATACAGTGATCATAAATAAATACAGGTGACCTAGTCCCCGAAGAGACGGTTGCACAGAAGATATTATCCAACTTGCACAGTATGTCAGTGTAACCAGATGAAGGATATGGTATAAGGGAATAAATATCTCCAAGATAATCAAAAAACAGATGAAATTCATCTCCATAGGGTGCTAAATAATTCTCAAGGGGGAAAATTCTATCGTGCAGGTCCACGTCACTCATTCCAGCGCCGACGCGCGTTTCGGTGTTAGACCCAAATGTGGGTCTCACCTTCCTCAGGGCGCATGTACCAAAAAACAGTGGTAGTGGGACGTGCCTAGAACAAGCAATAAAACAGAATTGATACACTCAAAGTGCATAATGAGATTACATAAAATTTACATGATATAGTCATATGGATCAAACACGAATACAAAATGTGCAAATTTATATTCAATAATCACAAAGTGTGGTCACAAAAGCACAGATTGAAAGTTCCATATATAGATACATTAATACAATGAATTGTGCACCCTAAAAGAAGAAATACCAAATGGCATCCAAAAGGGAAAAAGAATAGGTGGATGAACAGTACTATCCAGTCATGTTGTACCACAGACACGAGGAGTGTATGTTCAGGACACATACAGACTCAAAGAGTTGTGAATAAGAAAAGAAAAAAACGTGATTTCAGAGACGAAAAGTCATAGAAATCTCCAACCAAACAACATTTTAAAAAACAGACGAAATAATAATAACAAAAAAGAAAGAAAATTGTGATGACAACAGGGATAATGAGCCGAGGTACCTGAGAATCAGAAAAGGTACATAAGGAGTAGCCCAAGGATATCGGCAAAGACACGAAGCCTGGGTAGATGCAAAAGACAAAACAAGCAACAACCCGATGAATCTAATAATAAACAAATGGTGTGCAGTGCAGAAGTATCCACAAAGTGGTGTAACTTACCAAACGGTTATTTAGCAGCGGTCAAAAACTGTCCGACCAGAGTGAAGGACAGTGGGGATCCTACACTTCAACAGCGGATCTCGACGTGGCTCGTATCAGCGAAATAAGGATGGTGTTCCGTGGGGAGGGGCCAATAGAGGATAAATTAAAGTCCGAAATGCGCCGATTTTAGTAAGATGAATAAGGCGGGCATCCCAGCGGTGAAAAAACGCTCTGACCCCTAAAAGAAGAATAAAAGAATAAGGGTACTAGCGCAACCTTGCTGCCCCATGAGAAAACGCCAAAAAGGCAAAAAGCCCTAAACAACTAAGTACCTCACCTTCAATTAAAATAAAAACATGAGTAGCAGCGGCATCTGAACCAAATAACCTGATAAGGCCGGATCCAATAGTGTAATAGCAGCGGGCGTATAAGTGGTAACGACGCTACAAAGCCCCTAAGAGGAGAAACGGGTAAATAGACCATTAAAGCCCAACTGTCCCAGTCCCAATAATAATAAAGCGCCGGCTCCGCGAGGTCCCCCAAAGCTACGAAAACTCACCTTCCCGGAGTAGTATGCGATGGTAGTAGCGGCGTTCGGCAGGATCGCCGGTAGCAAGCCGGAAGATCTAAACGCGGAGCAAGCAGAAATGGGCTTTAAATGCACCGCTAGTAAACGCGCTTGCGTCTGACGTCGGTACAGAGATATTAGGCTCCACCCACTGCTCGTTAAACAAGGGTAGAGGTAACGGGCAATGCACACCATAAGGGGCTCCATGCATAGTGGAGCACCAACACCTCCAAAATTTCTAACAACGGAATATAATCACAAAAATGAAACAATCACAACAAAAAATAATAAAGAAAAGAAGATAAGGGAAATGATGCAAGAATGCCTAATAAAATGAACGACAAACAATCAGGGCTAACAAAAGTGAATCCCAAGGGGGATCCATAGGCTGCGCCACTCGGCCTGCAGATAAGTATATCATGGAGCTCATGTGATGGCATTTTCCCTTGGGAGAATCTCGTTGAGTCCCTTATTTTTAGTATTAAGGGTGAACATCCAGAACACTTCTCGTTTCTTCCGTGTCGCGGTCACATCAGTGCCCATTTGAGAGTGTACTCTTTCCAATATGGGCCTGTGGTGTTCTAATGTATTGCTATTTATTATCACACACTGTATTTCATGTGTCCTCTCTTTCCTCATTTATGGTATGGAATGTTGGGATCATTGTGTCCTTATACTTAGTGTTATGCTGTAATAGAATGTTGGGCCACAGTGGATGAGAACACCAGCTTCAGTTGGTGCTGATCCTCTGGGCCCGTTAGACCTGTACACTTACTGCTGGAATAAATCTTCCTGTTCTACTCTACCTGTGGTGGATTCCATCGTTACATTTGGTGACTGACTAGGGATTGGACCTGCTCTTCAGGAAAACGCTGTGTTTATCAAGCTCTCCTGCTTTATCAGGGTACTGCTTTTTTTTTTCCCCCAACGGGCCCAGAGGGCATTTCTCCGAAACCCCGCGCTGTCTCCCTTGTATCTTTTTTTTTAATTCGTGGACCAGCGCATGTGTCCTCAGCACCTGTCTTTACATTATTTTCATCCAACTTTATAAATCCAGTTCAGCGCTTTCACGCGCCTACGTTGATTTTTAAATTCCCTGCTTACACGCTCTCGAGCGACCTCTCGAGCGTACCTTTGTTTCCTGACCTCATCCACTTCGTCACTTACTTTGGTTTTCCTGGACACTTCGCCTGACACCATAATCTCCCGTTGTCCAGGAAACCAGACTCTGCTAAAGGGCTTTTCCCTGCGTGCTCGTCGTGGGATACCGCTCCGGCGTTTGCGCATTCCAGCCCCTGCTCACCTTGTTTTCTTCGACGTGCACAGCTGTGGGACACCGAAGGGCTTTTCCCTGCGCGCTCGTCCGTGGGATACCGCTCCGGCGTTTGCGCATTCCAGCCGCTGCTCACCTTGTTTTCTTCGACGCGCACAGCTGTGGGACACCGCTCCGGCGTCTGCACACTCCAGCTTTTGTTTAGGTGGCTTCCATCAGCGTACACAGCCGTGGGATACCGCTCCGTTTTTTTTTGTTTAATTAAAATCGTCATTTGAAACAGGAGATCCATTTCTCTTCACGCTGCTCTCTCGCTTCTATGCTTTGAGTGCTGACCCTGTGATATCACTTCCTGCCAACAAGGAAGTGCACCGATTAAAAAGTCTAGAATGCTAACTTCTACAGCTTGTGGATCCAGTGATTCACACACTTCCTGGTAAATGTTAACATCGTTACAATTTGTACACCATTTGGATTTTCACTACTGCATTTAGTATTTACTACAAGTTTTTTTTTTTATTCCTCTTACTCCATTCTCATTTTACTTCCTCCTTGTTTTATATCTCATTTTTTACACCATGCAAACTGTCACTCCTCCTAATTATTTTTTACAAGATCCTGGAGAACCACCATTAAAATGGCGATTGTGGTTTAGATCATTTAATGCTTACTTAGGAGCTATTGATGGCATGAAGTTTAAACCAGATAGAAAACGCAGTCTTCTTTATTACTATTTAGGTGTTGAGGGGCAAAATGTTTATGATCATTTACCTGTTTATAATGGCCATGACAGCGGTGACATGGACGAATATCAATTAGCTCTTAAACAATTAAGTACCTATTTTGAAGGAAGAGTTAATTTGGTTGTCCATAGACACAAATTTTTCACTCGGGTTCAAGCTCCGAGTGAGTCCATAGACACCTACGTTACTGCCTTAAAGGTGTTAGCTAGTTATTGTGATTTTGAGGACTTCACTTCTCAATTAATATTCAAATTGTATGTAGGTGCTATTCCAAAAGAATTCAACAGAAATTACTTTCCTGCAAAAATCCCTCTTTGGATGAAACTATTGACATTTCTAAAAGTATCGAGCGATCAGAGTTGGATGCCAAACAGTTGGGGTCTAATACTTGTTCAACTGTAGCTGCTACTAGCTCTATTTCCTCTGCTAAACAACCTCTCAGTGATGTCAAACCTAAAAGAGGAAAAGATATTCCTGACCGGAATAAGTCTTCTGCACGTGCTTCTCCTGGTTTTTATTGTTACAGATGGGGATCACCCTCTCATCTTTCCAATTTCAGAAATTGTCCTGCCATTTCCCAAGAATGTCACAAGTGTAAAAAATCTGGCCATTTTAGCAAAATGTGCAGAGGGGGCAAACGTTTCCCTGTTAGAAGTGTTCAAGACTTACCCTCCAACGAAATTCCTGATGATTTAGATAAAAGAATGGAAGAATTGTCTGTATCTGTAGTTTCAGTTGAGTATTTAAACATTAACAATGTACATTCAGATAAAAAATTTGGGGATCCTCTTGTTCAGGTATCCATACAGTCTCATGATATTTCGTTACTTATAGATTCAGGTGCCAGAATTACTCTTATTTCTATTGTTAAATTTAAACAATCTTGGTCCAAAATGGTTTTGCTACCTCCTGATGTCATTACTACTGCATTTGAGAGTAGCAGGATTTAACTTGCAGGCTATTTTTGGGCCGATATTTCTTTTCAAAACAAAACCATCCATGGCACAGTTTATGTTGCTCTTAAAGGCATCAATGTTTTAGGATGGTGGCACCAGGCTGAATTTGGCATGATCATAAGACCTGGTCAGAGAGAATCCTGTTTCCTTAATTAATTCAGTCTCTGATTCTTCTCAATGGAAAGATAACTATTCACAAGTTTTTGCAACTAGAATTGGAAAAATTAAAGATTTTGTCCATTCTATTAAAGTCAAAGAGGGTGAACCCCCAGTCAAACACAAACTAAGAAATGTTCCTCATAGTATAAGGAATGATCTCACTGTTATGCTTAACAAAATTATTGATGATGGCATAATTGAGCATGTTGATGCCACTCTCTGGTTATCTCCTATTGTTTTAGCCAAAAAAAGGTCTGGAGAACTTTGTCTATGTATTGACTTAAGATCAGTCAACAAAGCCATTTGGGTAGAGAATTTTCCATTACCTTGTATAGATGACCTTATCACTGCTGTAGGTCAGTCCAAATGGTTCTACAAATTGGACTTGCAATCTGCGTACCATCTGGTAGTTCTTGATGAACATTCCCGTCATCTTACAGCTTTTGTGACACCTGATGGTACATTTCAATTATGCCGGATGCCATTTGGACTGGCCTCGGCTGCTTCTGTTTTTCAGAAAGTTATGACTATGATGTTTCAACATATTCCCAATGTTGTAATTTTCCAGGACGATATTCTTGCACACACAAACACAGAATTTGAACACAACCAAGTGTTGGATCTTGTTTTTCAAACTCTTCAGAACAACGGTGTTACCTTGAGGGAGGACAAGTGTATTTTTTCGGTAAATGAAATTGAATATCTTGGTCACATGCTCACCAAGGATGGTGTTAAACCCAAACCCAGTATAGTTGAAGGTATTGTTAGTGCTCCACATCCTTTAGACAAAGACCAATTGCGATCTTTTCTTGGTCTGTGTGAATTTTATTCTAAGTTTATTAGGGATTTTTCCAGTCTTACTGAGTGTTTTAGAAACCTATTAAAAAAGGGCTCAGAATTCATTTGGACAGCTACATGTCAAGAACACTTTGTTTTAATTAAAGAGTGTATTTTATCGGCTCCAGCTCTTCAAGCTTACGTGGAAGGTCGTGACACCTTCATTACTGTCGATGCCAGTGCTTATGGAATGGATGCGGTTTTATCCCAGATGGATGGTGGAAGGGAAATCACGGTAGGATTTGCATCCAGGAGAATGAAAGAAGTTGAATTAAGGTATTCAGTAATAGAGAAAGAGATGCTGGCTTGTGTATGGGGAGTTGAAAAGTTTAAATCTTATTTATGGGGAAGGAAATTTTGGCTAAGGACGGACCATAAACCCCTTGTAGACATTCTTTCTGGTTCCAAAATCAAAAAGTCTACTGCCAGACTTGCTAGGTTGTCCACCAAACTTTTAGAATTTAATTTTGCTGTGCTTCATATTGCTGGTGGTAAAAATGTCAGGGCAGACTTTCTATCCAGACTCCCGATGGACAATTCTCCGGCTATCACTGACATCCCAGATGACATTGAGGAGTGTATCATTGCCAATGTGGATGATACTGTCATTTGTCCTGATATGTCACTTTGGCAAGACGCTCTATCTAATGATCCTATCTTGAGGCAGGTGATGGATTTTGTTGTTAAGGGATGGCCCAAAGAGAAAGCTCTTTCTGTTTAATTACAACCATTCTGCAAAATTTCTAATGAACTCTCTATTGAGAATGATTTGCTGGTCACAGACAATAAACTTATTCCTACTGCTGTATTCAAAGTGAGAATAATGGAAACAGCTCATTCTGGTCATTTGGGGATGAATGCCACCAAGCGCAGAATTAGAAATGATTTCTGGTGGCCCAGTATGGACTGGGACATTGATAATTTGGTCAGGAATTGTGTACAGTGCTGCTACAGTGATAAGCATCTCACTACCAGCACTCCCATACCCAAACCTGTCCCGTGTCCAGCCAGGGTGTGGCAAAGAGTTTCTGTTGATCTGCTTGGTCCATTTCATGTTTTGCCTAATTGCATGAGGTACTTCATTGTTCTTATTGATAATCTTTCCAGGTGGGTGGAAGTAAGAGGTGTGTCTGATTCAAATTCCAAAGCAGTCATTCGGTTTCTGCAGGATATTTTCTCGAGAGAGAAGGGGTCCCGGAAGAGATTTTAACTGACAATGGAGTGCAATTCACTTCTGTCTCCATCCAAGAGTTTCTGGCTAAATTGGGGGTAAAACATTTACGCACTCCTCTCTATCATCCCCAACACAATGGCAAAGTTGAGAGGTTTAATAGGGTTCTTGTTGAATGTGTGCAGAGTACTCTCAATAGTCATGGTGATTGTGACACAGCTATACGAAACATGATTTGGGCGCATAGGACCACTCCCCATTCGGTCTCAGGTTCCATTCCTTTCGAATTGATGAGGGGCAGAAAAGTTTCTTCCTCTTTGTGCCCCTTCTGGAAACTCAATGTTTTTAATAATCATTTTTCTGTTTCTGAGGAAGCTTCTGAAGCTAAAATGGTTTCTGACAATTCCAACCGTCTTAGATTTGATAAACTTTGCCAATCTGGTAAAAGGAAAGTGATTAAGTTTACTGTTGGTGATCTAGTGAGGGTTAAAGATCCCTTATTATTACAAAAAGGAATGTCCAAATTTAGACTTCTTGCAACCACTGGTGAAACTGATTCCATCATACATTCAGGACACCACCGATGTGCTTCACCTACTAGACGAGTTCCAACCCACCAATGATATTGACTTCCTCATCACACTAGATGTAGAAGCACTCTACACCAATATCCCCCAGAGGGCTACCCTAGATGTGATAGAGGAGGAATTGAGTTCAGCCACATGGGAATCTTCTACACCTCCCAGTTTCATCATGGAGTGTGCCACACTAGCCCTCACTGAAAACTTCTTCGAGTTTAAAGGCCAGCTTTATCACCAAACACAGGGTACTTCCATGGGAAGTACCTTTGCTCCCAGTGTAGCCTGTCTATACATGGCGGCCTTTGAGGGACAACTTATCTTCCATGAATCAAACCCGTACCGTTCCAACATACGTATGTGGAAGAGATTCATAGACGATATTCTTATCTTCTGGACAGGCAACTCACAGTCCTATTCTGATTTTTTTAGTTGGATCAACGACCTGAATCCATACTTAAAATTTACCAGCACTGTCTCACCTAACCAGATTGCATTCCTGGATCTGACAATCAAACTCGAACGAGGTGGTCTAACAACAACTATGCACAGGAAAGGCACAGATCGCAACAGCTTACTGCTGTACAGTAGCCACCACCCACGAGCCTTAAAGGAGAACCTTCCCTTTGGTCAATTTCTGAGGGTGAGGAGAAACTGCAGCACATTGGAAGAATTCAGGTCTGAGTCAGAAATTCTTGCAAAAAATCTGCCCGCACATGATTACCCACCACGCAGTATAGCCCTCTCCAGGAAGAGAGCAAGAAATAACAACCGTGAGGGGTTGTTAGAACATAGAGAGAGGACCCCCACTGAAACCCTTACCTGTGTTACTACTTTCACACCAGCTTCCAATCAACTGACGAAAGTCATAAAAAAAATTGGAGCATACTCAATACTGGCTCAATGACTTTGGAGCCACCACGCTTTGCGTTCAAACGCTCCAGAAATCTCAAAGATATGCTGATCCAAACAAGACCAAAAGTATCCATGGGGTTCCACAGAGAACATTGTGGCAATTACCACCTGTAAAAGGCCATTACCCCTGTGGCGCATGCACCGCATGTGCTTTTACATCAACACAGAAAACCATCACTTTCAGCAATACTTTCACATGGGAGATGAGGTCACACACTAACTGCAACACGCCCAATTGCATATACTTGATTACATGCCCCTGCAATTTGTATTACGTAGGGATGACCACCCGCGCAATCAAGCTACGCATATCGGAACATCGAAGCAATTTCCGTTGTCACAAGAGTAACACAAAAATGTGCACTCACTACCTGGAAAAACACCATACACCAGAGTCATTGAAATGGGTCATCTTGGAGGCATTTCCCAAAATTTCAAAGAATGCTCTCTTTGTTAAAGAACAGAGGTGGATACACAGATTATCCTCACAAAACACAGGATTATATGAGGAAATACCATGGAGTTCACTGAGTGTCTAATATGAACTGATGCACCGAGCGTCAGGGGCAAGGAGAGACACAGGGATTTTAAGGGTAGAGTACAACCCACAACACAACACCGACCTAAGAGGAAAGCACTGATGGGCTGTATTATCTCCAGTACATGAGTACAATCCATTTAAGAGAATGTCATAAAATGCTGTGTCTAACCGCACATTAGTTGACAATTGTCCCTTAGACAATAGACTCCAAGAGGTTTGCAGACGCCCCCGATATTCATTTAACCATCACCGCCTCATGTATCAATCGATCACTAGATAGCCACCTAACTGACGCTCACACTACATGGGCACCACAGTACACGGTATGACACTTCTACCCACGTAAAGAGATAACAGAATACCATTAGGGGCTAATCATCCCCCTGTGATTAATATATTAAGCAAACTCCACCACTCCAAGATGGCCGCCATGAAACGGCGATTTCGACCATGAAACACGCATGAGCCCAGTTAATTAGGGACCGCCCATTAACAGAAGGAATGACATACTATAAAACTAGGGAAGCCGCAGACCACTTCACCTCCCGGACCCGATAGGAGTGGGTAGGTCTAGACAACACGTGACATTGGCACAACTGTGAGTATTTCTACAGCGCGCGCTCCCCGCTTTCCCTTGCCGGCAATTTAGAATCATCGAGTTAGCGTGCAAACTACCGATAACACTTTTCTGAATAGACGGGCTACATACTGGACGGTCAGTCTCCTGAACAAGGGGCGCGGTCATAGTCGGCCTGTTCACACGCTGAGATAGCCGGCTAGCGGTTGAGAAGAAAAAAACACTTAAATAAAGAGAGTTATGCTCAATGCGACTAAAGCCGAGACAACCTGCTAGCGTTTGAAACAACACTTAAATAAAGAAAGCTATGCACTATGCGTCTATAGAAGCTTTTGAATTTTAATATATAATAGCAACTCTACACGCCGAGGTAGCCAAGAAGGGCTCCGCAAGAGATTGGAAGAGAGATAGCCACGTAACTAAGCGAGCATATTTGTTGACCTGAGACGCATTAGGAACACTAGGAGGACTAGGATCGACAGCCCATAGTTGTTTACATGTGTGTACACAAGTTTGAATGCTGACAAATTTGCGAGTGAATGAGTATGGACTATCAGTACAAACCCTGAGTATTTTCCGTTTGCCTTTCTAAGTCTGAATGCTAAAGAAGTTACAAGTGAGACCGAAAGTTTTGGTCTTCAGTATAACAACATTGACCTACGTACAGTGACTCATATTGGCATCCTCTATTTTCTCCCACTTGATTTGGTCCAGTACATGAGGAACTCCTTGTGTTTTACCTACCGGGTACTGTTGACGCCTGGTTAGTTTACAATATTGGGTGAGTCCTCATTGGATTATGTCTGCTGCTTTGCATATGTGCCACAAGGGCTGTAGTTCACACTAGCTCACTGTGGGCACTCACCATGTGGCACTGTTCTTAAACTGTTTTTATTGTTCTCAATGCATTTGCATTCACTGTTCACTGATAAAATTACTAAGTCAGACTCACAAGGGAAATGAAATTGCATAGATACTTGTACCATACTGATATAACCAATGTCACACTTTTTCTCCCCACACAGGTAGTTCCAGGTCTGACAGGTACACTAATAGGTAGTTGCTTGGTTCATGTCAGTATGATTCCATGTCACCAACTGTAAGGTGTAGATAGTCTTCACTATATTGGTCCTGACAAATCGCATGTAGAATTTACATTAAGCGAGAAACATGTTGACCTTTTTCACCAATAGGTACGCTGAAATATAAGACATAAAACTTAGCAGAGCGCCTTATTGTTTGTTTTTACTTAGGGTAGGAGACCTATTGATTAAAGTTTGTTTTCACAGGCACTCCCAGTCCTGTTTTAAATTACACTCTCAATCCATACATCTACACATTTCTGGCCCCTCACCCCCACCTCACCATACGACTATTGGAAGAAGATCTCCGCTAAAGTGCCCCTACTATAGGGAGCCCGTTGGGTATTGCACCGCCGACCCAACGAGGAGCAGCCCAGATGATGAAGCATGACACCCAACTGGGTATGTGAGGGCATTATAATCCAATATATGGACTCCCAACTTTGAACCCCTGCGGTCAGGTTGGTTTCGATTTCCCTTGTCCTGAGACTGATCCCTGAGGAACAGCATATCCTTCTTTTTCAAGACTTTCTCTGGGGCATACATGCTGGACCTCCCTCTCTGCAGAGAGAGAGAAAAAAACCCTAGTCCCTTCTTTGTGTATAGATTCCAGCACGGCTAAACCCCGTGGGACTCTGATGGTGGGTAAGACTTGTTCTGTCCCCCTCTAGAACGATCTGACACCACTACATTCGAGTGGGTGTCCCCTTCCATTTTCATTTAATTCTCCTACACGATTCCTTGACGACCATAGTATGGAAGGCCAGGGTTTAAGTTATGGAGAAGACCTAGCAGCAGAGATTCTGAGGGCTCCATCAATTCTGGGAGCAGAAAGTGGTGGTGCCACCGGAAGCCAGTCAGAGGATTGGCAATCCCTGTCAGCCATGAAGAGAGAATGGGTTAAGATCACCCTACACGGTGCTCTGATGACCGAATATCTGAGGGCCAATATATCACCCTATGGTCTGGTTGTCAAGAATTTCCCAAGATTTTTCTTGGAGGATGGCTTGTTCAAAACGGAATGGTCCCAGATCTCGTGGAAATGCACGAGGGACCTGCTCAGACTGATAATCAGCACGGCAAAAAGATTAGCCGATGAATTACTGGCGCGGTTCCAAATAGCTGAGAGTACCCTCAAGAGTGCGTTACCAGGCCCCAGCTTTAAATCCAAGCTGACAGAATTAAATAACGAGATTGCCGAACATAAGGAATACCTTATGAAGCAGAAGGTGGTTAAACTCCAAAAAGATATCCGGCGCTTTGACAAAGAGAAGGTGTACCCATACCTTAAGCAGGATTTCGTACCACCGGGCACAAGTAACCTCTCGGATACCAGCTCCAACTCCACCAGATGGGGCTCATCCAGCAACAGTGACTCCAGCGTAGAAAACTGGAACACCAATCACACAAGAAGGGGTGGTAGGCAAGGATACAATGGTTACCAGCTACCACAGTACCAGGGACCAGCATACTGGCAATACCCTATGTTTCCCCAAGGCCCGCCTCCATTTGGCCCCCCTGGCATGAGCCAACCTTTTTTAGGCAGAGGTTGGGGCAGAGGGCGCGGGCGAAGAAGAGGAAACCAACAAGAGAAGAGGGTACAGTGGGAGGAACCGCAACAACGGGTGATGGAAACCAGGAGTTACTCCAAAAAGAGAACTTGATAGTGAATCTGGCTCCCAGATCACTGACAGAATTGGAAGAGAGAGTCCTACAAAAGGGTCTGGGCTTTGTCCCCACACTCAAGGTGGACCAATTCCAACAACTGTGTGAGTTGCAACAATTCTTCCGCAAAGTACGCCTGAGAGCCTTCTTTGATGATAAACCTTCCCAACGGGAAAATGACTCGGGATTACACAATCCCTCCACTTTCACCCCCAACAGCGGTATGATACCTAATGAAGTGGCAACCTTCGAACAAGCTGTCTTAAAAGATGTACAAGCAGCCTCTGACCCAAGACACTTTTGTAACATCTCAAGAGGAGAGTTGATGGCCATCGAATCCCTGGCAAACGACCCCTCAATCACTATAAAACAAGCTGACAAAGGAGGTGCCACGGTCATCATGGCCACCACTGATTATGACACTGAGGGCCTGAGACAGTTGGGCAATAGGAAATACTACACCCCAATCTCCAGTAACCCGCTGGAACGTCTTACTAAGACTCTGGTCTTCTCAGCGGAGAATCAAGGTTGGTTGAGCAAAAAGGAAGCCTCCTTCCTCATCAAGAAAGAACCCAGGACCCCCTACTTTTATGTACTACCAAAAATCCATAAGGGGACCACCCCAGTACCAGGTCGCCCCATTGTTTCGGGTATCGACTCCATATTGGAACCTCTGTCACAATTCTGTGACCACTTCTTGCAACCACTGGTGAAACTGATTCCATCATACATTCAGGACACCACCGATGTGCTTCGCCTACTAGACGAGTTCCAACCCACCAATGATATTGACTTCCTCATCACACTAGATGTAGAAGCACTCTACACCAATATCCCCCAGAGAGCTACCCTAGATGTGATAGAGGAGGAATTGAGTTCAGCCACATGGGAATCTTCTACACCTCCCAGTTTCATCATGGAGTGTGCCACACTAGCCCTCACTGAAAACGTCTGTGAGTTTAAAGGCCAGCTTTATCACCAAACACAGGGTACTTCCATGGGAAGTACTTTTGCTCCCAGTGTAGCCTGTCTATACATGGCGGCCTTTGAGGGACAACTTATCTTCCATGAATCAAACCCGTACCGTTCCAACATACGTATGTGGAAGAGATTCATAGACGATATTCTTATCTTCTGGACAGGCGACTCACAGTCCTATTCTGATTTTTTTAGTAGGATCAACGACCTGAATCCATACTTAAAATTTACCAGCACTGTCTCACCTAACCAGATTGCATTCCTGGATATGACAATAAAACTCGAACGAGGTGGTCTAACAACAGCTATGCACAGGAAAGGCACAGATCGCAACAGCTTACTGCTGTACAGTAGCCACCACCCACGAGCCTTAAAGGAGAACCTTCCCTTTGGGCAATTTCTGAGGGGGAGGAGAAACTGCAGCACATTGGAAGAATTCAGGTCTGAGTCAGAAATTCTTGCAAAAAATCTGGTGCACGTGATTACCCACCACGCAGTATAGCCCTCTCCAGGAAGAGAGCAAGAAATAACAACTGTGAGGGGTTGTTAGAACATAGAGAGAGGACCCCCACTGAAACCCTTACCTGTGTTACTACTTTCACACCAGCTTCCAATCCACTGACGAAAGTCATAAAAAAACATTGGAGCATACTCAATACTGGCTCAATGACTTTGGAGCCACCACGCTTTGCGTTCAAACGCTCCAGAAATCTCAAAGATATGCTGATCCACACAAGACCAAAAGTATCCACGGGGTGCCAACAGAGAACATTATGGCAATTACCACCTGTAAAAGGCCATTACCCCTGTGGCGCATGCACCGCATGTGCTTTTACATCAACACAGAAAACCATCACTTTCAGCAATACTTTCACATGGGAGATGAGGTCACACACTAACTGCAACACGCCCAATTGCATATACTTGATTACATGCCCCTGCAATTTGTTTTACGTAGAGATGACCACCCGCCCAATCAAGCTACGCATATCGGAACATCGAAGCAATTTCCGTTGTCACAAGAGTAACACAAAATGTGCACTCACTACCTGGAAAAACACCATACACCAGAGTCATTGAAATGGGTCATCTTGGAGGCATTTCCCAAAATCTCAAAGAATGCTCTCTTTGTTAAAGAACAGAGGTGGATACACAGATTATCCTCACAAAACACAGGATTAAATGAGGAAATACCATGGAGTTCACTGAGAGTCTAATATGAACTGATGCACCGAGCGTCAGGGGCAAGGAGAGACACAGGGATTTGAAGGGTAGAGTACAACCCACAACACAACACCGACCTAAGAGGATAGCACTGATGGGCTGTATTATAGGCCTGGGCGGAAAACTACGCTACGCTCGCGTAGTTTGCGCAACTACGCGCTACGCGAATTGCACGTAGCACAGTGCAAAAATGCGTAGCAGGCATTTTTTGCTTGCTCGCGGTCCTCAACGTCAAGTTGGCGACCGCGAGCAAAATGACACCCCGGCGAGACTTTTTCCTCGTTGGCGATCAGCAACATCAAGTTGCCGATTGCGAGCGTGGAAAATAAACCTCCGGGCGAGATTCTCAATGTGGGGAGGTCAGGTTTCTCATTGCGAGTGGTCGCGTATGCTCGCGACCGCTCGCGATGAGAAACTACCAGTCCGCGTTGAGAAAACTGCTGCTCGAGTATAAATCTACTCGAGCGGCAGAAAACGACCGCTTGCACTGTGCAAGATGCCGTTTGCAATGATTGCACAGTACGGACAAGCATCTGGCACTGTGCAATCAT
Organism: Calotriton arnoldi; assembly: GCA_963921515.1. Taxonomy (NCBI): domain Eukaryota; kingdom Metazoa; phylum Chordata; class Amphibia; order Caudata; family Salamandridae; genus Calotriton; species Calotriton arnoldi. The sequence goes on from CAWUFW010006822.1 coordinate 767,901, forward strand.
TGCGAACAGCATTTCCTACCGCACTACGCAGTTCGCGTAGTGCTACGCGTAGCTCGCGCAGTGCACTTCGCGTAGCTATACGTAGCGTTACTACGCGAACTACACCCAGGGTTACTGTATTATCTCCAGTACATGAGTACAATCCATTTAAGAGAATGTCATAAAATGCTGTGTCTAACCGCACATTAGTTGACAATTGTCCCTTAGACAATAGACTCCAAGAGGTTTGCAGACGCCCCCGATATTCATTTAACCATCACCGCCTCATGTATCAATCGATCACTAGATAGCCACCTAACTGAAGACTCGCACTACGTGGGCACCACAGTACACGGTATGACACTTCTACCCACGTAAAGAGATAACAGAATACCATTAGGGGCTAATCATCCCCCTGTCATTAATATATTAAGCAAAGTCCACCACTCCAAGATGGCCGCCATGAAACGGCGATTTCGACCATGAAACACGCATGAGCCCAGTTAATTAGGGACTGCCCATTAACAGAAGGAATGACATACTATAAAACTAGGGAAGCCGCAGACCACTTCATCTCCCGGACCCGGTAGGAGTGGGTAGGTCTAGACAACACGTGACATTGGCACAACTGTGAGTATTTCTACAGCGCGCACTCCCCGCTTTCCCTTGCCGGCAATTTAGAATCATCGAGTTAGCGTGCAAACTACCGATAACACTTTTCTGAATTGACGGGCTACATACTGGACGGTCAGTCTCCTGAACAAGGGGTGCGTTCATAGTCGGCCTGTTCACGTGCTGAGAAAGCCGGCTAGCGGTTGAGAAGAAAAAACACTTAAATAAAGAGAGTTATGCTCAATGCGACTAAAGCCGAGACAGCCTGCTAGCGTTTGAAACAACACTTAAATAAAGAAAGCTATGCACTATGCGACTATAGAAGCTTTTGAATTTTAATATATAATAGCAACTCTACACGCCGAGGTAGCCAAGAAGGGCTCCGCAAGAGATTGGAAGAAAGATAGCCACGTAACTAAGCGAGCATATTTGTTGACCTGAGACGCATTAGGAACACTAGGAGGAATAGGATCGACAGCCCATAGTTGTTTACATGTGTGTACACAAGTTTGAATGCTGACAAATTTGCGAGTGAATGAGTATGGACTATCAGTACAAACCCTGAGTATTTTCCGTTTGCCTTTCTAAGTCTGAATGCTAAAGAAGTTACAAGTGAGACCGAAAGTTTTGGTCTTCAGTATAACAACATTGACCTGCGTACAGTGACTCATATTGGCATCCTCTATTTTCTCCCACTTGATTTGGTCCAGTACATGAGGAACTCCTTGTGTTTTACCTACCCGGTACTGTTGACGCCTGGTTAGTTTACAATATTGGGTGAGTCCTCATTGGATTATGTCTGCTGCTTTGCATATGTGCCACAAGGGCTGTAGTTCACACTAGCTCACTGTGGGCACTCACCATGTGGCACTGTTTTTAAACTGTTTTTATTGTTCTCAATGCATTTGCATTCACTGTTCACTGATAAAAATACTAAGTCAGACTCACAAGGGAAATGAAATTGCATAGATACTTGTACCATACTGATATAACCAATGTCACACTTTTTCTCCCCACACAGGTAGTTCCAGGTCTGACAGGTACACTAATAGGTAGTTGCTTGGTTCATGTGAGTATGATTCCATGTCACCAACTGTAAGGTGTAGATAGTCTTCACTATATTGGTCCTGACGAATCGCATGTAGAATTTACATTAAGCGAGAAACATGTTGACCTTTTTCACCAATAGGTACGCTGAAGTCTAAGACATAAAACTTAGCAGAGCGCCTTATTGTTTGTTTTTACTTAGGGTAGGAGACCTATTGATTAAAGTTTGTTTTCACAGGCACTCCCAGTCCTATTTTAAATTACACTCTCAATCCATACATCTACACATTTCTGGCCCCTCACCCCCACCTCACCATACGACTATTGGAAGAAGATCTCCGCTAAAGTGCCCCTACTATAGGGAGCCCGTTGGGTATTGCACCGCCGACCCTACGAGGAGCAGCCCAGATGATGAAGCATGACACCCAACTGGGTGTGTGAGGGCATTATAATCCAATATATGGACTCCCAACTTTGAACCCCTGCGGTCAGGTTGGTTTAGATTTCCCTTGTCCTGAGACTGATTCCTGAGGAACAGCATATCCTTCTTTTTCAAGACTTTCTCTGGGGCATACATGCTGGACCTCCCTCTCTGCAGAGAGAGAGAAAAAAACCCTAGTCCCTTCTTTGTATATGGATTCCAGCATGGCTAAACCCCGTGGGACTCTGATGGTGGGTAAGACTTGTTCTGTCCCCCTCTAGCACGATCTGACACCACTACATTCGAGTGGGTGGCCCCTTCTGTTTTCATTTAATTCTCCTACACGATTCCTTGACAACCATAGTATGGAAGGCTAGGGTTTAAGTTATGGAGAAGACCTAGCAGCAGAGATTCTGAGGGCTCCATCAATTCTGGGAGCAGAAAGTGGTGGCGCCACCGGAAGCCAGTCAGAGGATTGGCAATCCCTGTCAGCCATGAAGAGAGAATGGGTTAAGATCACTCTACATGGTGCTCTGATGACCGAATATCTGAGGGCCAATATATCACCCAATGGTCTGGTTGTCAAGAATTTCCCAAGAATTTTCTTGGAGGATGGCTTGTTCAAAACGGAATGGTCCCAGATCTCGTGGAAATGCACGAGGGACCTGCTCAGACTGATAATCAGCACGGCAAAAAGATTAGCCGATGAATTGCTGGCACGGATCCAAATAGCTGAGAGTACCCTCAAGAGTTTGTTACCAGGCCCCAGCTTTAAATCCAAGCTGACAGAATTAAATAACGAGATTGCCGAACACAAGGAATACCTTATGAAGCAGAAGGTGGTTAAACTCCAAAAAGATATCCGGCGCTTTGACAAAGAGAAGGTGTACCCATACCTTAAGCAGGATTTCGTACCACCGGGCACAAGTAACCTCTCGGATACCAGCTCCAACTCCACCAGATGGGGCTCATCCAGCAACAGTGACTCCAGCGTAGAAAACTGGAACACCAATCACACAAGAAGGGGTGGTAGGCAAGGATACAATGGTTACCAGCTACCACAGTACCAGGGACCAGCATACTGGCAATACCCTATGTTTCCCCAAGGCCCGCCTCCATTTGGCCCCCCTGGTATGAGCCAACCTTTTTTAGGCAGAGGTTGGGGCAGAGGGCGCGGGCGAAGAAGAGGAAACCAACAAGAGAAGAGGGTACAGTGGGAGGAACCGCAACAACGGGTGATGGAAACCAGGAGTTACTCCAAAAAGAGAACTTGATAGTGAATCTGTCTCCCAGATCACTGACAGAATTGGAAGAGAGAGTCCTACAAAAGGGTCTGGGCTTTGTCCCCACACCCAAGGTGGACCAATTCCAACGACTGTGTGAGTTGCAACAATTCTTCCGCAAAGTACGCCTGAGAGCCTTCTTTGATGATAAACCTTCCCAACGGGAAAATGACTCGGGATTACACAATCCCTCCACTTTCACCCCCAACAGCGGTATGATACCTAATGAAGTGGCAACCTTCGAACAAGCTGTCTTAAAAGATGTACAAGCAGCCTCTGACCCAAGACACTTTTGTAACATCTCAAGAGGAGAGTTGATGGCCATCGAATCCCTGGCAAACGACCCCTCAATCACTATAAAACAAGCTGACAAAGGAGGTGCCACGGTCATCATGGCCACCACTGATTATGACACTGAGGGCCTGAGACAGTTGGGCAATAGGAAATACTACACCCCAATCTCCAGTAACCCGCTGGAACGTCTTACTAAGACCATTACAGCTCTGGTCTTCTCAGCGGAGAATCAAGGTTGGTTGAGCAAAAAGGAAGCCTCCTTCCTCATCAAGAAAGAACCCAGGACCCCCTACTTTTATGTACTACCAAACATCCATAAGGGGACCACCCCAGTACCAGGTCGCCCCATTGTTTCGGGTATCGACTCCATATTGGAACCTCTGTCACAATTCTGTGACCACTTCTTGCAACCACTGGTGAAACTGATTCCATCATACATTCAGGACACCACAGATGTGCTTCGCCTACTAGACGAGTTCCAACCCACCAATGATATTGACTTCCTCATCACACTAGATGTAGAAGCACTCTACACCAATATCCCCCAGAGAGCTACCCTAGATGTGATAGAGGAGGAATTGAGTTCAGCCACATGGGAATCTTCTACACCTCCCAGTTTCATCATGGAGTGTGCCACACTAGCCCTCATTGACAACTTCTGCGAGTTTAAAGGCCAGCTTTATCACCAAACACAGGGTACTTCCATGGGAAGTACTTTTGCTCCCAGTGTAGCCTGTCTATACATGGCGGCCTTTGAGGGACAACTTATCTTCCATGAATCAAACCCGTACCGTTCCAACATACGTATGTGGAAGAGATTCATAGACGATATTCTTATCTTCTGGACAGGCGACTCACAGTCCTATTCTGATTTTTTTAGTAGGATCAACGACCTGAATCCATACTTAAAATTTACCAGCACTGTCTCACTTAACCAGATTGCATTCCTGGATATGACAATCAAACTCGAACGAGGTGGTCTAACAACAGCTATGCACAGGAAAGGCACAGATCGCAACAGCTTACTGCTGTACAGTAGCCACCACCCACGAGCCTTAAAGGAGAACCTTCCCTTTGGGCAATTTCTGAGGGGGAGGAGAAACTGCAGCACATTGGAAGAATTCAGGTCTGAGTCAGAAATTCTTGCAAAAAATCTGGCGCACGTGATTACCCACCACGCAGTATAGCCCTCTCCAGGAAGAGAGCAAGAAATAACAACCGTGAGGGGTTGTTAGAACATAGAGAGAGGACCCCCACTGAAACCCTTACCTGTGTTACTACTTTCACACCAGCTTCCAATCCACTGACGAAAGTCATAAAAAAACATTGGAGCATACTCAATACTGGCTCAATGACTTTGGAGCCACCACGCTTTGCGTTCAAACGCTCCAGAAATCTCAAAGATATGCTGAACCACACAAGACCAAAAGTATCCACGGGGTGCCAACAGAGAACATTATGGCAATTACCACCTGTAAAAGGCCATTACCCCTGTGGCGCATGCACCGCATGTGCTTTTACATCAACACAGAAAACCATCACTTTCAGCAATACTTTCACATGGGAGATGAGGTCACACACTAACTGCAATACGCCCAATTGCATATACTTGATTACATACCCCTGCAATTTGTATTACGTAGGGATGACCACCCGCCCAATCAAGCTACGCATATCGGAACATCGAAGCAATTTCCGTTGTCACAAGAGTAACACAAAAATGTGCACTCACTACCTGGAAAAACACCATACACCAGAGTAATTGAAATGGGTCATCTTGGAGGCATTTCCCAAAATTTCAAAGAATGCTCTCTTTGTTAAAGAACAGAGGTGGATACACAGATTATCCTCACAAAACACAGGATTAAATGAGGAAATACCATGCAGTTCACTGAGAGTCTAATATGAACTGATGCACCGAGCGTCAGGGGCAAGGAGAGACACAGGGATTTGAAGGGTAGAGTACAACCCACAACACAACACCGACCTAAGAGGATAGCACTGATGGGCTGTATTATAGGCCTGGGCGGAAAACTACGCTACTCTCGCGTAGTTTGCGCAACTACGCGCTATGCGAATTGCACGTAGCACAGTGCAAAAACGCCTAGCGTGCATTTTTTGCTTGCTCGCGGTCCTCAACGTCAAGTTGGCGACCGCGAGCGAGCAAAATGACATCCCGGCGAGACTTTTTCCTCGTTGGCGATCAGCAACATCAAGTTGCCGATCGCGAGCGTGGAAAATAAACCTCCGAGCGAGATTCTCAATGCGGGGAGGTCAGGTTTCTCATTGCGAGTGGTCGCGTATGCTCGCGACCGCTCGTGATGAGAAACTACCAGTCCGCGTTGAGAAAACTGCTGCTCGAGTACAAATCTACTCGAGCGGCAGAAAACGACCGCTTGCACTGTGGAAGATGCCGTTTGCAATGATTGCACAGTGCGGACAAGCATCTGGCACTGTGCAATCATTGCGAACAGCATTTCCTACCACACTACGCAGTTCGCGTAGTGCTACGCGTAGCTCGTGAAGTGCACTTCGCGTAGCTACGCGTAGCGCTACTACGCGAACTACGCCCAGGGTTACTGTATTATCTCCAGTACATGAGTACAATCCATTTAAGAGAATGTCATAAAATGCTGTGTCTAACCGCACATTAGTTGACAATTGTCCCTTAGACAATAGACTCCAAGAGGTTTGCAGACGCCCCCGATATTCATTTAACCATCACCGCCTCATGTATCAATCGATCACTAGATAGCCACCTAACTGACGGCTCACACTACATGGGCACCACAGTACACGGTATGACACTTCTACCCACGTAAAGAGATAACAGAATACCATTAGGGGCTAATCATCCCCCTGTCATTAATATATTAAGCAAAGTCCACCACTCCAAGATGGCCGCCATGAAACGGCGATTTCGACCATGAAACACGCATGAGCCCAGTTAATTAGGGACTGCCCATTAACAGAAGGAATGACATACTATAAAACTAGGGAAGCCGCAGACCACTTCACCTCCCGGACCCGGTAGGAGTGGGTAGGTCTAGACAACACGTGATATTGGCACAACTGTGAGTATTTCTACAGCGCGCGCTGCCCGCTTTCCCTTGCCGGCAATTTAGAATCATCGAGTTAGCGTGCAAACTACCGATAACACTTTTCTGAATTGACGGGCCACATACTGGACGGTCAGTCTCCTGAACAAGGGGCGCGTTCATAGTCGGCCTGTTCACGTGCTGAGATAGCCGGCTAGCGGTTGAGAAGAAAAAACACTTAAATAAAGAGAGTTATGCTCAATGCGACTAAAGCCGAGACAGCCTGCTAGCGTTTGAAACAACACTTAAATAAAGAAAGCTATGCACTATGCGACTATAGAAGCTTTTGAATTTTAATATATAATAGCAACTCTACACGCCGAGGTAGCCAAGAAGGGCTCCGCAAGAGATTGGAAGAGAGATAGCCACGTAACTAAGCGAGCATATTTGTTGACCTGAGACGCATTAGGAACACTAGGAGGACTAGGATCGACAGCCCATAGTTGTTTACATGTGTGTACACAAGTTTGAATGCTGACAAATTTGCGAGTAAATGAGTATGGACTATCAGTACAAACCCTGAGTATTTTCTGTTTGCCTTTCTAAGTCTGAATGCTAAAGAAGTTACAAGTGAGACCGAAAGTTTTGGTCTTCAGTGTAACAACATTGACCTACGTACAGTGACTCATATTGGCATCCTCTATTTTCTCCCACTTGATTTGGTCCAGTACATGAGGAACTCCTCGTGTTTTACCTACCGGGTACTGTTGACGCCTGGTTAGTTTACAATATTGGGTGAGTCCTCATTGGATTATGTCTGCTGCTTTGCATATGTGCCACAAGGGCTGTAGTTCACACTAGCTCACTGTGGGCACTCACCGTGTGGCACTGTTCTTAAACTGTCTTTATTGTTCTCAATGCATTTGCATTCACTGTTCACTGATAAAAATACTAAGTCAGACTCACAAGGGAAATGAAATTGCATAGATAGCGTGTACCATACTGATATAACCAGTGTCACACTTTTTCTCCCCACACAGGTAGTTCCAGGTCTGACAGGTACACTAATAGGTAGTTGCTTGGTTGATGTGAGTATGATTCCATGTCACCAACTGTAAGGTGTAGATAGTTTTCACTATATTGGTCCTGACGAATCACATGTAGAATTTACATTGAGCGAGAAACATGTTGACCTTTTTCACCAATAGATAAGCTGAAATCTAAGACATAAAACTTAGCAGAGCGCCTTATTGTTTGTTTTTACTTAGGGTAGGAGACCTATTGATTAAAGTTTGTTTTCACAGGCACTCCCAGTCCTATTTTAAATTACACTCTGAATCCATACATCTACACATTTCTGGCCCCTCACCCCCACCTCACCATACGGCTTTTGGAAGAAGATCTCCGCTAAAGTGCCCCTACTATAGGGAGCCCGTTGTGTATTGCACTGCCGACCCAACGAGGAGCAGCCCAGATGATGAAGCATGACACCCAACTGGGTGTGTGAGGGCATTATAATCCAATATATGGACTCCCAACTTTGAACACCTGCGGTCAGGTTGGTTCAGATTTCCCTTGTCCTGACACTGATCCCTGAGGAACAGCATAACCTTCTTTTTCTAGACTTTCTCTGGGGCATATATGCTGGACCTCCCTCTCTGCAGAGAGAGAAAAAAGCCCCCTAGTCCCTTCTTTGTGAACAAATTTAGACAACCTCACTTTATTGCTGAAGTTAAGGGGCATGCTGTTCGACTTGATAATGGTCAGTGGTGGAGTTTTTCTCGTCTTGCCAAGGTCTCACAACCTAACAATGCTTCTGATTTGCAGGTTTCACCTTCTTCTGATGTCAACTTATGACGAAGTTGTAGAGTAAGAAGGATTCCACACAAACTTCATGATTAATTATTATCTAACCTTTGTTGTATTTTTTTTTTTATTATTTTTTTTGTACTCTTATTTTTATTAACCCGTTCCGTGCTTATGACGGAACCACGCCGTCATGAGCCACGGGCGCCGTGTGCTCATGATGGCGTGGTTCCGTCATGCGGCTGCCGCTCGGCCCACGCGCGATTAATTCCCCGCCTGTGCGGGCGAATTAATGAGCGGGCGGGGCTGTGACGGAACCATGCCGTCATGAGCACATGCCGCCCATGGCTCATGATGGCATGGTTCCGTCACAAGCATGGCGGCACCGCGCTCACCCCCCACCCCCCCAGCGCCGCGGCGGAATTACCGCCGCAGCCAAGGGGTTAAAGGGGGAGATATGTGGTGTTCTAATGTATTGCTATTTATTATCACACACTGTATTTCATGTGTCCTCTCTTTCCTCATTTATGGTATGGAATGTTGGGATCATTGTGTCCTTATACTTAGTGTTATGCTGTAATAGAATGTTGGGCCACAGTGGATGAGAACACCAGCTTCAGTTGGTGCTGATCCTCTGGGCCCGTTAGACCTGTACACTTACTGCTGGAATAAATCTTCCTGTTCTACTCTACCTGTGGTGGATTCCATCTTTACATTACCATCGAAGGTCCCCTTAAGAGTTACCTGCCTCAGCCCAGTGGCTAACTAGGGGGGCAGTGTGTTTGAGCAATCTGATGTTAGATTTGTGCTCACCGATGCGGATTCTACATTCCCTTGCGGTTTCCCCTACATACGCCAAGTCGCAGGGGCATAAGATGACATAGACAATGTTCGACGAACGACAATTCGTCATTTCTTTCAGGAACACTGTCCGATCATTGATCCAAATGTGGTCACTTACAATCGCGTTGGTACAGGCTTGGCATGGACCACACTTGTGGTTTCCCTTGACTGGTTGACCTCCCGTTATAGATTTTTGAGCAAAATTGTTAATCTAAGGTCTCTTAGCTCTTACTAAGATGTTTCTCAGGTTCTTATTCCTCTTAAAAGCAAAAAGGGGTTTAGATAGCGGCAGGGACTGATGGTCCAGATTTAGGATGTGCCACTGTGAATTAATGATTTGACGCACCTTGTGATCAAATAAAGAATGTTTAGTAACACAGACCAATTGGTCTGGCTGTTCCTTGTGTTTGGGCTGAAACATCGTGTCACGGTCATAATACCTCGCCCTCTTCAACGCATCTTTGATGAGTTTATGGGGATATCCTCTCTCAGCCAGTTTCTCCTTTAAGACTTCAGCATGGGTCATGTAGTTCCTAATAGTGGTGCAGTTTCTGCGGAGGCGTAGAAATTGACTGAACGGAATTCCGTTTTTTTGGCACCTCGGATGGAAACTGCTGAAATGTAAGAGGGTATTTCTTGACGTGGGCTTGGTATACAGAGATACCGTCAGTTGGAAATTAAGATGTTCAATCCACACGTCAAGAAATTCTAGTTTGTCGTTACTCGTGTGTGCGGTGAATTTAAGATTAGAATCCGCCGCATTTATCCATATGATGAACTCATCCAGAGTCTCCTGGTCGCCGCTCCAGATGAAAAAAATATCATCTATGAATCGTGACCAGTGACTTATGTTCTCGTAGAATGGGGCCAGCTCATTGTAGATGTTGAGGCTCTCAAAGTGTCCCATGTATAAACTTGCCACACTGGGAGCACATGCCGCGCCCATACTGACTCCCTGAATTTGATGAAAAAAATTGCCACCAAATTCGAAAAAAAATTCCTCAAGGACAATCTCAAGGCATTGAAGAATGAAAGTAGAGTTAGTATACGTAGGTTCTGTCTCGACAATTTCCCCAATGACCCTCAATGCTTCCTTCTGGGGAATGTTGGTATATAAGGACTCAAGTAACATAGTAACAAGTATTTCTCTCTCCTGATTGTATGGGAGACCCTCAATTTTGGATATAAAATGGCCTGTGTCCTTCACGTAGGAAGGTAAGGCGGACACAAGAGGTTGCAGAAAGCGATCAACATATTTGGACAGTGGCTCTGTGGATGCCCCGATCGTAGAGACGATCGGTCTCAGTGGGGGGTCATATTCATTCTTGTGGGTTTTCGGTACCCCATAGATGATAGGAATACGAGTGTAAGAAGGAGTAAGAAATTCAGCTTCCTTCTGACATATATCGCCTCTTTTAACAGCGGCCTCAACAATTCCAAGAATTCTCTGTTTGAGTTTCGGTTCAGGGTTAGATATAATCTTTTTATAATGTCTAGGCGAACCTAAAAGGTTGTCCATTTTTTCTTTATATTTATTAGAGTCAAAAATCACAATGCCTCCTCCCTTATCACACGGTTTGATCGTCAGATCTCCATTGCCCTTAAGCTTATTGAGGGCGGCATTCTCCTCCCTCGTAGTGTTATAAGAGGGTTTGGGTACGTAAAACCCTTAGCTTTTTGGATTTTGGTAAGGACCGCCTTTTCAAACATTTCCACTTCTGCCCCCACAGACTCAATTCCAGGGGTGAAGCTGGAAGGTGGTTTAAGACCAGATAGATTGTCCTCCATAGTGTTGGTAACCCTACTGTGGAAAAACGTCTTGAGCCTGATTCTGCGAAAGAAGGAGTGAAGGTCCCTGATAAGTTCAAACTTGTTAAGACTTGTGGTGGGGACAAAGGAGAGTCCTTTCGACAAAAGGGTCTCTGCAGAAGGATCAATAGTGCAGGAGGACAGGTTAAACACAGGAATGGTGTTTATGTTCGCCAATACTGTTGATTGCGAGTTTGAATATACTTCTGTGGTTGTTCCTGTTCCGAGTAAAACCCTCTCTGTTGTTGATTCCAATATCTGGGGTGAAAATTGCCCCTTCGGTTGCCTAAAAAACGGTTCTCTGTGGTTGCCCTCTCAAAGACCTGTCTGGATTGGTAGTTTCGATGTGATGGGTCCGCTGTTGAAGTGTAGGATCCCCACTGTCCTTCACTCTGGTCGGACAGTTTTTGACCGCTGCTAAATAACCGTTTGGTAAGTTGCACCACTTTGTGGATACTTCTGCACTGCACACCATTTGTTTATTATTAGACTCATCGGGTTGTTGCTTGTTTTGTCTTTTGCATCTACCCAGGCTTTGTGTCTTTGCCGATATCCTTGGGTTACTCCTTACGTGCCTTTTCTGATTCTCAGGTACCTCGCCTCATTATCCCTGTTGTCATCACAATTTTCTTTCTTATTTGTTATTATTATTTCGTCTGTTTTTTAAAATGCTATTTGGTTGGAGATTTCTATGGTTTTTCGTCTTTGAAATCACGTCTTTTTCTTTTCTTATTAACAACTCTTTGAGTCTGTATGTGTCCTGAACATACACTCCTCGTGTCTGTGGTACAACATGACTGGATATTACTGTTCATCCAACTATTCTTTTTCTTTTCCCTTTTGTATGCCATTTGGTATTTCTTCTTTTAGGGTGCACAAGTCATTGTATTAATGTATCTATATATGGAACTTTCAACCTGTGCTTTTGTGACCACACTTTGTGATTATTGAATATTAAATTTGCACATTTTGTATTCGTGTTTGATCCATATGACTATATCATGTAAATTCTATGTAATCTCATTATGCACTTTGAGTGTATCAATTCTGTTTTATTGCTTGTTCTAGGCACGTCCCACTACCACTGTTTTTTGGTACATGCGCTCTGAGGAAGGTGAGACCCACTATTGGGTCTAACACCGAAACGCGCGTCGGCACTGGAATGAGTGACGTGGACCTGCATGATTGAATTTTCCCCCTTGAGAATTATTTAGCACCCTATGGAGATGAATTTCATCTGTTTTTTGATTATCTAGGAGATATTTATTCCCTTATACCATATCCCTCATCTGGTTACACTGACATACTGTGCAAGTTGGATAATATCTTCTGTGCAACCGTCTCTTCGGGGACTAGGTCACCTGTATTTATTTATGATCACTGTATTATGGGATGCCTGATATTTTCGGACGTGTGAGTATGTGTGGTTATAAATTTGGATGTTTGATCTTTGAGTGTGTGTGGTGTGGGATGTGCTTCATGATAACTTTATTTTTATACATATTTCAAAGCATAATTTGATGAATTGATAATAAAAATTTGATATATCTTTTGTTAATTAATGTGTGGTGTGGTCACATTCCCAGGCCAGTGTTGTTAGTTTATTAATAATTAGTGACTTATTGCACAATATGATTCGCACAGGTAGAGAATTTGTTTTTTGAGTGTATTGCTGATTTCCCCCCTATATTCTGTTCAGGGGCCCCCTCTGTATGAGTGAATAAGCTGTTTTTCATCAGCATCAGTCCTGTGACTGGATAGGAAGGCCCAAGAGGAGAATGGTCATTGATCCCAATACAGAGAAGTGTACAGACTGGTTCTTGGTGTAGGAATGTACAGCCGTGAAAATAATATGCAGTGACTATTTGATTTCTGTTTCAAAATACCAGAAGCCTGAAGATGTGTGCAAAAATAAAACTGTCACCATATATGGAGTCTAGTAAGCCTAATGCAGGTTGTTGAAGGTGCACTTGAATCCTGAAGGGTACGGTTTAGCTATAAAGCAAGATGCACTCATATTTAATCACTAACCAATGCAGGAAACTGCAGCGCTGCTAAGGGCAAGTCACTACTGGCATGCTGGAATTTGGTTGGACTGTGGAAAAAACTGAGCAATCACTTGTGTTCAAGATGGGTAAGCAATCTAAATAAGGGAAATAACTGTGGCGTGTCAGCATAGCAAAATGTCTCTGTCTTTTAAAGATGCAATACTTTGGCGAAGCTGCAATGTCTTACATTGTTTATTGATTAAATAAGAGTTACAATTTAAAAAAAAGAAACTATTTAGTGCCTCAAAGATCGCATATTATACATTTTTAAGCATGGAAATAACTCTCCTAATAGTCAGGTGACATCCTAAAAGTTATTGTACCTTGCTGCACAAATGTAACCCCTTACGGTTTATTCATGAATCTATCTTCTTAAAACAAAAATGAAAAAAATACCATAGCATAAACTAAATATATAAGGATGTGCAGAATGCTACATGGTATTCATTAATATTGTTGACCTAGGTGAAAGGCTTCAAGACCCTCTCAAAGTTTCATCTCGCATGAGTCAGGGCTCATCCTTCCACTCAACAATGGTAATAAATAGCACAATACACACTGCATACACACACACACATATATGTCTTCAAGTATATATATATGGGAAGTTAAGTATAATAAACCTATAGTTAACTATATATACACACTTCACAATATTTTGTAGTTTGATAATTTGGTGGAAAACTGGTCACGATTCTGATAAGAATAAAAGATCTTGGTTCCCCCTTATATAAGTTTAAGGGGCCGATTACGATGCAATCGTAAAAGGCTCCATCTTAATATGCCGGTCGGATTCCTTTCCGACCGCCTCATTACAATGGAGGCAGTCGGAAAGGAATCCGACCGGTCACTCCGTCTGGCTTCCGATGGGCTCTCCGAGTCCGTCAGCCAGTCGGAATGCGGCCTGTAATGCCAAGGGTGGCTCTTTCCTCCCTTGAGTTTATGATGTTGGGTTTCGGTAGCCTTTCTGTGACGGCCTTTCTGACACAGAAAGGCTGTCGGAACTTGCATTTAGGGGCCCCCAGTAGGGCCCCCTTGGGTGCACAGACTCTGGTTGGAAGCCGAGGGGGTGCCTATGGTGCCCCCCTGTTGATCACTGCACCCCATGGAGGCACCTCGAGGTGCCTGCCACGGGGTGCAGGGATGAACTGCATCTCCCATTTTACAATGGGAGCATGCATTCCGGCCGGTTTACGGTTTACATTTCAAAATGGCCACCGAGTAGGAGCTCTTCCCTGGAGCTCCCAGGTTGGGGATTACCAAATCGGTAGTTATCCCCTTGATAACCCGGCCATCCGGCTTCCACCACCTTACATCTCATCCATACTACTCACTACTATACTGGAACTGCGATTTCGATGTCGCTCACCTCCAGGATCGATCTCCCCGAGATGGGCGTGCTGTGCCTCCTATGCTTCTGACATAGCTGTGGTGAATGTGCCCTGGAATTTGCCGCTCACCTGCAGGATTGATCTCGCCTGGGTGTGCATGCTTCGCCTCCTCTCCTTCCGCCATAGCTGCAGTGAATGCGCCCTGGAAAGGGTGAAGTTCCGGTTTCCCAGTGAAGCACCCATCTGCACAACACTTGTGGCTGGCACTGGACGGGCTGTGTGGCGGAGCCTCTAGTCGCGCTGCTGCCTGGAACTCTGGGACCGGGATTGCGCCCCGCTACCGCTCAGGTCGCAGCTTCCACTGAGAGCCGGTTCTCTTCCTGTGCTCTGGTTGCTATTTGCCCTGCTTCCGCTCATCCCGCAGCCTCTACTGAGAGGCGGCTCTCTATCCATGCTCTGTGTGTGTGAGCCCCCAGCTAGCTGCCTCGATCCTTGTGCCGATGCTGACGACTGCGGCTACATTTTCCCGCTTTGCGCCTGACATCCTGGGGGCCATTAAATATAAAGGGGTAACCCAGTAACCCTCAGAACCTGGGTAATTGCGTTAAAGAAAACAATGGTTCTGTCGGGTGGATACACTGATTTTCACTAGGTATTTAATACGTTTAAAAGAAAATATGTCTCATTCATATATCCAAGCAACACACAAAGAAAAACAACTTTTTTATGCTCAATAAATGTTTTCTTTACTTTATATTGGTATAAATGCGAAATCAATAAAATGGCTGTCTGTGACATAAAACACATACGGTGAAGGAACCACTGGTTATGGTGAACATTTGGTGACTGGTGGTGATATGTGACAAAGTGCTGTACAAATGTGACATAAATAACATAAATAACAAAAACAGATGTTTTAGTTTGCAGGTCCAAAATAAAGTGCATAAATCCCAGCAGTAGTTATGATTTTTGTTCAAGTCAGGGAAGTTGCGTGGACTAATTGAAACAGTAACGTCGATGTTTCGACCCTTGACAATTGTGCAATAGATTATGCATCAGAGGCGGGTCTTCATCAGGACAGGGGAGAACAGTGACAGCCTGTTGGACAATAATTGTATAAGTAAGTGGTGTGTGTGCTTGGCACGAAAAAAACACACAGCACGAGGTGCAATAGCAACATCATGCTTACCAATAACTTTAAGTCCTAGTATGTGGGCATTCAACTTGCAGCAAATTTCAGGGAGGTGTCAGCCGACACCTCCGACTCACATCCGGGGATTGTGGTCTGCAAATAATGCGGAACATCAATCAATTGTGGTACATGGGCCTGTGCCACAAAGGAAAATAAATAATGGTGTTCCCTACATACCTGTTTAAAACATAACTTCCGTATTCACCAGCCGGTGAAATTGATTATTAAGGAGCCGCCAATGCGATCAATAAACTGTGGAAGCAAAGGGGGCCATCAGCACACTGCTTAAACCACTAGTGGAACACATTACAGTTATTCATGCCCGTGTTTACTAAGCGCAAGTGGAGTCTGCGTACTGTCTAGACCCACAACTGCTAAGACTAATACTTAGATGTGAAAACAAAGCGCATCTACCGCCTTGGTGGTGGGGCGTCAGAAAATCCTTATAAAAAAAGGAAGACATGTACTTAAGTTACTCGAAAATGGTGCGCATAATTGCAGTAAAAAGTTACAAGGTGCCTGAAGTTGGTCAAGGTAGATATATGCGTGTAGAAGAGGGGAAGCGCGGTGGAGCATGAAAACCTGCGTGCTACACTTGCCAAAACGGTGGCTAAAGCTGTTTAAACCGGAGAAACCAATGGGGGCGGCTGAGCGGCGTTTCCTCTGGGCCGCTCTGCTTCACGGAAGACTGGGTAAGTGCTACTGCCCAACCTGTAGCTCCAACTGAGGGGCTGCTCTAGCTCTTATTTGGACACTGACTCTTGCATGCTACTGTTGTTTACAGCCCCAGCCAGTGGTCGCGATCCTCATGCTGAAGCCGTCGCCTGAGGCTACGGTACTCACGGAGCCCTCCGCTAGCCTCTTCCTGTTGATCACAGTCAGTTCCTACCATCGCATGGTTGGAGCAGGTGTGGCGCGCATTTGTGTGTTTTAGCGCCCCCGCAGCCTCCTGATTGCCGACTTAGGGCCCGATTCCGATCTCGCTTGGAATCCCTTCCAACCGACACGGATCGGGAATGGCTTCCGACCGACACGTACGCGCGCTGTCCGACCGACGTAGTACGATGCAACGCGTGTCAAATACAAACGACTTGCATGGAGCATAATACGGTCGACCGACATGGACGGGAATCAATCCATCCGAGCGAAATGTCCAGAAAAGAGCCCGACGCGACTGACTCGTACGCGAACGCTGCAACATAGCTCAGCGTGAATGGGACAGACTCGGACTAACCCGCTAAAACATGAAAAAGCATCCATTGCGGTCAACGGAACGTTTCCGTCATGCTCAACAAAAGGCACTAGAAACAGACAGAAAAAGTCCAAAGGAGCATTGTCAAAGGCAAAAAAAAAGAAAAATGAAGACACACCCACAACTCCACCTGTATAAAGGGCCAAACTCCTTACCATGATCCTTTGCAAATTCAACAGACCTGCCAGCAGATACCACCACTACACTGCACTGATACATACACTCACAACTCACCCACCACACAACCTGTACACTACTAGCACCTGTCAAATACCAGACTCATAAACACACACCTTTACTCATACTCACTCACCCTCACCTTCACACTCACCCACACATCCATCTCCACCACCACCCATCACCATGCCCCCAAAGAAGAATCCAAAGTTCACAGACAGTGAGTTGGAAGTCATGGTAGATGAAATTCTCAGAGTAGAGCCACAGTTATTTGGCACCTTGATCCAACAGACTCCCCTGTCCCAGAGAGCCAAGATGTGGGAGAGGATTGTCAACAAGCACCTTGCCTGCGCACAACGGACGTTATCAGGAACAGGAACTATGATGTGCGAAGGAGGGTCAAGAAGCTCATCAACAAAGAGCACGAACTGAGTCAGCAACACCTGTGCACTTCACTTCCTGGGAAGAGAAGGGGCGGGCCATCCTTCCACCGGAGGGCGTCCATGGAATATCAGGAGTACCAGAGCCTGGTGAGTACATACTCAAGTAGCCAATATGGATAGCAAATACACAGCCACAGTAAAGGACACAGCGATACAAATCAGTGTCAGTAAAGCCATAACAATATTAAGCAAATGAGCCTGTGACGTGTATGCCAGTTTGAAAAACAAAATACCTGCAATCTCAGAGTAATATGTAACTATTTCATGATATGTAACAACTTACTAAAGAACACAGTAAGGCTTTGGGCTCAAAACAGCAACCACCACTGTCAGCCATCTTGCCAGCACTGTTTCACTCACTCACAGGGAAGCTGAGTCACAGGAAGGAAGGTTGGGTTTGCTGGGAAGGTGGGTGTAGCTGAAAGCATGATGGGAGTCGTAGTCACAGCCAACGGTCCTCCTCCCACATGGCCCAACAATCCCACCTTGAACCATGCTCATCTCACAGGGAGTGGAAAAGTACTGGCAAGATGGCTGACTCTGGGCTCTGGTGTGTGAAGCACAAGGCCCTGTTGGGAGTTGTGATCAAACAAACACCAGGCCCCACTGTCAGACATCTTGAACATAAAGTTTGACTCACTGTCATGGAAGCATGGTTCATGGTGGCCTATTTGGTCTGGGGGGGAGGAGGAGGAGTGCTAGCTCTGACTACATCTACCAGCAGGCCCTGTCACACACACACCCCTCCCACCAACACCAAACAACACACCTGGGACTATGCTCTCCTTGAGAGTTAAGGAAAATCTACTCCCAAGATGCCTCACACTGGGCTCTGGTGTGGGAGCACATGTCCATGCTGGGATATGTGATCAAAAATAGATTTTTACTAACAACATACCTGCAATGTAACTGGAAAGCTCACCATTCACAAAAATGTACTAACTTAGCACTAGCCCACAGCAAGGCAATGTGATCCAAACACCAGTCACATGCAGCAGCCATCTTGTTTGCACACATTCACTCCCAGGAAAGCAGAGTCACAGGAAGGAAGGTTGGGATGGCTGGGAAGGTGGGTGTAGCTGAAAGCATGATGGGAGTCGTAGTCACAGCCAACAGTCCCCCTCCCACATGGCCCAACAATCCCACCTTGAACCATGCACGTCTCACAGGGAGTGGAAATGTACCAGCAAGATGGCTGACACATTGCCTTATGTATGAATTGGCTACAAGTCACAACTAGGCCCTGGGCCTCTCACACCAGTCCCCACTCTCAGCCATCTTCACTGTACATTTCCACTCACTGTCTGGGGATGCATTGTCCCAGGTGTGCTCCCTGGGCTGGCTGGGAAGGTGTGTGGAGTACAGGACATGGTGTGAGTTGCAGTCATAGCACTCATCACTACCCACACACAAAGCAACATGTCCATCAGTGACAATGGATACCTGAGAGTGAATGGAAGGGCCACAACAAGATGGCTGACACTGTTGCATGGTGTCATGTGCACAAAGCACTGTTGGGAGTTGCATTCAACTCCTACATCATGCAGCGTTGTCAGCATCCTTGCCACTACACCCTTTGTCCACGAAGAGTAAGCTGGACTGGGTGGGAGGAGGGGTACAACTTCCAGCAGCATAACACAAGCACACAAACCTCTGTACCTCACAGCTCTGAGCCTGAAACAGCAGGAAAGCAGCCTTGGTTAACTCATCTGTCCATGGAGGACAAGGACAATATACATGATGTGATCAGGCACAAAGCAAAGCAGTCAAGCCATTTGCTGCTGACAGCTATTGACATGTGTGCAATGAGATAAGAACTAGGAACACATTCATCAAAATTCCTTAAACCAAACGCCACATACATTCCGGACTGTGAGTGTGTAGGTAGCCACACCAATTTGAATGCAAACAACATGTACAAACCCCAGCACCCATGCACAAATCTTGAAACATATCGTAAGAGGAAGAGTACGTATATCATTGGAAAAGCACAGATGTGGGAAATACCAACACACCTGTGTCGTGCACAGGGTGTCACTTGCCAGTCAATGCCTATGTACAGTCAAATGAACAAAACATGCCCATTTATGCACAGAGCTGGACATGCTCAGCAAAACACTTCTTGTTAAAATCACAATGTTCGCAGAAAAAATAGGCCTGGGTCTGTGGCGATACAGGACTATTTAATGTACCTACACTCATCATAATGTACAATAGCAAATGTAATGTGTATGATACGATGAACTGTGCAAAAACACAACAAATATTGTGTCTCTCATCTTCCCACAGGGCCTGCTGGGGACACTGCAGGAACAGAACAGCAATCCCAGTCCCAGACTCTGGTTGACCCTGAGCTCTCCGGTGTGGACGTCTCTCAGCCCTCAACGGATGACGATGAACTACCTGGCCCCTCCGGTGTGGGTCAGCATGCAGCACCAGCAGCTCGAACACCAGCACCTCCTGTGACCACTCCTGTAACATCTGTCAACCCCCAAATGACCTCTACCAACACAGACACACCAAGGCAACAAAACAACGAGAGCACATCAACACAGGGCACTCTGGAGTTGGCGGACAACAACACCAGTGTCAACGATGAAGGAGGCTCAGTGTTGTCTGTGCCTGTAACAACAGGTCCTGCTCGTGTGGGTAGGGGTGGCGGGAGGGGCCGTGGGGAGAGGTCCTGTGAGGCAGCTGGTGCTGATGATCAAGCAGACCCACAGTTGGCATGCATTCTATATGCATATCGAGAATGCACCGGAGACTTTGGCCAGGTAGTTGGGATCCTCAAGGACATGCAACAGCAGCAGGCTACCCATTATGCCAAAATTGACTCACACATGTCCACAATGGACTCACACATGTCCAGAATGGAGTCCAAAATGGATAAAATTGATGACCAGACTGTGGTGCACAGGGACATACTTACCTGCCTCCGCCAGATTGCTGACAACATGACCCCACCTCCCTGTGTGCCCACCACATCTGTTGCTACTACATCTCCAACTGCCACATGGAGGGATGAGGACACTGGCGGAGAGTCCCCTGAACCGCAGCTGAGGGTCCCCCAGAAAAACGTGAGGGGTCGTCCGAAGAAGGACAAATGAGAGACAGATGGCTATGCATCCCCCCAGGAAGTGACAACCTGCTCCTGATATCCTCCACTGTGTGCGAAGCGTTCACTTTGTTGACTGTCACTGAACACCCCCACATGGGATGGAGGGTCTAAGTCTGATCAATGACTCAAATGACTGTGGACTTGGCTCTGAAAATTTCATCTACTACCACCAACAACTCCTCTGTGAACTTTGGATTTCAAAAATCGGTACAGCACTTTCACTTTCTTGTTAAATTTCACACATGCACTGCAATAAATCTTTATTCACACAATACTTGCTTCTATCGTGAATTAAACACTGTTTGTAATATAGAGATGATGTCCTGAAAAAAAATGCTTGGGCTGAAAAACAAGTGCAGCAATTTACCTACTGTCTTGTGAGTAAATGTAACATGACACATATAAGAGATACACACAACAAGGTCAACACAACACAAATAGTACATGGCATACATCCTCATTGCTTCCACTGTTGTAAAACTGAAACCACATTTCAATGCACAAACACTAATCATTGTTAGACAAACTGAACATCAGGGCACATATACAGTATGTAAATGAATGTTGGATGTGTGTATACAGACGAGGCACACCTCAATGTGGAGCACAGGTTTATTACACAGGCACAACATGTTGCCTCCACAACAAATATAATCAAATCACACTGTGACAATAAGCACAAATTAAACAAGACGTTTGAAAAATGTCAGAATTGAGGGTGTGGCACAGATTCCTGATCCCAAGAAAAGTTGCACACTGTAACTGCATTGTGTGTCTGGGAGGTCACATGTCTCCATACAACAGCCAAAGAACCCTGTGAAGGAGAGACATAGAACAGCCTTGAAATACAAAATTTTATGCATACATCTCCAAGAGACATTTCATACTTAAAATGTTTATTTTGTGAACACTAGCTAGGAGTAATGTCAACACTGTACTGGTGGACATACTAACTCAATGGACACCAAGCAACTCCAAGGATCATGTTAAGTAGCATGCACCCACATGTATACAGAGATATTGTACAACAGACACATATCATGCAAAGAAAGTGCTTTTTTAACTCATGATTGCATACTTACAATCATGAGAAAAAGTTGTTGATGAGCTGTCTCCGAACATCCTCCTCCTCCTCATCATCACTCGCAACATGCCCCAGGCCTGGATCCTCCCCTGCTGGGGGCTGCTGGTCCCCGTCATCTTGGATGAGAGGTAGCTCATTCCTCACTGCCAGATTGTGTAGCATGCAACACACAATGATGATCTTACACACCTTACACACCTTCGCTGGAGGGCTCCTCCTGTACGGTCCAGGCAGCAAAATCTGGTTTTCAGTAGCCCAAATGTCCGCTCAATCACTTGCCTGGTCCGCCCATGTGCCTCATTAAAACTAAACTCAGCAGGGGTGACAGGGTTCCTGAGTGGGGTCAGCAACCACGGCATGTTGGGGTATCCAGAGTCTCCTAAATTTAAACAGAAAATACTTCATGTGTCTGAAAACAGGGTACAACCTGACATACAAGCAACACACAACATAAACAGACAACATTACCCACCAACAAGCCAGGCTCCTGATTTGGCAGCTGAGACATCATCTGTGGGATCCTACTGTTTCTCATAATGTAGGCATTGTGTGCTGATCCGGGGAAACGCGCACAGACATGTGAGATTGTCATGTAAGGCAGACATACCACCAGGGCATTTATGGAGTGGTAATGCTTACGATTCCTGTATGTTTGTTCATTGGCTTGTGGTGGGACCAAAGCCACATGTGTACCATCAATGGAGCCAATGACATGTGGCATTCTGCCCAAAGCATAAAAGTCACTCTTGATGTTGGCAAACTGTCCTGGTGTTGGGAACTTGATGTACATGTTCAGGAAATGTAACTTTGCCTCCAAAATATCACAAAGCACATGGCTAAACATTGTCTGTAACATCCCACCAGCAATAGTCACAGTATACTGGAAGGTTCCCGTGGCAAAGAAATGTAGGGCTGCCATCACCTTCACCTTGGGGGTCAGCGCAAATGGATATGGGCTTCCAGGTAGCAAATGTGGGGCCAACTGTTCTGCCAACTCCTCAATGAGTGGTCTGGTGAAGCGGTAACGTCTGATGCTGTCACGTTCTACCATGGTCTGTAGGTCGGGGAAGGGTCTGTGGACAGCTGGTCTCCTGCGGTACATAGGTAACAAATCAAATCATTATTCATACACTTTCATATTTGGTAAGGAACATGCAAAAACTCATATACTACATCAAAGCAAGACTCAATGAAGTCAGATGTGTAATGTTGAGCCTTGACACAAAGGGCAGCTATGTGACCCTTACCGGACATTTCATTTCATAATGGTTTGTCCACAATTGCAATGCTGTGCTGTGACTAATCAATGGTGTCTGTCACAGTCCATGTGATCAAACATTACATACTAAACACACACCTAATAATGTATCAAAGATAGATGTTTGTAACAACTATCACATGGTGGAAAGGTACACAGACAGGGATCATGTCACGCCACCTAGGTCGAACACTAGATACAGACAGGGTGTCACCATGCACACCACTGTCATAGTGTGGACACTGTCATGATGTAATGTCTGACATTCATGTACTATCACAGACATAAAACATTCATGATGTGTAGCACATCTTCTTTTAACAGGCATACATGTATGTCTGTGACACAAAGACACAACAGCAATTCACATGCAAAATACAAGTGGATGTCTCAAGCAATGTTCCCTCTAATTTCTTTCCTCTGTTTGCGGCATTGGAGGGTCTCTGTGCGCTGCAACCATTGGTATGTGTTCCAAGAACCAGACCGCGCACGTGTGCAGCGCCAAATGTCACTCCAAACATTTACTTAAAACACATACACCGCCACGTTAAGGGTCTTAAGGCTGGTTTGCAAATTGGATAAACACGCCATGACATGAATTGGTTACACAGGCAAGTACACTTCAGGTTTAGAACAGCACAAGACTCCAACGGTGGTACCATCATAAGATTTTACTAAATATTCTTAACTGGAGCACTGTTCATTGGGTGGGGAAATGTTGAGAGCCTATACAATATCACATATACACAATAAATTACAAAATTACATAACATATTTACAATTTGATGTGAAAGCTACTGAGTAATGTAGGGCTATCCCGCCAGAGATAGTTTGTAAAACTCTGACATCCAGGCAAACATGGACTGTGGGAGAGGGCCGTTCAGACACGTCATGTGGCATCACTAGATGGGTGAGAGGGTTGCTTCTCACGGCGATCCTTGCCATTTTTCCAGTGCTGATAAACTCTATCGAGGTCAATTTTCCCATTCAGGAGGTAGGCCTTTGTCCTCATCAGCATATCCAAATTCTTCTGCTCTAGTCTATTCCTCAATTTACTCTTGATAGTATTCATGAGGCTGAATCCTCGTTCACAATCTGCACTAGATGCTTGAAATGTTGCGCAGACATCAACAAGCTGAGACACCACACTATACTGAGCAGCATTGCGTACAGTGAAATTCACCATGTCTTGAAAGGCGGTAAATAACCCACCCATTACATGTTCTGCCACCACATATTTATAGTCTCTGTATTGTCGAACAACATCTTCTGGTGTTTCACAATCACCCAGGACCAAGACATTTTTATACTTTTCAACAAGTCTTTGTATATTCTCAGTCCCAAAATCAAAATGTGATTGTGTTGCTATTGCCTGGATTTCAAAACTTGCCCATTCTTTCAGTTCATCTTCAGGGAACCTTTTTGCATGTGCTCACAAAGAAGGGAAGCAAAAGACAAAATAGGCCCACTGTCAAACTCTTGCCTTTCCTTGTACAACACCATCAGATCTCTTACATTGCTGCTCCAAAAGACAGTGTCCCCCAAATACTGTTTCTTAATTTGGCCAATCTTTGCTCTTGCAAACTGTACAGCTTCAACAGTAGTCAAAGAACTTTTTTGGAACAGTTTGCACAAAGATGCAAATTCACTCAGAATGTCATTAAGTACTGCAAGGGAAATATGGTAGTTTGAGTCAGATAGATTTTTGTAACAATATTTAGCAACTGGATCATTCTCCTCAACTTTCTCATGCTCAAAGTACTTAAGAACAGCCTCGTGATTCCGAATTAGTGCACCAACTGCAAAATGCCTTGAAAGCCACCGGACTTCATTCAATGGTCGAAAAGAGACCACTTCACAATCAGTGACCGATGCCATTTCATCCAGCTTGGACTTCCTTGCAGGAGATCTGGAGAACACAGTGTAGACAGTCCTCAATAATGTCTCTATCTCTTTAATGATTGGAACCCTCTTCCAGGCATCATCAACTCCCAAATCTTCTCGATGAGCGACACAATGCTGCTCAACTAGATGGGGAATGGATTGTTTAAGGCGAGTAGCAACACCATTATTTTTACCCAGCATCACAGACGCACCATCGGATGTGAACATGACCATTTTCATGAGGTCCAGTTCATTGGCAGTGTAGAATTCTTTCACAGCAGTAGTGATAGCCTCAGCATTACAACTAGTCAGCTTCACTATGCCCCCAAAGAGTGTTTTGTGCTCTGTTGAGGTTACAGGTCGGAACTTGAAGTACAGGATGAGCATTTTTGTAACAGAAATATCTGTGCTCTCATCAATTATCAATGTGTGATACAAAGCGTTACGAAGTTCTGCCATACCTTCACAGTGTATCACGCTATTGATGGCCTCAAGGAACTCAAAGGCATAGTTCTTGCTCCTCCAGCTGTCTGGTATCTTCACATACAAAGCTAGGTGGTCATGGATGTTTTGTACAGATAACATTGAAGTATTCATCTTGACTGCCAGCAACACGTTGTTGATGAGAATCTTTATCTCCTCAGGCAGGGATCTTTGTCGTTCAACTACTTCCATTCTATTTGCTTTGTCAGTGGCAGTTTCTGTCAGCATTGCCCGCACTCCAAAACCAAACCTGGTAGCAGCACTTCTGTTTCTCAATATCACCATGGCAGACTCGTGAACTTTGCTAATTAGATGGCGTTTCAGGTAATCCAGTTTCCAGCCATCACTTCATTTCTTCCCTGTAGAACAGTCCCCAACAATCTTGGCTTCGGCACATGCTTTGCAAATCAAGCCCACGTCTGGACTGTATTGAAATAGTTTCCCAAGTTGCACGCGAACCTTGCTTCGTGATTTCTGTGTCTCAGTCTCCACAATTTCTTTCATCCACTCTTCCTTGAATACAAGGCAACATTTCTTCCTTTGTGGTGTAGCATCACACTCTGCAGAAGGTACAGCTTTGCGCTTGAAAATATTTGTGATAACTGGGTTTAGCCTGCCATGCCACAAAGCCTGCAAAATAAAGGAACATGGCTAAAGTTGATGCCTATGCTCATGATTGCAATCTGTCACATAATACTGAGGCATCGCCGGCAAAACGTAGAGTGTAATTACCTGGATTTTTCTGTCCACTGCCCTGCCCTTTCAAACTTAAATGTAGCACTGTCTGTAGAGCCTACAATAGAAGTAAAGATTGTTACAGCACATTGTGAATTTGTGATACAGCAATATACCATGTGCACCATAAGGGAACTCTACCAAACAATTACCTGTTGTGCTTGTACTCAAGTATGCCCATTCAAATGTGTGTGGTACTGTCTGCGAAACCTACAACAGAAGAAAACATAGTTAAGGTATGTTGTTATACTACAATGTACAAGATGCACCACAGTTTAACTCTACCAAACAATTACCTGTTCTGCTTGTACTGACGTATGCCCGTTCAAATGTGTGTGGTATTGTCTGCGAAACCTACAACAGAAGAAAACATGGGTAAGGTATGTTGTTATATTACAATGTACAAGATGCACCACAGTTTAACTCTACCAAACAATTACCTGTTGTGCTTGTACTCACGTATGCCCGTTTGAATGTGTGGGGTACTGTCTGCGAAACCTGCAACAGAAGAAAACATGGGTAAGGTATGTTGTTATACTACAATGTACAAGATGCACCACAGTTTAACTCTACCAAACAATTACCTACTCTGCTTGTACTCACGTCTGCCCGTTCAAATGTGTGGGATACTGTCTGCGAAACCTGCAACAGAACAAAACATGGGTAAGGTATGTTGTTATACTACAATGTACAAGATGCACCACAGTTTAACTCTACCAAACAATTACCTGTTCTGCTTGTACTCACGTATGCCCGTTCAAATGTGTGTGGTATTGTCTGCGAAACCTACAACAGAAGAAAACATGGGTAAGGTATGTTGTTATACTACAATGTACAAGTGCACCACAGTTTAACTCTACCAAACAATTACCTGTTCTGCTTGTACTCATGTATGCCCGTTCAAATGTGTGGGATACTGTCTGCGAAACCTGCAACAGAAGAAAACATGGGTAAGGTATGTTGTTATACTACAATGTACAAGATGCACCACAGTTTAACTCTACCTAACAATTACCTGTTTGTTCTGCCGGTACAACTGTATTTGTAGCACGGTCTCACAAACCTGCAAAAGAAAAGGGGTGCAGATTGTGAATCTATTTACCCAGCACCCCCCAAATCCAATGTGGAACATAAACAGAATTACCTTGTCTTTGTGGGTACTCACGCCTGACCATTCAAATCCAAATACCTTACAGACTGCAAGCCTGCAATTGAAGACAAGATGGTTAGCAAAGGCTCTAAGAGTTACAAACAATGAATGGGACTGGCCCAGATACTCCAATAGAAAAAACGACCAAATAGTTTCCTGGGATTCCAGTTTAGGCAAATAGGCACGTGCCCCTGTGCTTCATTATTAGCATCCATTAGGCTAAACTGGCCTATAAATCTGCACCTCCCACACAATCCAGCCACTCTCCTGCATTTTCTTTACCTTTTGCCATGTCAATGTTTTAACAGATATGTGTCCCATTCACACACATTTGCATGTAATCACAATTACAATAGACCATGGGTACTCGCAAATATTTTCCCAAGGGCCAAAAATATTTGGTTGTGGTGTGACAGAGGACCGCAACTGATGCGTGCTTGGAGAAGTATGTACATTTAGTGGCTGAACAATGTGGTACCAGAAAACTTGGGATCAATACTGGCTTCTCCGCTTCACTTTGGCTGGATAACTCTGGAGATTGATGGACCCGCTGCAGAGAGATCTGAGTTTTGTCTAGTGGAAGTTTTGACTCATTATAAAGTAGCGGAGGAGGTCAAAATGCCTGATGCAAAGCAGGTGAACCATGCAGATCACAAATTGCATGCAATGTAAATAGACCACTGCATTACTGCTTCTGTCAGAGAGCCCCTTTTGTTACTTGCAGTTTATAAGCTTAAATCCTAATATAGAAAAGTGAGCTATTAACTATCAAAGAGCTGCATGCAAACTTCAAGGTATAGATTAGAGCATTATGAATTTCCCCTCCAGTCTTTCATTATCCTAATGCTGCAAAAAGGTTTAACTTGGGTACAAATCAATTCTTATTATTAAAGCTAACCCCCAACCATGGTGTTACATTTTAAATTCTCAGTGTGTGCTTTTTCAGACCAAGAACTTTTAAACTATACTGTCTACCGGTATGGATGACTTGTGACTCCTACAACTTGTAGTCCTCTGTCTGATGTAACATTTCCTATACATTGATTTACACACTATGATTCAGTGTCTCTGTGTAATGTGCATGCAATGTAAAGTGGGGTTAGGTAGATTGGGGTGGAGTGGGGTAGATTGGGTGCATTGGAGTGTAATAGATTGGGGTGGAGTGGGGTAGAGTAGTGTGGGGTAAGTGGTGTGGAGGGGAGTGGAGTGTCATGGCATGTTGTGGAGTGCCCTGGCGTGGAGTAGCATGTTGTACAGTGGAGTGGCGTGTCAAAGTGGAAGGGCATAGAGCGAAGTGGAGTGGTGTAAAGTGGAGTTTGCATGGTGTGGTAGCGCACTACCATTACAGACAACACATTTTCAATTGAAATGAACATTACATTTATACCAAAATAGGGTAAAACTCCACACAAACAATAATGTGTGCATAAGTCATCACCTAGTGTATTGATGTGTTTTTATCACATTCAAATATTTGTTTCCAGCACACTTTAGAATTAAAAATCAGCACAGTTCACTTTTTTATGTGATAGGAAAAAAAATCCTACACCCTCTCCTCTTACATGGATGCTCAGCAGGATTGTCGCATACATTCTCTCACTATGAAGTTAGAGAAAGAAAAGTAAACACCAAGCCCCCTCTGAAGCGAGAGCTTGACATTTGACCTCTGTCTTTGAATGCACCACAAATGTGACAAGATAAGACCAAGATGTAAAGGCCTGTTTACAGAAAGTGAGTTTGTGGAAGAATACAGTAATCAAAGTTTGGGCAACGGGAGGGACGAACTCAAGCTGGACAGCCTAAAGCAAATAAAGCCAGCAAATAGAAAGCATGAAAATGTGAGTTACAAACCCCAAGCCAACGGTAAGCAATGGGTTGCCTCCAAAATTGTCTTTAGCAAACCAGACAGCACAAGGCTTTCAGCTAAAAAATGAAAGCTGGCAGGAAAACAACACATTGCTGCAGGTAGGCAGGGACGAAGTTCAGTGACAGACCAGGGGATGACAGGAACGGGCAACATTACTACAAGTGGGTAGGGAAGTAGTGCAGTCACAGATCAGGAGGTGGCAGAAATGGAAAACCTTGGTGCAAGGGGGCAGGGAAGAAAAAAACTTGCTGGGGTAGAGAATAACAACAGCAGCGAAAGTGGCTGGGCAGGGCGCATGGTTAGCATTTAGCACTCAGTTAGGCTACCTTAAAGCAATTCATGTTACACCTCAGGGTTTAGTTTATGGGTTAAAGCATATTCAGAAGATGCAATCCTTTTATGCAAAACAGACTACCATCCGAGTGGGTGAGAAAAGAGCATATTTGTAAGAGACAAGCTTGAATGTCACCTCAATGGCACTGCTGCAGCCACTTTCACCTGGTTGACCAACCTCTGAAAGGTGGCAGGGGCATTCTTCATCCCAAAGGGCATAACCCGGAATTGGTAGTGCCCATCTGGTGTGGAGAATGCTGACCTCTCTCTTGCCCCATCAGTTAAGACGATCTGCCAGTACCCAGACGTTAAATCAAACGTGCTGATGTACCGGGCAGCCCCTAACCGATCAATGAGCTCATCAGCTCTGGGGATGGGGTGCGCGTCAGTCCTGGTGACTGAATTGAGTCCTCGATAGTCCACACAGAAACAGAGTTCGGGTGAGGCACCAGGCGCGGCAGCCTTTGCGACCAAGACCACTGGGCTGGCCCAAGGGCTGTTAGAGGACTCAATCACCCCCAATGCAAACATCTTGGAGACCTCCTCCTTGATGCAAGCTCTCACCCTGTCAGTCACTCTGTACGTTTTGTGCTTCACAGGAGGACTGTCCCCAGTGTCCATGTCATGGATGCACCAATCAGTGACACTTGGGGTCAGGGAGAACAGGTCAGGAAACTGTCCCAACAGTTGGCGACAATCCTCCTGCTGCTCAGGGGTCAGGGAGTTAGAGAGGTTCACACCCTCCACTGACCCATCTTGCTCCTTGGCACACAGGAGGTCAGGAAGAGGCTCAGTCTCCTTTTCCATTCCGGCATCTGTGGCTAGGAGCATGCCCACTTCAGACCTCTCCAAGTGGGGCTTCAGGCGGTTTACATGCAGGACCCGCAAAAGGTTCCTAGGAGACCGCAAGACCACCAAGTAGGTGACATCACTCTTGCGCTCCACCACCTCAAATGGTCCGGTCCACTTATTCTGGCGCGCGCAGGGCTACACTGGGTCCATGACCCACACTTTCTGACCAGGCTGAAGCTCAATCAGAGTGGCATTCTGATCGTACCACCGCTTCATCTCCTCCTGGCTGGCTTCCAGATTCACCTGAGCGAGTTGCCTGAAACGCCGGGTTTGGTTTCTGAAGGCCAGCATGTATCTCTATACATCCTGGGGAGGTTTCCTGGGAGCTTTCTCCCAGCCTTCCTTTATCAAACTCAGAGGTCCTCTTACCGGGTGTCCATAGAGAAGTTCAAAGGGGCTGAACCCTAGGGACTTCTGTGGCACCTCTCGGTAAGCAAAGAGAAGGCATGGCAAGAGGACATCCCACTTTCACCTCATGGGTTCTTCCAGACCCATAATCATGCCTTTAAGGGTCCGGTTGAATCTCTGTATGTTATACTGCACTCCTGCCACAGGGACTTCATATACTTGGAAATGAAGTTTGTACCATGGTCTGACACCACCTCTCTGGGGAACCCCACACGGGAGACAATCCCCATCAATGCACGTCCCACCACGGGGGCCGTCACAGTCCCGAGAGGGATGGCTTCCGGGTACCGGGTGGCATGGTCCACCAAGACCAGGATGAACCTGTTGCCCATGGCTGTCTTGGGATCCAGAGGCCCCACAATGTCAATGCCCACCCTTTCAAAGGGGGTGCTGACCACAGGGAATGGCTGGAGAGGAGCCTTGTGCTTCCTCCCACTCTTTCCACTTGCCTGGCAAGTCTGGCAGGTCCTGCAATGATTGTCTGAACTCTTGCGCATCTGGGGCCAATAAAAGTGGGTGACAAGCCTCTCAAAGGTCTTGTCCTGCCCCAGATGTCCTGCTAAAGGTACATCATGAGCCAAACCCAGTAGGAAGGCTCTGAAGCGCTGGGGTACCACCAGCACACGGGCTGACCCAGGCTCAGCAACCTTAGGCTCGCTATAAAGGAGACCATTCTCCCAGTAGATCCAATGTGATCCAGACTGATCACCTGCTGCCTGGTTTGTGGCCTGTTGCCGCAAACCCACAAGAGAAGGACACTTGTTCTGCTCCTCACAGAACTCTTCCCTGAAGGGGCCTCCTTCCTGCTGCCAATGGGTCAGCTCAGGCAGGTCCCCCAGTTCAGCTACCTGTTCCCCTGTAGGTTTCAGGGCATCCCCCTCAAGGTCTGCCTCCTCCTGGACCGTGGGAACCACGGGGCCAGTTTCCCGCGCCCCCTGCCTCTTCTCTTCAAGGCAGGCACCTGGGCCACTCTTTCTGGCTCCAGGTCCTCTTGAACACCCTTACTGGCTGCCATAGAACGGGTGGTCGCACAAGCCCAATCCGGCAAGCCCAACATCTCCAAATGTGCATCACACTCCACCTTAGCCCAAGGGGAGCTCTCCAAGTCATTGCCCAACAGACAGTCAACAGGCATGGCTGGCCTCACAGCTACTTGAAGAGTACCTGAGACCCCCCCCACTCAAAGGGAACCTGTGCCACCTCGCAGTGGCTCTCTGAGTTGTCAGCGGCAACTACAGGGAAGTACGCATGGGGGATCACCTGCTCCTTAGACACCAGCCGACAACTGACAGCTGTCACACTGGCTCCGGTGTCTCTCAGAGCCTCCACCCTCTGGCCATTGATGGTCACCCACTGCCTGTATTTCTTAGTGTTATCAGGCAGCTGGGTCCTGGGGACCATCTCACAGTCTCCTAAAGAGACAAGGGACATCTCTGTGGGACCCCACCCACCTTGGGCACCCAACTCCTCCCCCAGGGCTACACTAGCAATCTGCTGAGGTGGTGCACCAGTGGGTGCTGTTTTCCCATACAGGGGACATCTAGAATCATAAGAGCAGTGGCCCACTTGACCACACTTAAAACAGGTCTTGGGCCCCCTGTGAACAGGCTTATCTGTCGGGGCCCCTGCCTTCTTCTCAGGGGGAGGCTGGGAACTCTTCCCTTGGTTCCCTTGGGGATTACTTTGGGGCCCTTTCTGGAACTCCCTCTGTTTACCCTTGTCCCCCCACTCCTCTGCTGGGGACCCTGCCCACCTTTGGCGGAGTCTCCCATGTGACCCTTGTGGACCCGGGTGCTCACCCAGCGGTCCGCCTCCTCAGCAAGCTTCCTAGGGTTAGGTAGCCTACTATCAATAAGGTGCTGGCGTAGCTCTGGAAAACAATTTCCTGACAAGTGCTCCCATGCAATCAAATCAAAGAGCGCTTCAAAATCATTCACTTTGCTACCCTTCACCCAACCATCGAATGCTCTGCAAAAAAAAGTTACATATTCCACCCAAGTACTTGACTCCAACTTTTTGCAATTTCTAAACCTCTGCCTATACAGTTCAGGAGTCAACTCATACCTGGACATCAATGCTTCTTTCATATGACCATAGGAATTGTGGACTTCAAGAGGGCAAGTCTAACAAGGTATCCCGCCCCTCACTAAGGAACCGCCCCCACAGCCCCGCTCCCCAATCCTTCTCAGGGACCCGGTGGGAGGACATAGCTACCTCATAGGCCTTGAACCACTGACCAATACCATAATTTTTATAAAATTCTTTCACCACATCTTTAGGTATACACTCGTGCTTCAACAGGCATGGACGGTGTGCTGCCACCAGAGGGAGTAATCTCTAAGCTCCTGGCTTTCAATTCCAACTCCCTCAAAATTCTCTCATGCTCCAACTGCATCCTCTTTTCCTCTAGGGCCAATTTCTTCTTTTCCAATTCCAACTGCCCACCCATCTTGAGCTTGGTTAACTCTATTTCATGCATCCTACTTCTCTCCCTGTCCTCCAGCTCTCCTGGGGACAGGCCTTTGGAAGAAACACTGCTACCTGCTGGGGAAGGTGCTTTCCTCCCCCCTGGACCCAATGGCCCATCTAGCTGCCCTCTGCCTCTTCAGCCCCCTCCTCATGCTCAGGGGTATTTCTTGCTTCCACCACGGCCCCCAGCGTCTTTTGGTACTCATCCTTCTTGGTGAGGCCTGGAGTAGCAACTTTAAATCTCCTGCAGAAGCACTTCAGCTGTTTCACAGTGTAGGTTTCTAGCTTTTCTTCCTCAAAATCTAAATCCATAGATGCGATGGATGCTGCTTTGCTCATGGTGTCAAAAGTTGGCTGTTCTTGGCAAAAATAGAAATCCCAGGAAAAACAATCTACCAAAATGTATGTGGTTGCATTTGGTCTGCACTCACTAGTAGTGTACACCAATCACTGTATATGAGTCACAAATGCAAGTCCAAATCCTCACCCTGACCACCAATGTTAGATTTGGGGGTCTCTAGTTGGCAAGGGTTTGCACCTTTGTCCAAATAGGGACCCTTGCATCTAGTCAGGGTAAGGGGCTACACTTCTAAAATAACCCCTGCTCACCCCCTTGGTAGCTTGGCACGAGCAGGCGGGCTTATCTCAGAGGCAGTGTGTAAAGCATTTGTGAACCCATACAGCAATACAGTGAAAACACTACAGATGGACACCACACAGGTTTTATAAAAATAAGTATTCTTTATATAGACTTAACACAAGACCAAAGCAACAAAAATCCACAATACTGTAATCAGAAATAATACTTCAAGATTGTAGAAATAGCTTAAAATAGGTTATTCACTTAAACGCAGTCTTTAGCAACAGATAACCCCAACTGGAGTTATCTCGACACCGAGGTCAAAGAAATCCCAAAGTACGGCGCCGACCGCGAGGTGCGCGGCGTCGGGCCCGGAGTCAAAACAGACCCACAAAGAACAGTACCTTGGAAAAGCAAAAACAAAGACAGCTCATGGCGTTGGGGAGATGCGGCGTCGTTGGCGGTGTGCGGCGTCGGTTCCTTGCTTCGGGGGAGGTGATGCATTGGGTCCTCGATGCTTGCGCATAGCAGGGGATACGTCTGTTCCTTACTGGAGAGGAGGTGACGTCGCGATGGCACCGAAACCACGGTTCCGTACGAGGTCACGATGTCGATGGATTCTTGACCACCCACGTCGAGGATCGGCTCCGCGATGATGTCGGCTTCGGAGTCAATGCGGCACATCAGCAGGCTTCAGGCCTACATCGCAAGTAGGAGCAGCGCTCACGGCTTATGGCAGGTTACGATGTCGCTCGCTGGCGTCGATGTGGCATGGAGGCCGGCATCGGGTCTACGTTGTAAGTCGGAAGAGCGCTCACGGCTTCGATGCTCGCCGGCGTCGGTGTTGCAATTTCCTTCTGTAGCAGCCAGAACAGCAAGTTCCAGATGCAGGCAAGCAGAAGGGGTGAAATCTTTGTATCCCTGAGACTTCAGACAGGAGGCAAGCTCAAATTCAAGCCCTTGGAGATCTTCTTCAAGATGATGAAAGCACACTCAGTCCTTTTCTCCTTTCTTTGGCAATGAAGCAACCACTGCAGGCCAACCCCCAACAGCACACAGCACAGGGGTAGTCTTCTCCTTCAGTTTCCTGGTTCTTCTCCCCAGCAAAGGTTCGTCTTGATTCCCAGAAGTGATCTAAAGTTCTGGGGTCTGGGTCCCCCTTTTTATACACACAAATCCTGTGTCTCTGAAGGCAGAGAGTGTCTGTACCTAGTCCAAACCAGTTCTGGGTGCATTCTGCCCGTGCACAACTTCTTCCTTTGTCAGTGTGGGCCAGGGTCATCAGACGCACCACAGGAGGTGGAGCCAGCATTGTGGAAGGCAGGCACAGCCCTATTCAGGCCCAGGTGCTACTCCTCCCACCACGCCCTATGCAGATAGGTCTATTCAGCCTTGTGCTGACTCACCCTGTCTCTTGGAGCCACCCCAGCCCCTGTCACTCACAAACCAGACAGGCAATCCACAACCTAGCAGAGGCAGGCTGGATGGTTAGGCAAGAAAATACCTACTTTCTAAAAGTGGTATTTTCAAACACAGAATGTTAAAACCAACTTCACTAAAAGATGTATTTTATCATTCTGAGTTCAGGCATACTAAATTCGTTTTTCTACCATGTTCCCTGGGTCAGTTAGGATTATAAGATGTTATAATCAAACTGCCCATTCTGGCCTATGGGAGCAGGTAGCCTTGCAATAGTGAAAAACGAAAATGGCTGTAATTCACTATCAGGACATGCCACACACATCAGGGCATGTCCTACCTTTCACATACAATGCACCCTGCCCTTGGGCCTACCTTAGGGGTGGCTAACATGTAGAAAAGGGAAGGTTTGGGGACTGGCAAGTGTGTGCACTTGCCAAGTCGACATGGCAGTCCCAGACTGCACACAGGCTCTGCAATGGCAGGCCTGAGCCATAGTTTACAAGCTGCTCCGGTGGGTGGCACAATCAGCACTGCAACCCACCAGCAGCATTTGATTTACAGGCCCTGGGCACACACGGTGCACTGTACTAGGGTCGGACAAGTAAACCAAATAAGCCAATCATGGAGTCACTAATCCATTACATCACTTTACAATAGGGAGCACTTGCACTTTGGCACTGAATAGCAGTGGCAAAGTGCCCAAAGTTAGACCAGCAAAAACATAGCAAAACACAGGAGGCAACAGCAAAAAAATGGAAGGGAGACCCACGCCAATGGTGCCAGGTCTAACAGTGTCATACATGGAGGGCATCTCATCAGACATGTCTGCCCTACAGTGAGCAAATCAGGCCATGGCCTCCTCACTGACGGCAGCAGTGTCCCTCTTGAAGCAGTCCCTCACCCCTCCTTCCTCTGCCCCATCCACATTCCCCACTACCCTACCTGACCCAAGCACACTCACACAGGCACATGCACACACACCTACAGACACAAGCAGCACACAGCCACCCAAAACAAAGTCCAAGAAAACACGCACGCACACTCAGGGGACTGACATCACACACACAGGGGAGAGGGCCAAAAAACACACACACCCATCCACAACAACTACGCATTCCTCAGCTACCTCTCCCTCCAAAACCCCTACCCTTGACTCTCCTGCAACCCCCCCTTCCCAGAGGGTATTCCTCTGTGACCTTGGCCTCTTCCCCACTGATACATCAGATCAGACTCGCAAGGGGAAGAGGAAATCCCCCGGCACAGAGAGGAGATCCACTCCTGCACGCACACCCTCCCCTAAGAGTATGAACACTGAGTCCCCCACCCGTACATCCCCCAGAACGAAGAAATCAAAAACCCCACCACCATCCTAAACTTCCACCACAAAATCGACTTAATCACGAGCCCAGGCCACCCCTCCCAAAGTTCACACATCACACCCCATCCCAGTTTCACCCACACACCATTACACCATCCCCAAGATGATAAGGCCCTCCCCCCAACCACAAGCACTTTCCCTCCCACAAGGCCACACCTTCTGTCTGTTCCGGACACTGCAGTGGAGCCCCCACCCCCTCAATCAAACCTGTCCACTGCAGTGGAGCCCCCATCCCCTCAATCAGACCTGTCCACTGCAGTGGAGACCCCACCCCCTCAATCAGACCTGTCCAATGTAGTGGAGCCCCGACCCCCTCAATCAGACCTGTCCACTGCAGTGGATCCCAACACTCCAGCAGCCCCCATCCCTCCCACAACCCAAACTGGTACACCCTAGTCCTGTCCCTACAGTGCCTGGCATGCCCCTAAAGATGCCCCTCCAAGGGGAGATGTCCCCTAGTTGTAGCAGTGCAGGCAAGCGAGGGAGGGACATTCATATGGATTACCCCCTAAAGGACTATATAATGTGGACCTGCCATTGGCCTTATTGTTTTTCATGTTTTAGAATTTGTGATACAGATGCTGAATAAAGCTTTTTTTTACTTTTGGATATTTGCTTTTTGTGTACCAAATTTTGTTAATAAGTCGAATGAAATTGCTGTTAAAATCTTGTTGTGTGAAAATAATGATATAGTGATGTGATGGACTGCATGTGGTCCATGGTATATGTGTACTATTACAGTATGTATCAGAGTCATCAATGTCTGTAATTGCAGGTTGTCATGAGCCACAACATTTGGGACAATGAGTGTGACATGCTTTTAACAACCTTCCATCTTTGACTTATACTTTTGCACATAGGTCGTGCTGACATTTGTACACATTGTACAAGTTTTTCAAGGTTTAACCGTCTACGATGGAAACGCAGAATAGCGCATTGATGATGAACAAGTCATCTGTCTCATCAGTACAACTTGGTAAACCTGAAGTTTGACTACGTGCAGATGACTTTGGACACACACATGTACAAAGGCTGCTGGAAAGAAAGTATTCTGTGTGTTGTAATTGTTGGATCCATGTCCGAGTCTCATTCTGACATGGTAGACCCCTGCCAAGACCAAGCTTGACACAGCTGACCTTCCACAGTAGTGAAATCACCTCATGGCAGTGTGTTAATCTGTGACATATCCTGAGCCCATGGTGTGTGTCATGTGAGCATGAATCTCTGTCTTCAAACCCCCTTTCCTACCAAGACTATAGTCCCTGCAGATGTTCCTGTGTGAGAAGCTTTCTGTGTGCTGACTAGTCCAGGGCTTTCTTGGAATATTTGATTTTGAGGGTCCAACATGTGGGTGCACCAGTAGAATGGAGTCATTATGATGACATCCCTGGTTGGGTTGAGACAAGGGCCTGCAATGTGAGCAAACTCACATGTGACACATTTTCAATTCCCCCAGTCACATCTGTGCTAGCGACATCAGCTTGTTTTCAATCTGTCATCTGTTTTTGCAAGTTTGGCCCTGGTATGTGTCTATGTCTGCTCATACTCAGCAGATTCTACCCTTCCTTGTACCCTGATGGGAACATGTCTTATTTGTAGGTCTCCTTGAGTGATTTCATTATTCTGAGACAGTGTTAAAGTTCCAAATGTGTCCAATACATATCACGTTATGCACATGTACTCCATCCTAAATGGATGTACAAATTTCCCATGAGTTATGTCTAGCTATGTGTATTGTGTTTGTGGAACACAGATCCCACCACCACCCCTGGCATTGTCAACAGTGCAGGAAGATTAGCTTACACATTTGCCTGTGCATTGGAGCCTACTGACACAGTTGTTGTATCCCCTATCTGGTGAGCCACGTGTCTTCCAAGTCTTCTGCAGTACACACTCAGCATTGGAAATTTGCCAATAGTGATGATCTGCACATAATGCAGCTTTTGTAGTTAGATGCAGATTTGATGTGATAGACATGCAAACAAGTTAACATTGTAAGTGGTCTGATCTTGAGTTGTGTGCAACGCACATAGACAACACATGTTGACTGTCTCATACATTGTTGTTGGTCCATGCTTTTCTACACAGCAAGTAGGAATCTTGTCTACACATGTAGCGCTGACAGCTGTGCCACAACCACTTCATGTTTGTTGCAGTGCTAAGCTCATGAATGTATTTTGAGTGTCTGTGGACTTGTGTGGTGTCATGGGCAGTCTCCTGTGTGCTTCATTGTACACTAACTCATCAAAATGTCATTGTTGTGTGTGTGTGTTTACTCCTGTTGCCCCACAGGGTTTGAGTATGTGTTGTTGTGGACAGATGCTGTGAATTTGTGTCCCATATATATGTGTGTCTG
Source organism: Calotriton arnoldi (assembly GCA_963921515.1). Lineage (NCBI taxonomy): Eukaryota > Metazoa > Chordata > Amphibia > Caudata > Salamandridae > Calotriton > Calotriton arnoldi. Next base: position 806,853 of record CAWUFW010006822.1, read on the forward strand.
GCTCTGGCACCTCTTGTTCAACCATCAAATGTGTGTGTCCTAGTATGTGGTGTGCTGGGTGTACCTTGCTGATACTGAGATTGCCACACTGGTCATACACAACAGTACATGGACCCATGTTTGTATTGTGGTCACAATGTTGTGTGGTCAATAATGTATTCCTCGTCATACAGCCAGTGATTCACATTGTCATAGTTGCCTGTGCAATGTCACCTGTCAATGTAGGGTTAGATCAGGCACATTGCTGCTGATCAAGGTGTGTGGGGTTTAGAGTGGCCAAATGTGACTTGTCTCCTGGCAAGGCCCCTACCTACAATGTGGCCTCACATTACGGGCCATGCCCTGGGAGTAATGTTTGTGTATGTGAGATGACAGTGGTTCTTGCAAGGCACGAGACACAGTGTGCAAGAGTGAGTGTGCTAAAAAGTATGGCCCACATCCTAATTTGGCATCACAGAGGGTCAGCAGACAGGATACTGTGAGCACAGTGTTGTAGCCTTGAGGGTACTGTGGAAGAGAGTCAGTCTCTTGATGTATTGTTTGGGGTTCCACCAAGCTTGTTCCGCATGTGACTCTTGTGCACCCGCTCATCAAACAATGCCTGATTGCCCACATTCGCTATCCCAATTCATGGAATACTTCCGGATTGTACTCAACACGCATATGTCTCAGTGGAGTTCAGCCCCCCATTGTGTGTGTTAGCCCAGCCTCTAAACACTTCCACACACACACACATGTTGTGTTTGTTCTGCAGTGTGTGGCTGTTTGGTTGTCTTTGTGCATATTCACCCATGTATTTCAACTGTGTTTGAAGGGCATTGAGTGGATGTTTTGTTTACTTTATTTCTCTACTGGCCCTGGGACTCCTACATCTTCCCTCTGCACACCCCTTATGTTTTGCATTTGACCTTGCTGCCACAGTGTGGTACTGGATCTCACCAATGCTGTTGTTTCAGATTGAATCCTTTGTATTTGTGTCTGATTGTGACAAAAATGTGTGTTTATGCATTTTGGGTGGTCACATGTTACATTGTCCAATTGAACATTGCTGGCAGTGTTGGCCCCCAAGAGCACTGATTGGCTGCACATGGCTGAGGGTATGTAACACACACAACAATGTTTGCCTCAACAGTTCTGTTGTTGTTTGACACACAACCACTACTTTATCACTACATTGCATGTGGGTTTGGGCCCAATAAATACATAATTGCTTGAACATGCTGGGGGTGTGAGCCCTACATTCACCTTTTTGTCACTACAGTGATGGGGTGATTATACCCCATGAGCCCTATGTGCTTGACAATGCTGTGGGATTTAACCCCACACTCACCTTTTAGTCACTACAGTAATGGGGGGGATTATACCCCATGAGCCCTATGTGCTTGCCAATCCTGGGGGATAAAACCCCACACTCACCTTTTTGTCACTACAGTGATGGGGGGGTTATAACCCATAAGCCCCATGTACTTGACAATGCTAGGGGATTGAACCCCACACTCACCTTTTAGTCACTACAGTGATGGGGGGATTATACCCCATGAGCCCTATGTGCTTGACAATGCTGGGGGATAGAACCCAACACTCACCTTTTTGTCACTACAGTGATGGGGGGTTATACCCCATAAGCCCTATGTGCTTGACAATGCTGGGGGATTGACCCCACACTCACCTTTTTGTCACTACAGTGATGGGGGGGTTATGCCCCATAAGCCCTATGTGCTTGACAATGCTGGGGCATTGAACACCACACTCATCTTTTTGTCACTACAGAGATGTGGGGTTTGTCCAACATATCACTTTATGTGTCAATGTTGCAGGCAGTTCACACACAAAACCCAATTTTGGCATGACAGCACTGGGGGAGTGTTAGGCACCCACCCCCTATGGGGTGGACAATGCTGGTAGTGATAGACTTCAACCCCCTATAGGGTGGACAATGATGGGAGTGATAGGCATCCACCCCCTATGGGGTGGGCAATGCTGGTAGTGATAGACATTCACCCCCTATGGGGTGGCCAATGGTGGGAGTGATGGACATCCACCCCCTATGGGTGTGTTGCCTTTCACGGGATCATGACGTTTTGGTGTGTGGTAGGTGTCTGACTTACTGTCTGTGACGAACGCGTCGGTTACGGTTGTTGATTCGACCGTAGGCGTACAGTATAGGGATGACATGCGCGATCGGATACATGGCTGCTTCGTCTCGTACGCAGTGATCGTGTTGTGGCGTGAATCGGAGCTGAAATACAGCTCTTCTGGATGCTGTGACGTGCTGGAGCGTTTATGGAGCCGGGTCGTACGGAAAATGGTGCTGGAATCGGAGCGTACGTGTCGCTCGGGAATAGGAGAGATTTGCGCATCGTACTTTGTCGTTTGGATGGACCGGCTCCCGGAACGAGTCGGTCGGAAGGTAACGCTACGGACTGCTCTCGGAGGGCCTTCCGAGTGAGATCGGAATCGACCCCTTAGGGTCTAAACTGCCCACCATTTTGTGACTCTCCAAATTGGCCCATACTCATAATGGCCGCTCCAGAAGAATCCCCGATCCTTGAACTAAATAACAAACAGGAAAAGAGGCCCACACTCTTCCTCTCTTGGCCTGTCCCACTCTAATAGCGATTCGTCCATCTCCGCTACCTCCGTATACTACTCTGCAGGGTGCAGAGCCCTGCTTCTCTGCTTTTGCAATGGCAGAGCTCCAATACCAGCCTGCTAAGGAAGGTTAATGATGCTAAGGAAACCTTTCTGGTATCTCTATGGCCTTCTTTTAAATCCGCACTCAGCTCTTCCTTTTACTAATGAGGTGGCCATCTTGGAATGTTATGGCCCTCTGCTGATGCCTCACTGAATCACAAGATCCATCCTCTGTGGTGTGGGTGCTGGCTGCTGCCCACCGGAGTTCGCACTGCATGTTGCACTACTTGGCTGGGGTTTCTCTGTACAACCGCCTTTGGGGCTCTCCACTCACCTCCTCCTCATTAGGGTATCTACCTGGGTTTTTCACTCAGCTCTTCGCTATCCAAATGAGACGGCCTTCTGGGAACGGCTAGTATCTTCTCTGTCAAACTCTCGAGATACCTGATGGGGGATTCCCTGCACTCCATTCAGGATTGTAAACACCTTCTACTACTGCAACAACCTTGATCACTCACCCTGTTCTTATCTCTATGTGATGACCATCTTGGAACGGTTAGAGACACTTTGCCATCCACTCAAGCTACTCCACTGTCTTCCAGCCCCCCTGCTAATCTTCCCCATTGAGGTCCCTCTCACAGCTCTTCACTATCCTTATTTGCCGTCCATCTTGGAACGAGAAGAGACACATTGCTAACCACGCGAGCTACCACGAATAAAAGTAATCCCACTCACTACCACCCTCCCCCTGAGTCTTCACCACTTTGGGCCCTCTGCCATCATTCTAAATCATGTCCTCCCGCGATCACAGCAGACTGGACTCCAGTCTAGAGCAGCTAGGTAGGAATAGCTGCATAATTAATTATCCTCCTAACCTTTCCAAAAACGCGGTTAAATCCCTCAAACATAGACTGCTCAAAGCTAATCCAGAAACCCTTATCTCTGATCCTTATCTTTGCCTAAAAAAGGAGCTATTACTAGTGATCTGATCTTCTATACTAAAAGAAGAGCCCAGTGGAGGAAAGCTTTCCACTCTTTACTCAGGATCGCTTTGGCTAAGAAATTTCCTCATGGCCTAAGGCTCTTGGCAGTGCTGTCACCCACATTCAGAGCAAATGCCACCATATCCATCTACAACAATGAGACTATCCTCATTCAAGCCTCTGATCGAAATCTGGGTATCTACAATGACAGTTTCTCCATCATTAAAAATTCCCTTGACCAAAGTGACACTCTCAATTACTCAAGGGACGCTAGTCCCTCAACCATTCCTCAGGACCTCCAAGAACTCCCCTTACTGAGCCCCAATCACCAGGTGACTTCCCCTCCTACCTTGAACAACACTCCTAGGGCCATAGCTCCACTGCATCTAGGTTGCACTGACTCACATATCATCTCCCGACTACCCAGACTTCACCTCCACCACTCTCAGATGGCTTGGTCCAATGATAGCCATAGCATTGATTACCTCAATAACACTTCCTCCATTCCCCTACCTCCTGGCACTAACCTAGATAATTCCATAACTCCGCCGCAGGCTCACCCACTCTCTACTTTGAAGTCGGATCTCTCAAACCACATTAACAGTAATAGACATCACTCCTTTTTGAATCCCCAACTCTTGAACCTTACTCCCCTGCCACTCAAGCTGCTTCAACACTCCAATTCTTGCTCCCCCTTGCTGTTCCCATCTGACCAACAGCACCTGAAATCCTTCTCAGGGGGAGGCCCCTCTCCTTATCGTCCCCTATAGTGGGACTCGCCTATTTCCATCCTCATGAACGACCCTGCCCCTCCCCACTCCAAGAGCTTTGATCCTCAATCCTGTCCTGCCTCTAGACTCAAGGAAATAAACCGGGAGCTTCTAAAACTCAAAACTGACATTCAAAAACTCATAAACACCACCTTGGATCTGGCCCTTGCCCAGACTTCTCAGGAGATCCTGCAAGTGACCAGCCAACACCCTAAAATACCAACTCCTTCCTCTCTGTTAACTAGTGACCCTACCCTAACGCCCACTCCAGACCCATCAGATCCAAGAACCACCTATCTGAACCAGTCATTCTCTCCCTCCTCAGAGCCTACAACTCCTCTCAATCTGTCTACCCAGTTTTTCCTAGAACTACGCAAACTTCTCCAGTAAACCCTCCTGGATCTACTAATCACAAGCAAGTCATCTCAGAGCCTATCCAAGCTATTCCACTTAACCCACTTGGAGCTCCTAGATACAACTCCAATGCCTTAAACATTGCTAACCTTATGCAAGTTCCCATTACACAGCCTACTCTCACAGATTACAAATCACACCTGAAATGCATGTTACTCAACTGTAGATCAGCTGTGAAACATGCCACAGACCTCGCTGACCTCATCCTAGATCAGGAACTCGACCTCCTTATCCTCACAGAAACTTGGCTTAATGACTCCTCAGGTCCTGTCCTTGACATCCGAGTCCCTCCTAGCCACAACATTATCAGACTCGATCGAGTTAAGAGAAATAGTGGAGGCATTGCCTGTATCTACCATACAGTCTCTCAGCAAAGCAGTCCCCCTCTGCAATTCTCTCATCCTGTGAATATCTGTGCATAGACATCATCAGCAAACATAGACACTTATGCAACCTGCACATCTTTTACCATCCTACTGGAGACAACCTCCCTCTGGTCGAACAAACTATGGAAACCATCTCGTCCAACTTGGGTCTCCACTGCCAGCAGATCTTCCTGGGTGACTTCAATCTACACTGGAATGACCCGAATGATCAGGCGGTAAATAGTCTCAAAAACTTCCTAGCTAACCTCAACCTGACACAATACTGTGACAGCCCAAAGCACAACTTAGGCTCGACCTTCGATTTAATCATCTCCAATCCCAACTCCATTCAACTGGAATCTATTGTCCCTTGTGACTGGTCAGATCATCACTATATAACCTTCTGAATACTAGAAATATGGAACACCAAAAGATTCCAAACATTGAAACAAAAATACTAAAAAAGAACGCTGCAAAATGCAACCGTAAATGAGCTCATATCTCGTTGCAATCTGTCCCTACCTCCTCCTGCGTGCATGTCCGACGTCCACGAACTCACTGATCACTACAACAACTCCATGTTGACAGCCCTGAATGCAATTGCCCCCCTTCAACTAAAAAGAAAGTCCAACAAAGACTCCAAACCATGGTTCAATGACAGCTTAAACTCAGACAGAAGCAACTTGACACTAGCAGAACGCTCTTGGAGATCCTCTCCATCTATTGATCTTCTTATGATTTTAAAACTGAGAAGAAGTATTTACAACAAACACATCAGAACGGCGAAAGCGACCTTCTTCAGAAGTCAACTGGACAAAGCCAAAAATCGCCCAAAAATGCTGTTTGATATGATTAAGCTACAATCCACTAACACTTCCAACCAACCACCACTCATCTCCTGCCCACAGCCAAACTGCGAGGACTTTGCCACCTTCTTCCTTGAAAAGTCTAGCAAGATTGAATCTGAACTAAGGTCTGCCATGATCGATCTATCACTCTCACCAGACTCCTCCTTACCTTCGCAGCCTCTTATTGTTCCTTGTCTCTCCCCTAAAAACAATGCCTCTTGGAGTCAATCCTCATTCTTCATCGACACATCCATCTTCAACATTCTTTCGACCCTAAAACCTTAAAATCACTTCAATGATCCCCTTCCCCCTAATTTCTTTAAAGAAATGATAAGGTCAATAGTCTCACTCTGGACCAAGATTATCAATGCCTCACTACTTCAAGGTGAGATTCCTGACTGCCTGAAGTCGGGTCTGGTTCTGCCTATTCTCAAAAAACCTATAGCTGACCCAGAAGATTTGAATAATTTCCGACCAATCACAAACATCCCTACTCTGGCAAAACTCCTTGAGAAATGTGTTCATGAACAATTGTGTAACCACATTGAGGAATTCCAACTCCTTGATCAATTCCAATCGGGATTCCGTCACGGCCACAGCACCGAAACAGCCATGACTCATATAGTGGACGACGCTCTCACAATGCTTGACCAGAACGAATCCTGCCTATTAATCCTACTCGACCTGTCGTCTGCCTTTGACACTGTCAAACATGACAATCTACTGAGTCTTCTGGAACATAGGATGGGGCTCTCAGGCTCAGTACTAAAATGGTTTGCCTCTTTTCTCAATAACAGAACTCAGAGAGTCAAAACCAATCAAACACTATCCAATTCCAGTCCCTGCACTCTGGGGGTGCCCCAAGGTTTCTCTCTCTCTCCCATGCTTTTCAACCTATTCATTAAAACTCTTACTGAAATCCTCAAAGCATCTAACATCCAATATCACACTCATCGGAACCCCGCACAAAACCCAAAATTTTGTTAACCTTCAACCACCTCAAACTGAACGCCGTCAAAACGGAATTCCTTCTTATCAAACCAACCAAGCAAATTCCCATCGTGGAGAAATATTTGAAAAATCTCTCCGCTCTCAACTGTACACCCCACATCATAGACTCTACCAAATCTCTGGGAATAGTGCTGGATAAGAACTTAAACATGCAGGAGCACATCAGCGCATCTACCAAAGGAGCGAACTTCCAACTCAGCATCCTAAGGAAATAAAACCTTTCCTTCCCCCGCATGACTTCAAATCTGCTATGCAAGAGTTAGTCATCTCACGGTTGGAATATGGCAGTGCAACCCTCTGGGGTCTACCGAGATACAGATTAGCCCCTCTCAGGGCATCACTGAATGCGGCGGCTAGGCTCATCACAGGCTCCAAGAAAACCAGCCACATTTCTCCGGATCTGAAATCTCTAAACTGGCTTCTGTTTGATGCAAGGATTCAACTAAAACTTGCATGTATGACACATAAAGCACTGCACTTCAACACTCCTCTGTACCTTGCAAATAAGCTAGAACTGTCGTGCGGTGCCCGTTCCTCAAGGAGCTCCAGTACCTTGCTGCTCAAACCTAAGAAATTTAAAAAAATGAAAACGTACAATCGTTCATTCTCAGGTATTGCCCAGAGAATCTGGAACTCCTACCTCCGGACACTAGACTGAATCCATCAACATTTTCCTTGAAAAAGGAAATGAAAGCTTTACTGATCAGCACGAGTTAGAAGCTTCTGTCTTTCCAGACTGCTCTGGTGGCTCCTCCGAGCACATCGTTGAGTTAGAAGCTTTTGTCTTTCCAGTCTGATCTGGTGGCTCCTCTGAGCCCAAGGCATGCTCCTCCTCATCTAGTCTTGCAATGACTTTTTGTTTTATTCTACTCACATGTTCTTCTGTCTTTCTTTCATGCACCGCTGCTTACTTTTGCTACTGGGCAATTGCAGGGTCCTAATACCTGCCTCTATTATGTCACCACGTACCTGTTGTTATTTGTATATATCGCTGCTTTTCTCCCAAAATTGTCTACCTTATGTGTTCCGCAACTCGTCTGTAAAGCGCTCTAGGGTCATGTTCGCGCTGTATAAAACTTTTAAAATAAATAAAATGTAGGAATGCGACCGAACAGTGTTCGGTCTCATCATAATGGGCCGATGTCGGACGGCAACTCCGTCCGACATCGTAATCAGCCCGTTAGTCGTGAATCCACAATGAATTCTGGAAATGTTTCTCTCCTTAATGCATCCAGTTCTGGCAAGCAGGTATCTATTCCAAATATTTCTAAATGTAAATATATGTATGCGTGAGACTTAAGCTGGTAAGGAGGACTAGAGAAGGGCGTGAATCCCACAGCTGCGAGAGGCGAACGCACAGATCGAAGACACCAGGCGGAGGAAGAAGAAAGCAAAAGAGTGAGGACCGAGGTGGTCTACCGAAGGAAAACTGAATGAGATGTTCTACATGCCGCCACTAAAACAGTCCACAGTCCTATGAATATGGCAAAGCATACACAATAAGATAGGACCCCTTGAGGGGACCAGCCCAACATTAACAGAAAGGAGAATTCCCACGAACCAGGAATGCGTGTCCTTTGAAAACACCTGCCCTGAAGAAGACCTTCTTTTAATCATCAGCACAGGCCCACCCCAGAAGGTCGAAAATATTCCTGAGGCCAAGAGTTTCCATTTACTGTAATACACAGTGCACAGCGATAATGTACAACGGGAGTAGCAAGTTGGGAAGCCACCCCGAAATATTATTAGAGCTCTGACCTCTATAGGGCCATAGAGTAGTAGGGATAAACAAATTAGAAAGAGGACCAAGAAACAGGTCCCAATCTAAATCATCCTAAGGACACAAGCGAGGTTACAGCAACAGATGGTTGCGATATTGTAGATTTATCCTCAGAAAAAATGAGGTGTGAGGAGTCTGTAAATAGGTTTTGTAGATTAACATTGGTGAACTGCATTGTTAGTTATTTTGTGTCCCCTTAAATGTAATATTTGTTCAACCAATTCGTTTTGTATGTGTCAAGGTCTAATATGGTGTAAAAAACAGTTGTCTTATGTTTCTATGGTGCATTTTATAAATGAAAATGTCTATGTGTGTGTAAAAAGTATATCTAACTTTAATAAGTAAAAATACAAATTGAAATTGGTAACAAATGTGTTGAAACTTTTTGATAATCAAAAGTTGCGGGGTAAGAAAGTATGTCGGGCAGGCATAACCCTCCCTTGTTTTTCTTTCTGCGTAGTTTCTTCCATGATATTGTGATACCTTTCGAGGCCCATATAAAACTATTTATTTTTGCCTGGAGTTTTTTCAGGCTTTCTTCATTAAATGCCAGAGGGATGTTCTGAAGTAAAAAGATTATTTTAGGCAACACCATCATTTTTACTAAATTAACTCTGCCAATTAATGTCAGAGGTAGATATGCCCAGCTCGTTAAAGAGTTGTGTATTTCTTTTCTGATTTTATGGAAATTTGTGTCAGTAATATTATCGATGTTATGAGTAATCATTATGCCCAGATACCTCATCACTTTTTTCGTTAAATATAGACTAGTGTCTAAATTCCAAGCCATACATTCAGTCTTTGCCGCATTGATTTCGTAGCCTGAGACTAGACTGAACTGTTGTGCTTCTTTATAGATTATTGGGATTGCGATGTTTAAGTCTGATGTAAATACCATTAAGTCATCGGCGTATAACGCCACCTTCCTTTCCCAGTTCTTAAATTTAAAAGGGAGTATTCTAGGATGTTGTCTGATCTTTTCAGCTAGGGGCTCAATATATAAATTAAAAAGCAACGGAGATAACGGGCAGCCCTGCCTTGTACCTCTACAGATTTTAACTGGGGCAGATAGGTTCCCGTTCACTAGAATTCTGGCTATAGGGGCTTGATATATCAGAGAAACTGTCCTGCAAAAATTTCCCCCCAAATTACACACTTTTAGTATGAACTTTAAGTAGGCCCAGTTTACTCTGTCAAATGCTTTCGTGGCATCTAACGTTATTATAGCCAATGGTGTTTTATAAAGGGTTGCTATATCAATTGCCCCAATCAGATTGTAGGTAAGTTCCCGAATTCCTCTCCCCCGAACGAAACCTTTTTGATCCCTATGAAGTAAGCCCTCTATCACTCCATTCAACCTCTCTGCCAAAATATTTGCGAAGATCTTGTAATCAATATTTAGCAGAGAGATTGGGCGGTATGAATCACATGCACGTGGTGACTTTGAGGGTTTAAGAATCAATGCTACTGTAGCTTCATTCCAAGATGGCGGTATATTCCGCCCCTCCTCGAAAATATGAGAAATTAATTTCGTCATAACAGGGATAAGTGCTTCCATTAGTGCTTTATATAGTTCCGCAGGCAGACCATCTGATACTAGAGCTTTTTTAATCTCGATTCTTGTTATTGGCATATTCATATTATGGGATTGAGCCTCAGCGATTTTTTTCGGAAAGTCTTGACCCAGCCAGTCCCTAATTCCTTCTTCCTGGACAATTAAGTCATCTTTATAAACTTCTTCGAAATTCTTTTGAAAAGCCTCTTCGATTTCGGCCGGGGTCTTGAGTAGGCTCCGTGGAACATCAGAGTTTAGCTCGTTAATGGTTCATCTGGTAGAGTCTTGTTTGGTCTTCCATGCCAAGAGCTTTCCACAGCTCTCTCCATACTCGAAGTGAGCTAATTTACTAGCTTGCCACCTCTTTTTCAGCCTAGAATCAATCACCCTGGCTAGATCTGACTTAAGAGATTTAAGGTTTGATAAGATATCTTCATCCGGAGGGTTGCTCCCATGTATAGTGAGGTATTGCTCTGCCTTTTGAATTTCTTTCTCTATCCCCTCTACTTCAGCTCTTTACTTTTTCTGTCTGGTAATTTGAACAGATGTTATAAGTCCTCTTAAGAAAGCCTTATATGTGTCCCAGACAATTTCTATTGGGGCTATATCTAAATTTGTTAGAAAGAAAGCTTTTGTCTCAAGAATTAACTTTTCAATTACGTCTTCCTCCAAAAGAATAGCACGATCAAGTGTCCATCTCCTGTGAATTGATTTTGTTGGAACTTTGAGAGATAATGTTACTGCTGAGTGGTCCGAGAGATGTTCCCCCAAGTGCTTTATATCCTGCACCCATCCTTTCAAGTCCATACTAAACAGAAAAAAGTCTAGCCTGGACTTGTGACCGTATTTCTTATTATGAAACGTATATCCTCTCCTGTTCCCCATTTTACTTCTCCAAACATCATACCATGCTGACTGCTTCATAGCATTTTTGCTCATTGCACTCGTTTTGGAATTTTGAGTTGCTCTACTTTTCTGTGATCTATCCAGCACTGGGTCCAGTACCACGTTAAAGTCCCCAGCCAACATTAGCGGATCTGCATAATTTAACAATTCAGAAAGTAGCTCTTTAAAGGGACCGGGATCGTCTGTGTTTGGGCCATAAAACCACGCCACTGTAAACTTGTGCGTGTGACATTTAATTTTTGCTATGGCCCATCTCCCCATCTTGTCCACAGAACTAGACTCCAGAGAGATAGCTGAATTTCTCTTGATAACAATAGCAACTCCCTTAGATGGAATTTGTTGAGTGGTACAGACCACTTCTTGAATCCACTTTCTAGATTTACACAGAGTTTTTAACTCACTTTCTGATAGATGAGTCTCTTGCAATATGAAAATCTGTTCCGGAGCATCTCTCAAGTATTGAAAAATGTTCTCCATCCTGTACTTTGTTCTTAAGCCATTCAGGTTCCAAGACAGTATCTTTAAGCAAATATTTTGTTCTTCTAATGGTTGAGCCATCCTTCTGTTGGCTTTTTTATTTTAAGCACTCTGTTAAGGCGAATTGGACATATTTTTTTATTTTTTCCCACTGCTCCCCACCCTGTGCTCACCCCCCTCTCCCTCCCCTCCCTCGTGACCCCTGCCCTGGAGAACCCCCACTTTTTCCTTCCATGGCCTCTACCCTGGCCTTAGGGACTCCCTCCCCTTGAGTCAGGAGCTAAACACTAAATAATAAAAAGTTTTTATCCTGGGAAGATTTCTCTGTATATTTTTATTTCTCTCTTTTTTTTTTTCTCCTTCCCTATTAACAAGCTACTTCTCTATAAACTTTATCTAACGGCATTTAGTCGGCAGTTAAGAGGACATTATACCGAACTCCTCCTTCATCTACTCATCTTCCCATTTCCCCTGTACCCCCTGAGATATAGTGTAAAAAATTCTCAGCATCCCCGACTCTTCTAAATAATTGCATTCTGTTGTTGTGCATAACTTTAAGCATAGCAGGAAATTTAAGCTGTGCTGTTACGCCCAGCTTTCTCAGGGGCTCCAGTAACTTCCCCAGCTCCCACTGCCTAGATGCTGTGATTGCTGAGACATCTGAACGTATTTGGAAGGTTACACCTTCTCTAGTTAAGATATTTGAGTTGAGGGCCTTGTTGAGGATTTCTTCCTTCAAATTATATGTTAAAAAGTGGACTAAGATTTTTCTAGATCTAGTTTTGTTAGGATTCAGCCTAAAAGGGTCCCTATGTACTCTTTGTATGTCAGCCATCAGAGCCTCTTCTGAACACTCCACATGGGTGGCTTGCTTGATTAATTTTACTACATATTCTTTTAAGTTGCTTCCCTCAGCCCCTTCCGGTATTTTAAGCAGGCGAATGTTGTTTCTCCTTTGGGAGTTCTCAAGAGATTCTAGTTCATCCTGAAAGCCCATTTCTTTCTCTTTCAATAACGCTATGTTTTTTGCGTTATCCTCCGACTGGGAAGCTAGTTCCGCCACCTTGAGCTCCAGTGCTGTGGTCCTAACTGTTAGGGAATCCAGCTTGGCTTCTAATTTCTCGCATGATACCTTAATATCAGCTTGGTTACTTTCTGAGACCACAAATCTGTCCTTTACTTCTTTTGCCAGCGATTGCAGTAAGTCAAAAACTGATCGCGATGGAGAGTGCTCTACAGTATCCCTTTTATGTGTTTCCACTGTGTCAGACTCTAACGAGGTACCCCCAGCCTGGTTTTTACCCACAATTGCTTAGGAAGCAGTTCCATCGGAATGAGCCGTCAATGGCTCACTGAGAATGCCCAAGTTTCTCTGCTCTGCCGTTTCTACGACTTTGTCTGCTTCATCGGCCATTACCGAACCCCTTACGTCTTCTGCTTTTTGTGACCCTGAGCCGTCTGTGAGTATTTGGAACCTATTTGAGGTTGGTATGCCTTCCAGGGAGTCAGGTATTTTACTGGGGTTGCCGACAGGATTACCGGTACATTTAACACCTGTTGGTTTTAGTGTTAAGGTGTTGGGAGCAACCTTAAAGTAACTCCTTAAAGATGGGGTAAGTTTAGGATTTTGCTGATTCAAGGAGGAAGTTTTTTTCTTACATGAATTCCTATTTTTGCATGTTAGCCAGTCCCCAGTATTTAATTTGTTTGGAGGAGGTAATTTTTTAATATGCCTTTTAACTTCCTGCACCTCTTGCTTTTGTGTAATATCACTGATTTGTGTGTCCACCATATACAAGTTCAAATTTTCTTATGTGATAGTTTTTCTATTGAGGGCCGGGAAAATGCTGATGGATGTACCAGATAGCTCAGATATAGGCATAATGTTTAAGGAAATGTTGTCAGATCTAGAGGGAGGGAACCAGGGCTTTCTATACAAGTATGGCGACCCGAGATTCTTCAAGAAAGTTCGCCTAAAGATTTTAAAGGGTCTAGCCTGTACGTGGTCTAAAGTTAAAAAGTTATTACAGATCAGCTATTATAGTGCACTGGCACCCATTTGGGGTGCTTCAGGCTCGCCGGAATGGACTAAGGACTCTCTGGTAACTCCTTTGATAAGAGCTGGAATTTTAAGTTGGGAACAACTTATATCGGAAGGTTCTTTGCTCTCTTGGGATGCTCTGAGTACACTTACAGATAATGGATTGTCCAAATTCAAGTATTGGCAAATTAAGAGCTGGAATCAAGCTGTTAGTATAGCCGTTGGCAGGTCGAATGAACTGGAAAAGACACTGAGGAGAGAAATCACGAAAAAGAAAGAGGTGGCGATCCTTTATTGGCTGTTGTTGGACCTAGTGGAGGGCGAATTCAAACTGCCATCGGAGCTGTGGGGAGAGCACTTGCCTGGCGCCTATCCTGAAGATTTATGGCAAGTATCTCACGACATTTTGTATACTACAGTTCAACCTGCAAATTTAAGGAGAAACCATATCTTCTGTCTCCACAGGGTGTACTGGTCTCCTTTAAAGTTATCTAAGTTTATGAAAGGTCCCGCGCCAAAGTGTCCAAAATGTCTCCAGACCAACGCAGATGATGTCCATATGTTTTTAACCTGCCCAATGTTGCAGCATTTCTGGACTGTTGTAAGTAGAGGTCTAGAAGGTATGTTTGGCTTAAGTATCCTGAGTTTATCTGATGGCGTAAAAAAAAAAAAAAGTTGCGGGGTAGTAAAATAAATCTAAAAAAGTTTTTAGAAAGTTAATCCATTTATGGACGACAATAGGAACAAGTTATAGGTTCCCATTTTGGAAATTTGTTGAAATCTATGGTCTCGGAGGCACCCTTTTGTGAACAACTGAGACTTAAATAGAGCAGCCCTGGCTACAAAGCAATGGAGCACTTTACAAGAGAGAAGCATTCAATGCATGTGGCCAGGGGGGCAGGCGCACTCGGGGAGGGAACAGAGAAGGAGAAATATGTATATAGATGGGGCATTTCCAGTCAGCCTCAGAGAAGGGTGTAAAGCATTAGCAGCGGCCCTTCCGTACAGGTTGAGGGGCCAAGCCCCCACCTTTTTCCAGGCAAGAAGAGTGTCTGTCAGAATGAACAAAGGTCAGCCTGACAGCCAGTCTTCTGGTTCAAGTCAGGCAGCCAGGAGCTAGACATACGCTAAATGTGCAGGCTCCTGGCTGCCTGAGCTGAACTTTGCCAGGCTGAGGATTTAAGAGCCCTACCTCGAGGCAATCTCCCTCATGATGAACGACAGTGTCACCGATTGCCTCGGACCTGAGCACTTCTGTTTTAAGCCCTGAAGTGCCCAGGGCCAAGTGTCAATCAGTGACACCTCGTCACAGAGTTGGATGGGGTCAGCAGTCTTAATGAGTCCATCCCACTCTGTGATAAGATTGGCTGACCTTAGGTCAGCCAATGAGGGAAGGCAGCAGTCACCTAAGGCCAGCCAATTTAGGAAGGCAGCAGCCCCAATGCTTCTGGGACCTCCTTGTATTCCCTGTCGGAGAGCTGCTGTTGAGATATGTTTTCTTTTTTTTGTGGTTTGGTGCGTGTATGTATGAATGTATGTGATTTGTTTGTGAGTATTGTGAATGGGTGTGTGTGCGTGTGTGAATGAGTGTGTGTGAGTGAGGTGTATGTGTGTGTGTGTGCCCGCTCCACCCTCATCCCTGGTAAAATTACCAGCCGCCCCTGTAAAGCATCAAGTAGTGCTGACACAGAGGGGATTGCAGGGAGACTGGTAGGGGAGTATCACAGCCATTCCTTGACACAAGTGGAAACATCGGCCCCAAGGACAAAGCCTTTCCCCAGGCCTCACCTTTGCGGCATCACAACATCCTTTGGACTCAGCGTGCTGGGGCTCTACTGACCTGGGAGGGTGATAGCAGATCAATGGAGGATGCCTGCACTTGGTTAGTGCAGGATGCACAGCCCTTCACCCAGGCTCTTACTGCAGCTGGGCCTTGTCCCTGCACTGTACTTCTTTCACTGCAATCTCAACTCTAAGGGCCTGATTCTCAAAGGTAACTTGCACTTGTGTAGTAACTTACACTTTTTGAGTAATTTACACTCTTTTAGTAAAACCAGTACTACACATAGCTAACCGCTGGTACTGCAACAGCCTCCCATAGAAATAATGAAGATAGGGACTTACTACAAAAATGTAAGTTACTACAAAAGTGTAAGTTACTACAAAAGTGCAGTTTGTGTATACCAAAAAGTAGTAAACTTAATTAAAAGTGTGAGTTAGTAAAAAACTGCAGTTTGTGAATAGCTCGTTGTTGTAAGATTTGTAGTACAACTGTAATACAAAGTACACTTTGTGAATCAGGCCCCTATAGTCACATACGTATCACACCAGCAGAATAAACAAATTGATGCCAGAGATCTGCCATCTACAGCTGCCTGTCAGGTGACGTGTGATGGAGCAGGGTAAACGAAATAATTTTGTACCCCTTGGAAATTAATGACCTCTTAATAATTAATAATACTAACCGTTTGGAATCCATGTATTAACCAACAAACGCACCTTTTTAGTAAACACTACACGTGGGTAATATGCTGATTTGTGCAAAATCTAATCTACTTACAAATGTGAAGTTAATTAACCTTAGTATTGTGATTTGCGTACTGATTAGAGTGAAATTGCATGATTTGTGTTGCATAGTAAATTTGTATTGTGGCAAAGAATGCAGATGGTAAGTAAAATGGCTTTAAATGTTGTTTCTGCTAGGTAACACCTAACACGGGTCTTTAGAATGGCGGGTGGTAAACAGAAAGGCTTATTTTCTTTGTTTTAATTTCGGTTGTGTTCGTTCTTATGATAGTTCGTTCGGGCCTGCTAGGCCATGCTTCGAAAATGGCTGCTGGAAAGGATGAGATCACATGAGATGACTAAGATGGCCTCCGCGCCGAATCAATACAGAAGTTCCAGTCACGTGAATGCGGCCTGTGCCCGGAGTGAGAGATGTCAAGGTCAATCTGACCTACAATGAAGAATGTGCCAAGAGATTCAGCATGTATTCATGGGAATGGATGGGAAAGAACCGAGTGACAATGGATGAACTAAAATGTGACCATCAAAGATCGCTACAAAATGAATGGACAAGTTGGACTACTTTTGACCCCAGAGTCATGAGACTTATTGTGTGCTTTATTGTCCCCAAACCAGTTTGAACAAGGAGGGCGATGAGGTGACCATCACCACCCCTCCAATGGACCAATTTGCGTGATTCTTGCCCCTAAGGATTGCAAACTTTATGTGTAGTAAGCCAGAGAATAGGGTATAAGAGAGTCTGCTCTTACGTGGGTTGGTTGCTGTTGGTGTTGTTGCCATGCCGCTTCTTTATTTTTCATTTTTCCACCTTGATGCTGCGAAAGACTCTGTCATTTTGGACTTTGAACTTTGACTGGGGAAGGAACGAGATCGTTGCGGGAATTCTGCCCGGGAGGTGCGTCCGAGGAGGTTAGCGGGGCCGTCAGTCAGTTTGGGAGTCCTATTCTGTGATCTGGGGTTTATTTTCCGTTGGTGAACCATTCTTGTCATCGCCCCATGGCCGAGGGGACATTTCATGTATGAAATTGCGTTTGAGTGAAATAGCAACAGGTTTTCTTGTGAAACTCTGGCCTTAATTCTCAGGAGCAGTGTAGTCTCCACATGAATTTTATCCCCAGAGAAACGGGTTCACCCCTTGCTTGAGAGAAGGGTAAGGTAGAGAGAAGTGCTACACTTATTGAACGAAACAGTTTTCTTGTAAATTAGAACAAACTATTTCTTTTGTTTAGCGAAACAGACAATGGTAATGTGTTTTACGTTGTAACTAATCAATTTTTGTTGAGAAGAGAAGGTAAGAAAACTGCCGATAATTTTTGTAAAGGAGGGGTCAGTAGAGACAGGAGTAGAGCTGACGTCAACAAAGACCGCACTGGTATTGGCCAGTTGTGGAAGAGCGAAGAGCTTCCTGATTGGTGCGTTAGTGTGAAGCCGCGCTGGTATTGGTTAGTGTGAGAGTGACGTAAAGCTTTCGGATTGGTGCGTTGGTGTGAGACGCGCTGGGATAGGTCCGAATAGCCGAGCAGTAGAAAGAACAGAGTGGTGAAGAATTTCGTGTATTTGTTTTGAGAAAAGAACAGTGAAATATGGCTTATTATGAGTATGGTAGAGAGAAACCGTCATGGTTTGCGAAGATTAAAAACTTTTTCAAGAAAGACAAGAAGGTTGGGACTAGGGAAGGAGAAGTACTTCCTCCGCCGAAAACGCCAGCATCTCATATGATGTTGAAATATGGCTATCATACCTGTATTTGGTTGGAAAATTGGGCGAAATATACCCAAGGCGATGGAGTATTGGCATTTCCAGAAAATGGTTCGTTTAGCACAGCTGTACTTCGAAATTTGAGAGAAAAGATTATGAAACTTGAACCGAGACCTAGACCAACACAGTTCGAAGCTTTAGGTGAATGGGAAGATGAGATGTATGAAAGGGAAAGATACAGAGGTGCAAAGAATTATAGTTTAGTCCATGGAAGAGTATGGGGATTGAATCATGAAGACAGGATGAGACGATGGCGGTATGCTAACATGACGGATTCCTGTCAGAACAGTTGAAGAGATTACAGGGAGAAAGTGTACGGAGAAAAAGAAGCATGCAGTAACAGAAAGGTATGGGTATGGAGTTAGCGACACAGAGGATGAGTTGCTGGAGGACATTTTAAATAAAAGACCCCCTCCATATCAACAGAATTCTGCGGCGGTGACTCCAAATGCACCGCCAATGGAAACTGTAAGAAATCAAAGCCCTGAACAAAATTCTGAAATAAATAGGTCATTTGATAAATTAGAAACACCACGGAATGTGAAGCATGATAATGGTAATACAACTGAATTAGCCAGAACCACAAGAGTTGACTGAAAAGATAAGAGAACTAACAAAGAATATGGAAGCTGTGACTGTGCCAGTGACGATAGAGCCAGTAATTCCGGTATTTGAAAATCAAAGAATAGATGAGCATTCCCTGACAATTCCATTGAACTCTAGTAAGCAAAAAGTAAGAGAAGGGATAATTCCAGAAAATAGAGAGGCAAGAGATTCTGTTGGTTCATGTAGGTCGAATCCACCTACAAATTTGACAATTAATGAGAGTCAGATAAATAAGATTCCTATGGGAACCGAGTCAACAACTGAGACCCCAGAGAGAAGTACAAGTTGGGCAGAAGTAAATAAAACCCCTGTGGGTCCGACTGCAGAAGAATTAAATGAGTGGGTGAGGAACTTACAGAAGAAAGATGCTGAACCACAACCTTTGGATGTGATCAGATTAAAAATAGATATGGAGGAATTGATTCTAGGGACTATTGGTACAGATCGGTTGAAGTCCTACCAAGATGACGAGTTAATGTTTATGTGTAAAGCGTTACTTGGAGAGCTAGGAACTTGCATGAAAAATTGGAAGAAACAGAGAACGAACTAGGAGTAGAGTTTGGAAAAATCAGAGGATTGCAGAAACCATACAGGGTAGATTTTAGTGAAAAGGATATAGAAAATCTGAACACTTTAGGACGGTTAACACAGATAAAGGAACTGATTGTGTTATTGAGAAAATGGGGAGATGTGGACAGGTGGAGAAGCAGGTGGATAAGAAGAAAGGAGGGAACGACTGATAAAGCTTCATTGGCTTTTCCGGTGAAAGAGAAAGAACCGATAGTAATGGAGTGTCCAATGAGGGAAACTCCAGGAGGAAGCTATGTACATGTCCCATGATCCAGACAAGATATATTGTCATTTACAAATGACTTTCCAAGATTGAGAGAGAAACCTGTAGAATGGTATAGACAGGTAGAAAGGTTTGTAAAAGTTTCAAAAGTGTTGTGGGAAGATTTGGATGGATTGTTTGAAATTGTTGTACCAGCAGATTTATGGACAGAATGTAAAATTACAATTGACTGGCCGAAGGAAGAATATCCTAGAGATGTAAAAACGGGAGCCCCAGGTAATGAGAAAATATGAACAGGCAATCACGTTTCTGAAAAATAAAATCCCACCAAAAGAAACGGACTGGGTAAATATTGATAGAACAACTCAGGAGAGTAAGGAATCTGTACATGCTTACTATGAGAGACTGCTTTTGGTCTTTAAACAGTATAGTGGTTACGAGAACTTGAGTGAAAAAGACATGAGTCATTATGTGTATAGATTTGTGTATGGCTTGAGACCTGAGATAAGTGAAATGATTAAGCAGCATATGTTGTGTTGGCAGAATAGCACAGTAGATGAAGTATTAAGGTATGCAAAATATTGTAGTGACGATATTGAATGTAGACAGCGTAAACTCAAGGAAAAGGCAATGTGGGCATAAGTAAAGGTTGCAGAAAAGCAAGAAGCTCAGATGAATAATCAGTCTAGTGATGCAGGGCAGACTAAATCCAAACCGAATATTGGTAAGGGAAAAGGTCAAATGAGTATAGAAGAGGCTAAAAAGAAATGGCCATGTCATAATTGCGGAAAATTAGGACACTGGAGAAACGAGTGTAAATTTCCTCCAAAAGCTAATACAGAAAATCAACCATTAAATCCACAGGTGCAGAATGAGGTGAGTTACCAACAGCTGCAACAGCCGCAGGTAGTTACTCAACAGTGTCAGGTGCCGCAACCACCTCTTCCAAAGAGTGTAAATCCTCAGAGATACAGTGCAGAGGCCGGATTCTACGGAGGAGAGCAGGTAATAAAATTGCCGCGCGCAGCTGCAGTTTCGCAGTATTGGTTACGGCAGGATAGAGATGAATCGGATGAAAGCTTATGACGGTGCCTAGGAGAGGAAGAAGAGTGCATGCTTGGCGCAACTCTAGAGGTAGATCAGTCAGGTCCATTTGTGGATGGAAAAGTGAATGGTGTAAATGTTACATTCCTTGTGGACACTGGAGCTACCCGTTCTACTGTTCGATCAGTGGAAATTCCAACCTTCCTCTCTCAGGAGAATATGTCCAAGTTGTAGGTGTTTCGAACAGGCAGATTAAAACGCTTCTTACAAAACCAGTACAGGTAAAAGTTGGACCATTCAAAGAGATGCATCGCTTTGTGGTTTGTGATTGCAGTCCTGTAAATTTATTAGGACGCGATCTACTTTGCAAAATGAATTGTACCATCTACTGTACCCCAGATGGTATTGCTTTCCAGACACCAGATGAGGATGTCCTGTATAAAATGACAATGGCAGAACTAGAACCAGGAGTGAATGACATGTTTCCTGTGTTTGATGCAGAGAAAATCCCTATTGAATTGAAAGGAATAGTCAGGTCTGATGTATGGGATTTCACAGGCGAAGATATTGGACTAATGAGAGGAGTTGATCCTGTAAAAATTACTGTAAGGGAAGGAACAAATTACCCAAATACCCCGCAGTACAAATTAACGCCAGAAATTATTGAAGGAATAACACCTGGAGTTAATAAAATGATTGAACAAGGAATTTTGAGAGAAATAATGAGTAGCCCATGTAATTCTCCTATAATGGGATTGAAGAAGCCGAATGGAACATATAGGATAGTGCAAGACTTGAGAAAGGTAAATAAGATTGTTATTCCTTGCTGCCCAATTGTGCCAAACCCCGCTGTAATACTGTATCAGATTACACATGATGCAGAATGGTACACAGTTATTGATTTGTGCCATGCATTCTTTTCTATTCCATTGCACCCTGACAGCCAGCCATTATTTGCGTTCCGGTTTGGAGAGCGTATTTTGGCATGGTGCCGAATCCCTCAAGGGTATACTGAAAGCCCTTCAATCTTTAATCAGATTCTGAAGAAATCATTAGAAGATTTAAAAATGCCTGAAAAATCTGTGATGGTCCAATATATTGATGACCTATTGGTGGCATCAAAGACCAGAGAAGCATGTGTTACGGACACAATTGCTTTAATGAATCATTTGGCAGAAGGAGGACATAAGGTGTCTCTATCAGAACTGCAATTTTGTCAACAGGAGGTACAGTACCTAGGTAATAAGATTGAGAAAGGGATGCGAAAGGTGACGACAGAAAGAATAAGGATTATCCAAGAAATGAGAGCCCCAATGATGCAGAGAGAGGTGAGAATGTTCCTTGGAATGGTTGGTTATTGTCGACAGTGGATAAGTGGATTTTCATTAATTGCGAAACCTTTACAGCGATTGACAAAGAGGGATGTCAAAGATCCGATTGAATTGGATGAGGAGGAAATGAAGGCTTTCAAGGAACTGAAAACAAGTTTGTGTGAGGCACCAGCATTGGGAATGCCTGATTATGAAAAAGAATTTGAGCTGTATTGTAGTGAGAGAGACGGATGTGCACTTTCTTTCAGTATTAGTGCAAAGGCATGGAAAAATGAAAAGACCAATCTCCTATTTTTCAGCTGTTTTTGACCCAGTAGCAAAGGCGTTGCCTGGATGTCTGAAAGCAGTAGCTGCTACTTGTGTGAGTCTGGAACAGAGTGAAGGCATTGTGATAGGATATCCTTTGAGAGTATATGTCCCACACACGGTTGAAATCCTTCTGACCTGAACAAAAACCCAATTCATGACACATAGTCGGCTGACTAGGTATGAAAAAGTGATTTTGGGTGCAGACAATGTAACCATTGTAAGATGCACGAGTGTGAATCCTTCAACTTCATTGCCAGATGAAGTAAATGTAGAAGTCAAAGATGATGTTGATCATAAGTGTTTGGATGTGCTTGAATTTTGCACAAAGCCTCGCCCTGATATCAGAGATGAACCCTTAAAAGAATCAGATTATGTGATGTTTGTGGACGGATCATGCCTGAGAACAAGTGAAGGAGTTTTAAGTGCTGCGTATGCTGTATGTACGGTGGCAACCATAATGGAAGCATCCTGTTTGAGAGGAATACGTTCAGCCCAAGTTGCTGAACTGATTGCTCTGATTCGAGTGTGCAAACTGGGAAAGAACTTCCGAATTACGGTGATCATGGATAGCCAGTATGGCTTCGGAGTGGTCCACGATTTTAGACAGATCTGGTCCCAGAGGGGATTCCTGACTTCTGCAGGATCTCCTATTAGGAATGGTGAGTTTGTGAAGAAGTTGCTTGAGGTGATACAGCTACATAAACAGATTGCAGTGGTAAAATGCGCTGCACACAAAAACGGAACCGATTATATTGCAGTGGGTAACAAATTCGCTGACGAAGTAGCTCAATATTGTGCCAGAAACATGACTTCAATGAATCGGAGAAGGGAAAAAGAGAATGTTTCATGTCCCTTGCTGTTTACTAACACAGTTGAAACCTGGGATGAGGTAAAACAATTGCAGGAAGAAGCAGATGATGAGGAGAAAGATGGTTGGATAAAAGCAGGTTGCAGACAAAGAGAGGAAGATGAAGTCTGGGTTTATAGAGATGAAAGACTAGTTATGCCTGATAGCATGAGCTCTAATATGGCACGGATGTACCATGGGCAGGCACACATTGATAGGGATGCCATGATCAGGCTTTTCAGACAGACCTGGTACAACCCAAAATTTAGGGCTATAGCTAAAAGCTTTTGTCAAAGATGTCTTACATGCCAACAAATATATCCTGGAAGGAAGACAGTAGTGAGTTTGGGAACAATAGGACGCGAAGGAGGTCCCTTTACCAGAATGCAACTAGATTTTATTGAAATGCCCCCAAGCAATAGATTGAGGTATGTCCTGGTGGTCGTCTGTTTGTTTTCTCGTTGGTTGGAAGCCTATCCGACAAGTAGGAAAGATGGAGTTACTGTGGCTAAGCTCCTGCTGAGAGAATTCATTTCTAGATATGGCTTTCCAGTAACGATCGAAACAGACAGAGGAAAACATTTCCAGAATGAAATAATCCAACTGATATGTGAAGCACTTGACATTCAACAAAAGCTGCACTGTGCTTACAGACCAGAGGCTTCTGGAGTGGTAGAGCAAGTAAATGGAACAATAAAGAATAGGTTAGGGAAAATGTGTCAAGCCACAGGACTCAAATGGCCCGATGCCCTGCCATTGGTGCTGATGAGCATCAGAAGCATACCTGACAGAAAAACAGGTCTGAGTCCTCATGAAATAATCATAGGACGAGCAATGAGACAAGCACACGTACCTGTCAACAAACTGCTGACTATAACTGATGATCTAGTATTGGACTATTGCAAAGGATTGACTGATGTGGTGCATTCTGTGTTTCATCAGGTTGGACCGGATGCGACCACTCTTGAAAGAAAACCAGCTCATGATTTGAGTCCAGGAGACTGGGTCCGCATTAAAGTCCACAGAAGAAGAAACTGCTTGGTTCCTCGCTGGGATAAGCCACGTCAAGTGATCCTGGTGACAACAACTGCTGTAAAGTGTGCAGGTGTGAAAAATTGGGTTCATGCCAGTCATACCATCAGAGTTCCAGATCCTGAAGCTCGACCTGTAAGTCGACATCTGGAAATATCAGATACCAGCTCAGCATCTGAAGCAGAAACTGAAACGATCAGAGTTCCAGATCTTGAAGGTCGACCTGTAAGTCGACATCTGGAGATATCGGATACCAGTTCGGCATCTGAAACAGACCAACCTGAATCCAGTGAAAGACAAAAGGAAAAATCAGGAAACAAAAGAACTGTTATTGAAACCGGAGAAACCGAACCAAGAAACAGCGACAGTGAACAGCCAAGTACAAGTTTTGGGAAAATTCCTCCAGAGATCGTTGAGGTAACTGAAGAAAATTTAGATTCAGATAGAGAGATTGGGGAAAGTGCAGAAGAAAAACGAGGAGTAGTAGGGTCAGAACTATAAGCAGAAGAAACACAGGGAAATTTAGATTCAGATAGAGAGATTGGGGAAAGTGCGGAAGTAACACGAGGAGGGTTAGAATCGAATTTTCAAACAGAAGAATCACAAGAAGATTCGGATTCAGACAAAGAAACTGAGATCATAAAGTTCAAAGTTAGAGGAAGTGAAGTGAGGTCTGAGACAGAATCTGAAGAAAGTGAAGAAGAAAGAAAGCAAAGAATAGGACCAAGAAAGAGAACTTGGAGAGCAGAACGAGAAGAAAAAAAGTGAACTGAAATGGCCAAGAAAAGGAGACAATTGGCCCAACAAAATTAAAAGACTGAGATATAAAATAATAAATTTGAACAAAGATAATGCGGAACATGTAAATGAAATAACAAGTCAAAAAGGACAAAGAAAACCAAGTGAAAGACAGTTGCAGAGACCAAAAAGAGTGAAAAGACCTAACTTGAAATATAAGTCACCTGAATGGCTATACATAGCACTGACCAACATTAAAGAAGTGGATAGCAGTCACGAAATCCCAGACAAAGACTGTGAACAAGTGGGTGAGAGTGAATTGCACCAAACCTGAAAGACAAAGAAAGTAAACCGGACTGGACACATAAACTGGAAAAGACAAGAAAAAGTTCTGAAAAGAACTGAAAAGAGCACCAAAAGAGACTGATTAAAGGGTAGAGCGGCTGAAAAGTCATTCTGAGTTGTGGAAACACATTTTCTGTACATATAACTAAATAGTATTACAACATGGTAGACACTGAGAATAGAAGATCTAGATGTGAGTTTTTACGTTTTATTGTACAGGTTTGCTAATGCTTATCTGGTTTATTTTAGCAATAATAATTCCACTTAGGTTAGTTGTAGAAAATACATCTGTAATAGTGAATGACACGAATAGTGACAAGAAAGCTAACATAAAGAACACTGCAACATTAGTGGATAGTACTGATTTTCATAGGGATAAGTCAATAACTGATTTCTCCAAGAATGTCTTCACGAAACTTTTATACGAATATGTGAGAGATTGTTATGTCTGTATGCAGTTACCCGCGTCTGTAACAGAAGGTGTGACATATCATCACCTTCCTTTGACGTATGGAATAACTTGTAGCGTTTTAGCTAGCTTATTTTATAAAACAGGTAAATTAGAGTATTACTACACTGACATAGATGCTGTTTTTGCTAAAATTCCCGTAATCCCTGAATTAAATAAGGTAAAAGTTGCTAAGGTTTTTGGAGAGTTTTTCTTAGAAACAAAAGAATTAACATTAGAATATACATTTAGACATAATCTTACTTGTGAGTTAAGAAAAGAAGAAAAGATTTTCTTAGACATGGTAGAGGACAGAAGAGTTAAGTTTCAAAGAAAGGTAGCAGGAGAAAAGACAAAAACCCCACCTTGGGCGTTTGAAGAGAGAAGTTATGACCAAGGTGAAACAAATGCAGCTATGGTTCTAGATTGGCCCCAACAGGGAAAATTGTGTATTAGTAGAGATAACACTATGTATGATAACTATTTCGTGGGTTCTAGTGAGTGCCGAGATACATACAAAATTCTAGGGGGATGGGGATTTAAAGGAGGAAAAGATCCAGTATTTCCAGGGATCTACTATAGTTGCGGAAATAGAGCTTATTATAGGTTGCCGGACCATTGGTACGGAACATGCTATCTAGGCCTGGTCTTTCCAAAGATTTTTCATGTGGAAAGAGGAACGAAAGGAATTCACGAGATAGGTAAACCATTAACCCGTAGAGGAAAGCTTCTCAGAAATAATAGGTGACATTTTTGGAGCATTGATACCAGCAGTGGGTATATCTTTGAATGCATACAAGATTCGGAAATTGTCTACAGTAGTGGATCGTTTATCAATGAATACTGCTGGAGGGTTCTTGATGGTAAATACCGAAATGGTTGCCATGAGAGCTATGGTAATGCAAAATCGACTTGCCCTTGACATTCTTTTGGCAAAGAGGGTGGAGTCTGTGGAATGCTGAAGGTACAACATTGTTGCACTTACATTCCAGACAAAAGTGAGAATATACAGAAGTATATAAAGAACATTACTGATTTGCATAAAGAAATTGCCCCACTGGAGGTTGAAGGTGCTTGGGAGAGACTTGGTTAGAGTTTTTCCTCAATGAAGAAATGGTTCACAGAAATAGGTAGTTCTCTTGTTGGGAAAATACTAATACCAGTCACAGTAGTAATAATAATAATGCTATTATTGAGATTAGCATATGTGTGTATTAAAAGAAGAAAAAGACAAAATAGAATAAAAAGAGAAAATGAGAAAAATAAAGAAAGAGAACGGGAGATGGGAGAGATAGAATTGGAAGAGTTAAAAGAGAACATGTACAAAAGGTCTAAAAGACAAGATGAAAAGAACACGGTTGTTTAAACTAACAAAATGCAAGTGGACAAGAAACATTTATCTGATAAATTTTTGTAGGGATAGGTTTTTGTGGTGATGTTAAAAATCACCAAAGGGGGAATTGATGGAGCAGGGTAAACAAAATAATTTTGTACCCCTTGGAAATTAATGACCTCTTAATAATTAATAATACTAACCGTTTGGAATGCATGTATTAACCAACAAACGCACCTTTTTAGTAAACACTACACGTGGGTAATATGCTGATTTGTGCAAAATCTAATCTACTTACAAATGTGAAGTTAATTAACCTCAGTATTGTGATTTGCGTACTGATTAGAGTGAAATTGCATGATTTGTGTTGCGTAGTAAATTTGTATTGTGGCAAAGAATGCAGATGGTAAGTAAAATGGCTTTAAATGTTGCTTCTACTAGGTAACACCTAACGCGGGTCTTTAGAATGGCGGGTGGTAAACAGAAAGGCTTATTTTCTTTGTTTTAATTTCGGTTGTGTTTGTTCTTATGATAGTTCGTTCGGTCCTGCTAGGCCATGCTTCGAAAATGGCTGCTGGAAAGGATGAGATCACGTGAGATGACTAAGATGGCCTCCGCGCCGAATCAATACAGAAGTTCCAGTCACGTGAATGCGGCCTGTGCCCGGAGTGAGAGATGTCAAGGTCAATCTGACCTACAATGAAGAATGTGCCAAGAGATTCAGCATGTATTCCTGGGAATGGATGGGAAAGAGCCGAGTGACAATGGATGAACTAAAATGTGACCATCAAAGATCGCTACAAAATGAATGGACAAGTTGGACTACTTTTGACCCCAGAGTCATGAGACTTATTGTGTGCTTTATTGTCCCCAAACCAGTTTGAACAAGGAGGGCGATGAGGTGACCATCACCACCCCTCCAATGGACCAATTAGCGTGATTCTTGCCCCTAAGGATTGCAACTTTTATGTGTAGTAAGCCAGAGAATAGGGTATAAGAGAGTCTGCTCTTACGTGGGCTGGTTGCTGTTGGTGTTGTTGCCATGCCGCTTCTTTATTTTTCATTTTTCCACCTTGATGCTGCGAAAGACTCTGTCATTTTGGACTTTGAACTTTGACTGGGGAAGGAACGAGATCGTTGCGGGAATTCTGCCCGGGAGGTGCGTCCGAGGAGGTTAGCGGGACAGTCAGTCAGTTTGGGAGTCCTATTCTGTGATCTGCGGTTTATTTTCCTTTGGTGAACCATTCTTGTCATCGCCC
The DNA here is from genome assembly GCA_963921515.1 of Calotriton arnoldi. NCBI lineage: Eukaryota > Metazoa > Chordata > Amphibia > Caudata > Salamandridae > Calotriton > Calotriton arnoldi. Next base: position 835,006 of record CAWUFW010006822.1, read on the forward strand.
CATGGCCGAGGGTAATGCATAATTTTCACTTTTCCTAAAACCTTTCTTAAATGTTTATTGATATATTAAATGTGTTTGTTTAATAAAGAATTTCACTTATTTGATTGAAGAATTTAGATAAAATTATATTCTAACTTTAAAATGAGTCCGTGGTTCTTTAATAAATTTACGATTTATAAATGTTAAAGGTTTAATTGTGATTGAGCTGGTCTTAATCACCATCAACTTATTCTACTAGTTGGTCCATCGACCGAATAGCGGAGTACCTTGATGTTTAGAACCGACAGGATCAAAAGTTAATGCATATAAAGTATAAATTATTATTCTGTCAAATTTAACACGTTATCCCGTTCGTCCAGCAGCACATTCTCCTTAGCGTGTAATCCAGAGATTGAATGAATGTATGTATGCGGTGTCATGGGCCCCACCGACATAAGTTTTAAATGACAATAGGTTGCGTAAGTGTTTTACCTGGATTGGTGTCCTAAGGAGCAATTTATATTAGCCGCGCTGGATCACGTGCTAAGTGATCTCTAACCTATAAAATGAACTAAATCTATTTCTCCACACTCCACAACAGTTTTTACTTGATGAAGTCTGAAGTCTTCCCTACCATGGTCCTACTTCTGTTTTTTCTTCTATTGGCTGTTTAGTATTTTTAAATCCTCGTTCCTTCCTTTTCCTTCTTGAAATTACATGCTGTCTTCTGTTAAATCATTGGTTCTCCCTTTCAAGCTTCTTGGTGCTTATGGATACAAAGAATCGGATTAATCTTTTTTTATTTTAGTTTGGAACTGTGAAGGATGTGTAGCTTCACTAGTGTTCTAGGACCAAGGGACACCGTTAGTGTTATGTTTGAGGGATTATTTGATTTAGTTCCTTGACAAAGAGTAGCTCTTGTTACCTTCTTTGTTTCATCTTTCTATTTTGGATATGATTCTTTTCTTTCACACTAAGATAACCAAAGCTCCAAAAAGGATTCCAGGAGTTCGCCCTTACCTCCTTTTATTATTACACCGCTCTCATTTCAGGTTGGCGTCCTTAAATCAGTGTCACACCAAGAATTCAAATTACACATCAAAGGTCAGATTTACTGAGTTGCTACTGTCCTGTGTGATTTTCAGTGGCATGTATCACATTTGTGGGTGCAAACCCATGAAAAGTTACTGACAACTCAAAGGGAGTAAAACTGATTTCCAAAGAAGAAGTTTCCCAATGGGACACTTTCCACCCTTGCACACATTATAAGGAGAAAAATGTTTTTAAAAGTGCAGCAGGAGTTGTATCGCAATGGGCTTTTCTGGTGCAGAGTCAAGCCCCTGTTTTATGTGCCTGCAGTGCATGAAATGAATTTATTTAGGGCCAGATTTACGACCCACCAATTTGCGCCTCGCAAATTGCGTCGCATTTGCGACTCGCAATCTGCGACTCACAAATTTGGATGTACAGCAGTGTCTCAGACACTGTTTGCGATTCCTAATAGTAGGCGCAATTTGCGACCCCATTAGGAATGGCTGGCACTCACAGGGATGGTGGCCTGCTGGGGTCAGCAGACCACCATGTCTGTGACTGCTTTTAAATGAAGCAGTTTTTTTTTTTTTAAATGCAGCCCGTTTTCCTTAAAGGAAAACGGGATGCATTTCAAAAAATGAAAAATGAAACTTGTCAGTTTCAGTTTTTGAGGGCAGGCAGTGGTCCCTGGGACCACTGCCTGCCCTTCAAAAATATTTTTTGACCCATTCACAAAGGAGAAGGGGTCCCCTGGGGACCCCTTCCCGTTTGCGAATGGTTTGCCATCTACTTGAAGTAGGAGGTAAATTGCGAGTGTTTTGCAACCGCAATTGCGGTTGCAAAACATTCATACATACAAATTCGAGTCGCTATTAGGAAGGGACGCCCTTGGCACACCCCTTCCTAATAGCGAGTCACAAACCTCATTTTGCGAATCGGTAAAATGTACCGATTTGCAAAATGAGGTTTGTATATTGCATGCCCTAAATTGCGGTCGCAAACGGGCCGATTTCCCGTTTGCGTCCGCAAGTTAGGGTCGTACATCTGGCCCTTAACCTGATATTTCTCTGAGTTGTGCTTTATTTTCAGACAGTACAGCTTGGAAAGAGTGACCAAGGTTTGCCTCTTATAACAAAGCACTAACTCAGAGAAATATCAGGTTAAATGAATTCACTTTATGCACTGCAGGCACACAAAACAGGTGCTGGGCTCTGCACTGTGCCAGCAAAGCCCATTATGATACAGTTCAGACCTAAAGAGGAAAAAGGATGGCCATCTTTGGGAGGCTTAATAGGTAATAAATCAAGGCCGGAAGGCTGCCCCAAAAGGCTAGTAAGGGCTGTTTTTTGACAAAATGGACAGGAATGGAAATGCTGCTAGGGCAGAATGTTTTCCTAATCATTAGTGCAGTACTACTATGCGAGCTGAAGCGGATGAGCAAAGCAGTTGCTGGGGCTGATGCTGTAGTGCCATGGATGGCTGCACATAGAAAATGTTCTGAGCTGGAAAAGCTGAGTGTTGTTTATTTAACTGTACCATTTACCATTTGCCCCAAAGCTGTCCCAAACAACCTCTAGTGGATGGTACCAATCACTGTAGTATGGAGAATTTAAAATCTTATCCACTGACCTCTCAATCTATTGAAGCTACTTTGTGGGTCACACTGCTGATTTCTGTGGAAGACTCCTATTGTTTAACCTTTGTTTGCCATTATTTTACCTCTCAGCTTTGTATTTCAACCCATACATTTAAATACACTGGATAAACATTGATTGAAGTGTGATGGCATATTTAGGAACGTATTCCTTTTTTTATATGTGGGATCTGCCTTACACTCCGTTCTCATCTGTAAAACTAGTTCATAAAGAATGCTGGGGCAATAGCGTAATGAGGTAAACCTTTGTCATTTAAGCAAAGAGTTCACCAACAAGTTGTGAGTTTCAATCACTGCACTTTTTTCCAGTCTCACAAAAGAAAATTAAGTGCCATGAATTAGCTAACACTTAACATCTTCTATTTACAGCTGATGAAGTGTGATAGAAAACAAGCATTTGATAAACCACTAGGTCTTGCCCTTGGGACCGATTGACTTTACCAATTGCTCTTGACAGTACTGTACAGCATTGGGACGCTGTACAGGAACATGAAAATAAAAAAAAAGGCGTGACAGTGGTCACGTCATTCCACTGATTAATGCATCTATCAGAAGGCATGCATGTGGCAGTAGAATAACTGGGTACCATTTGCTTTAATTTTTTATTTAAGAGACAAAATGGTGGATGCCACTTGGATCAGTAAATAAAAAAAATATGTTTTTCAACCAGACAGCTGCAATTAAAAACAAGCATTTGCAATGCAATAGGTCTTGCATTTGAGACATTTTGAGCTATTGTCATTGTAAATGACAATGCCATTTATTTATGTGTTAAACCTGCAATAATAAAAGGCATTGTCATTTACAATACCAATAGGTCAAAGACCTATTGCACTACAGGGAGCGCGGTGTCCCTGAAGCGGGTGCCGCGATCACCGTTAAAGTTAAAACAAAAAATAATTAAACAGCGCGGTGTCCCTGAAGCGGGCGCCGCGCTCACCATTAAAGTTAAAAAAAAACAACAAAAAACAGAGCACTCAGCTTAAATGTTTTAAAAACAAGAAGCGGCCGCCATTGTCCCGTGAGTGCTGTGGGGGGTGAAGGGAGGGGGCAGCCACTTTTAAAGTTAAAGCACGAGCAGCGCTCCATATGAGAAGCGGTCGCCATTGTCCCGCGAGTGCTGTGTGCGCGCTGCAAATACAAGAAGCAGACACCATTGTCTCCATTATTCCTTAAACAAAAAAGTTCTCACCAACTTATAAAGCAGACCATGTAACAAGACAAGTAAAAGGTTCAGTCATTATGGGAGGTAACAAATGCAGACAAGGCGGTACCAAGGAGGGTCTAACAAGCCTAGTCACAAATGAAAAGCAACCATTTAGCAAGGACAGGAACAGGAGCCAATTAAAAAGATGGGCGGGGAAATGGATGGAGCTTGTATGCCATACCTCTATACAGCATGCCGCAGAGCAGAGCATGCGCTGCCCAGGCTCGACCTAAAAAGGAAGGTGGTTGTTAGGGAGTAATGGAGAGGGGGGTGGTGCAAATCACCACATGGAGGATAGGGGTAGTGGCGCAAGCGGGAGAGAGCACACAGGCAAGATAGAGCAACTCAGAGTGTGGGATGGGGAGAGAACCACAAGGACAAGAGAGAGCTGTGCAGACTGAGAAAAGATGACAGATAAGATAGAGCAACATGGTGCAGAAATGGTGGAGAGAAGCACATGAGGGGGATGGAAAACAGATACACTCTTGTGGAGTTCTGAAGCGAAAAGAAAAAAGTAGTCCCTTGAAAGTGAGCAGTAGAAGGACAAAACAAAGAGGCTGTGCTTCAGGGGGGGTCCAACAATTCGCTCCCTGCACCCTCCACCAGAGGTCCTATTGGTGGAACTTTCCAGTAATCAAATAAGCATGTAGACCTACTGCTTCACCCATATACTAGCATCTTGGCCACTGTTCTGAAATTCCTATTCATCCCAGATGGGTTTTGTGAAAGCCTGTCTGCTTTTCTTGCTAAAAACTCCAATACCTAGAATTCTCTGCTAACTGCTTCATCTCTACCCATGCAGGCAAAGGATGGGTGTAGGGATTCAGTACTGCTGTGACTGGCATGTGCTAGCCTCCTCACACGTGAGTTATATGATGATAGTGAGCTGTTTTAAGCCCCAGTTTTCTTACGTTCAGTGTTGGTCATTGTAGCATTCATGACTGAGCCTTTGTTTTCAGACTTACTGAGCCTTTGCTAAAACTTGCTACTAGAGCAGAGGTCTTCAAACTTTTGTAGGTTGAGCCCCCCCAGCTGAATTGTTTTAGATGTCGGGCCCCCCCACCACCTGACAAATTTCTGGAATCTGGTACACTACCCCATTTCCTCGTTCTCCGTGAATTCCCTCAGTACCACTCACCAACAATGCACCTCATCTCTCTATAGCACCTTTCTGACAAACATTGCATTTTTTTTATAGCGCTACTCATAGTTTACTCATACTCAGTTCTTTGATCTGCATGGTACACATTCTTTGTAGCAGGCACATGAACCCTCTGCGCGGGTGGCAGGAGTGCCCATGTGAGTGCACGGTGAGGGATGCGACAGTGTTAGAGTACTTGCAAACACAGCACCCCCCAGAAGCCATCACCTGGGTGCAGTGGCACCGTTCGCACCGCCCTAGAGCCGGCCCTGGCTGCAGCAGCCCGGGCTGAGACACAATGGGGTGGGGGGCTAAAGCCCTTTTAGCCCTATGGGCGTTGCGCGCCTGATGGTGTCCTACAGCTCCGTGAGACAGCACAGGTCGAAGGGTGGGGGGCACTGAGACAGAAGCGCAGACAACATCACACATGTAGGACATCACCTTCGAATGTGCAATGCATTGTGGAAATGGCATGTAAACCAATGTTTAGGGCACATTTTACAACAAGAGTCCATGGGTGTTGCTGCCCCTCTGTCCTATACTGAAGGAAGATGTGCAGTAACTGAAAGCAAGACATAAACCAACTGTGTCACTTTTACTCTCCTCCCCTACCCGTACGGGTAGAATAAATAGAAAAGGTTATAGAAACCTCAGCCAGAAGCAGTGGAAAGGAAAGGGATCTCTGTGATTGTCTAATTATTCCTGTAGAGAAGGCAATTGATTTAACGTTCTGATAAATTTTGAAACCCCTGGGTTTCGGGTGGCGCAGGTGTAACACAGTGGACGCCTCCGCAGATGTTATCTCCCTATTTACGTATTGTATTCAGTGATGGTATCTTGTCACCTTTTGGCACTTTAAAGCACTTTAAGATAATGCTAGAATACAAAAAAATGCAAACTGAGATGGAACTAGGGAAATGTAGACATTCATAGCAGGCAAACCGTGCATGGCGTGTGGAAGGTGGAAGCAGAGGACATGCCCTGCAGTATAATCAGTGGAACTCCAGGGTGTAGTTTATGTAAAGTACCCTGCTGGAATTTAAGTGGTTAAAATCTAAAGTCCAAGCTCTCTTAGTGCAGAATTCATGATTGTAAATTGGGCACAAACACTGTTTTCTGCAGATTCTGAAGTTATCGCAGCCCTGGAATGAGGCTATAAACAGGCTTTTGATACCACAGGAGATGCCTGTGTAATTTTAAGAGAAACGTTCACTCCGTTCTGGGAAGAGCTAAGAGCTAACCGTCCCAGGATGGGGTTAATTCCTAGAGCTGAAATGTTCCTTGCTTTCGGTTTCATAACAGAGGAGACTCTTTGAATTCTAATGCAGCTGAAGCATTTCAGCTCTAGGAATTAACACCGTCTTGGGACGATTAGCTCTTCAAAATATACAAAAGCATGGGCACGTTGTGCCCCACCGATTTCCCCTCCCTCCCCCCTACAGCCCTCTGTTACCGCCGAACCCCCGGGCTAATTGGCTGCTGCTCCGGAGGGACAGTGGAAAACAAAGGTAAGAGTGTAGGGTGGAGTGCGCGCCCCCCCTGAGAGGGTGTCGCGCCCCACCAGGGGGGCGCGCCCCACAGATTGAAGAACTCTGTACTAGAGGATTCCTGATTTATAAGCTAAAGCTTCATCTTTGTTCCTTGAACAAGCGCTGTCTTGCTGTGCTTCAATGTTTCCTTAGTTTCTGGGCTAGCACAGTTGTTGTGCATCCTTGTATCTTAAACAGTCACCCTTCTATTACTTTCTCTTTTCCCAGTCCCTGCTGCTTTTCTTTCCTCTTCCTTAGCTTCAGTGCCCACAGTGCTTCCATCTTATCTCCATTGCCTTGGATTCCAGTTGCCCTTTGTGGTTATTCACTTGCTTTCTGCCTAGTACTAACTTCGTTGTCCCTTTTTTCCCATTAGGCACTCCTCCTTTCTAGCTCATTTTCCATTGTGACAGTGAATTCTAGTTCTCCGCCCTTGCTTACACTGCCTTGTATGTTCCTGAGTGATTCCCAGTATTCATGGGCCCAGCTAACAAGCTAGGTGGTATTTCTTGTCCACTGTGAGTATATTCTTTATGTTACTTTTATAACATCACGAATGGTATCAGCTCCACAAACCTTGCCTTTGCATTTAGGCATTTGCAGTCAATATCTGAAACAGAAGCAACTTTTTGAACTCTAGTCTTACAAAGTGAAGCTCAAGAGTGCTATACCCCAAATCGCCTTTATTGTTAATGTTGTTATATGCATGTCTTGCACATCCTGGGTGTTATTTACTCTTAATGCAGAAATGCCTCTTGAATGCCTGTTCTTTCTGAGTTTTGATTTCTTGTTAACTTGTGCAGAGCTTTCCCATTGGGTTCCTTTTCTTTTCTGACTCCCTGTGCCATTTCAGGCAGCTCTGTATCCAATATTTTGTTTACTTTCTCTACCCTGTCACCAATCCTTGACAGAGACCCAGACAAAGAGTTAAACACAAGGTGAATAATACAAGCCATTGAATAAGAAGCAACCAAATGAGAGTGTTAATAAAACCAACCAATGGCAAGCAATGAATGGGCTTTAAACTCATTTTGAGATCTTGGTACACTGACAATAGGTCAGCATTGGTCATTCATTTATTTTAAATATAGAACAAAAGAAAACAATACCAAAGCACTATTAACTTATTTCTTGATTTAAATCTTTAAATAATTTAAATATATTAAAGTAAATAAAAATTATTTTTCTGAAGTCTAAATAAAAAATGAATTCCCACCTGAAGTTAAAAAGACATTTTTATTAGGCATTATTAATGATTAAAAGTGATGTGTAGAATTAATTAAAGGTAATTTAATTATATTTTAATACAATCATTATTGTTACATTTATGTTTAAATTTAAAAAGTGCATTAAAATATTTTATAATTAAATAATACATGCTAGTTTTATGTTTTTAATATTACATTGTATTTATTTATATTTTTAATTATTTTAAATGATTTAATTTGTTTTAACATTATTTCCTCTGGGGTTTTATTTTTATTCCCTACCGCCCCTATTTTCTATGGGATGTCGTTACAGTACAAGTGTTTGGCCATGCATGGTGCTGGACTTACTACTGTTTCTTTTTTGGAGGTAGTAACGCATTCGGCTCGACCCCCTTATGTAAGTCTACAAAGTGAGTAACTTTATAGTCAGATTTGGTGAATAGCCAAAAGGATTAAAGTTATCAAGTGTAGAGTATATTACACATGTAAATTACTCACAAATGTAATTTACCTTTGTGAATAGCCCTAATAGAATTCAAAATTCATGGGGGCCAGGAAAGGGGAGAAATGTTGTAGTAATAATAAGAACACAGCAGCAGACCGACAAGTATCTCTCACGCCAACAAGCTATGCGTGGGATATATAAAACCACAAAATAATAATGCTGCAACACAAGACAGGGAAATTGACAAATCAGATGTGCTTGTGTAAGCATTTAATAAGAAGAAGATCTCCTTTGGTTATTCAACTTGCTTAGAGAAAGAGAAATCCGAATCAATATTTGTTTAATTAGAAAAATAATACTTTTCTAGCCTGCTGCTGGTGTTTAAAATTGATAATTGGAAAATTGGGATAATAACCTATGCTTCTCAAAGGCTTTCAACTATTCTTAGAACAAAATACTCCATCACCAACCTGCAGGCGGCTCTTGTTTCTGCTAAAATGGCATACAAATAAACTGCATTTTTTCTGCTTAATTCATACAATGTCAATAAAATAAAGGAGACGCGGGCTTGGCGAGCCAAGATGGCGGTCGCACTCTAGGAGTGCTCCAGACCCCTCTTAACTCCACCGACATCCTGATCCTCTGGCGAGCATCGATCAGGGGGGAAAATGCTGCCATCCAGTAACAACAGTGGTAGCGCTCCTGAAACCAGTGAAGAAAACTTGACGGTGACATCAAAGGCGCCTGGCAAGCACCCGAGGCCTCCCCGCGCCCGACAGACAAAATGGCACCTACCTGATACCACAGGGCCGAGTGGCGGGGAACTACGGCACTTCTGCAGCTTCTCCTTGCCTGACAGAGTCAATCCCGCGTTGCTGTGCGGGGAGGTGCCGGCCCCAGCTGAGAATTGCGGACACCTGTGGCGCCGTAGGTGAATGGGGAGGCCCCCAGTGGAGCGCTAAAGTGGGGGAGGGGTGCGGAGCTTATTGCCGTGGGCGCCGCGCCATCTCCTCTGCCTACAGGGAGCCTGACGCATGACCCGGGACTGACTGCGGGCTGCGGCTGAAGGGGATCGACCGGCGGTCGGCAGGAACCCATCCCTAACAGGATCCGGTGAGGTTGCGGCCAAAGCCTGTGACTTGAGCCCGTCGGTGGTCGGGCCTTAACTGCTGGAGGCCGGGCCCCGCCTTCTGGGTCCGGACGGCTGCAGAAGATCTCCGGAGGCGCCATACGGGAAAGATGCCTGCCGCCGGGGCTGAGACGAAGGAGTCGGCCCTTCATGTGAGCTCATTCTCCCCTCTTCCCCCCAGGAAAGGAAAGACTGGTGGGGTCCGATGGCCACTGGAGTGGCGGTGGGGCGCTCCCTAAGCTCTTCGGCACCCAGCTGAGGCCACAGCACGAAAAACCCAGGATCACCACACCACATAAGAGGGCACTGAGGCCTTCCACCCTCCCATGGATCCTGGTGGCACCCGGGACGAGCGAGGCCCCCCCTGTAGACTTCTCAGGTGAGGAGGGGGAGGCGGGACTGAACGGAGGCTGCTGTAGAGGTCTCCTGATTGAGACTGGGCCTCGGCGGGCTGATTGGTGCAGCTAGTGGGGCACGAGAGGGGGCACTTGGCCAGCGGCCGGCAGGACGCCCCGGTGGAGGCGCGGCCCAGTAATTAAATGCGCAGCCTACCGGAATTGGGACCAGGCGGGACTAGGCAGAGGGCTGCTGTGGAGGTCCCCTAATTGAGACTGGGCTTTGCCGGGCTAATTGTTGCAGCTGGTGGGGCACGAGTGGGGGCCCTCGGCCCAGGAGTCCACTGCACAACCTTTCAGAATTGGGACCAGGCCTGGGGGAGACTTCAGATCCGCCTTCTGGGTCCTGAGAGACAGAAATACCGCTGAGGAGAGTCATTGAGAACCCGGAGGGAAGCTACCATCGGGGCCAAGTGGCAGCTAATGGGTCTTGCCGATGGGGGAACCCGAATCAGCGGCGCTGCGACGTCCTTGAAATCGATGCTTGCATGATGAACAAGACTGTAATAGACTCGCTCTGGAGGCTCCCTGCCGTCCGGTGATCTCCATCTCGGGTGGACCCGGATCCCGTCCCCCTAAGTGAGGCCTAATGAAACAGTCAACAGCCCTGCAGCTTGTGTAACACTGAGGACGACCGTAGTGATCCGGACTGCTACTCAGGAGGCGTAGGGGAGAAGCGTGAACAACGAAAAGGGCCATCGCCTGGTCTTAAATGACGGAGGCGACCTGGATGAGAAACCTGAAATTGACCACTGCCTGGTGAGGAAGATGCCCGAAGGGTGACCTGCGAGGCACCTACTGAGGATATATGTACTAAGGGATCTCCGCCCCCACCCCCCCAAAATCCAAACCCTTGTCTCTGAGATCGTGGTTGAGTGGGTGGTCCCTCTAGCCCCCCGATTGGACTAAATCCAGCAGTGCTCTGCCACCTCGTCCGGGGAAAAGTGAAATCTAGTTGAGTGTCAAACGCTCGGGAGCACTCTTCCCACCATGGGGAAGGACAAAGGGGCAAAAACCTGTCCAACTCAAACCCAAATGGATCAATATATACTTACCGGGTCTACCCAGGATGGAGCGGGCCCCTCTGCTACTGGCCGCCCAGAGGGGGACCTGGCCACCATACTTCAAGCGATGAAGACATGCCAGGAAGTAATGGAAACCAAGATAGGGGAGGTCCACGTCGATATGGCGCTCATCCGCCAGGATCTTCGCAACGCGACGGCCCGTGTGACAGCGGCGGAGTCCCGTATCTCTGAGGTGGAGGATGATGTTTCTACATTGAAAGCGCAAGTGAAGCAACTCTTATCTCGCACATCGGAACTCCATAAACGGGCAGAGGATGCCGAAAACCGTTCCTGCCGGTATAACTTGCACCTGGTTAGCCTTCCAGAGGGCACGGAGCCTGCCCAAATCAACACCTTTGTCAAAAACTGGTTCCGGTCATGGATGCCTGCGGAGGCCTTGTCACCTTGGTTTGTGGTAGAGAGAGTCCACTGCTCCCTCGCCCCTCGACCTCCGCCGGGAGCCCCGCACCGACCAATAATCGTAAGGATCCTTAACTTCAGGGACCGTGATGCCATCCTGCAGGAAGCCCGAGCCTAACCAGAACTCAGCTATAAGGGATCCAAAATCATGATCTTCCCTGATTATACCAAGGAAGTGCAGGCCCATAGACGATCTTACGCCCAAGTTAAGCAAAAGTTGCGGGCCCTAAACCTGTCCTACAGACTCCTTTTCCCAGCCCGTCTCAAAGTGATATTCCTAAACAAATCCTATTTCTTTGACACACCTGAGGCAGCTTGGTCTTGGGCGACTGAGGAGTGTCCACTCCGCCTACCGAAAAATGCACCAGCAGCAATCCATCAGAAAGGTCCAACTGGAAAAGACTCTGAAGCTCCCCGTGGACGACGTGCGGGCTCCCGTAGAAGACGCTGGACCCGAGGAACACTGTCTGCATCGCCGAGTGGCTCTAACCGGGTCAGAGAGGACTCGCCGGAAATCAGGAAGACCGCAAATGACCTTGCCCAACCGGATGAGACAAACTCGGGGGGATCCCCAAGACCGGGCTCGGATGACACTGATCTCTCCCGCAGCCCCTGTATATGAATTACGTACTGCTACTCCAGAACTCAGCACCAGAGGAACAAACATCCTGGAGCTCAGAGGGTCTCAACTTGCTGTCATTGATCACGACCCCTTGTTTACACTCTAAGCCTTCGTTGTTCGGGCAACAGATGCTTCATTTGGGGAAGTATGGAGTGGAGGGTTGGTTGGGGTTTTCTTCTGGGAATGTTTTTCCAGACACTGTTCAGACACTGTTCAGGTTGATCTGTTCTATGGTAGCACTGTGCACCGTACGCAAGATACTCCCTCAAGCAGCCCGAATAGCGCCTTTGAGTACACACAGCCTCCCTCGGAAGCGAAATGCCTGATCTATTGGAGCTCTCCAAACTATTGGTCCCAATCATTGCCAGTTTGCTAACATGCCAGGTCCATATAATGAGAGCGAGCCCATGAGAATCCTCTCGTGGAATGTGAATGGCCTCTTAGATAAAATTAAACGAACTGAGATTTTAAAGTATGCCCGAAGGAATAACCCAGATGTCTTATTACTACAAGAGACACACCTAGTTGGGAACTGCTGCCCTTTTCTGGCGCGTCAAGGGTTTGACAGGATGTGGCATTCTGGGTTCTCCAGAGGTGCTCGGGGAACAGCAATCCTCCTACGCTGATCCCTTCCCTTCACAATGACCCAAATATTTAACGACCCTTCAGGCCGAATCACAGCTCTCTCTGGTACCCTAGGAGAATCCACCATTAATCTTGTGTCAATATATGCTCCTCCAGCGAATTTAGTATCCAAGCTCCAAGCTGCACTGAAAATACTATCCGCTCTTCCTCAGGGCTTGACCTTAATTGGGGGCGACTTTAATGCTGTCCAGGAGCCCACGGTGGATGTTACGGGTCTCATATCTTCTCAGAGAAAATTGGGGGACAGACGTCTTGGGGATTGGACCACCACTCTGGGTCTCTGTGATGTCTGGCGCACTTGGCACCCTAAGACACGACAGTATACACACAGCTCGGCGGCGCACCACAACCAATCCCGTATAGACCTCCTGTTCATGCCCGCTCCAGACTGCCGCGCCGTCGCTGAAATCCAGATCCTAGCACGCGGAGTATCCGACCATTCCCCGCTCCTTTTACAGGTGGGTGGCCCCACAACGGCGCTCAGACCCATATGGTGATTAAATGCTTGGTTCCTCCAGGACCCAGAATATAAGGAGAGTATTGGGGAGGAACTTACTAGATACTTTTATACTAACGAAGGCACAGTGCAGCGTCAGGGTACACTTTGGGAGGCAGGCAAAGCCACAATTCGGGGATATGCTAAGGGACTCCTTAAGCGCAGGCGTCCGGCCCGTGACCACCAGCTCGCTCAACTTGAGGCTAGGGTGCTCCGTATGGAAATGGCAGCAGCAATGACGGAAGGGGAAGTGGAACGTCGACAACTGCAATTAGTGCGGGATGAAATCAGAAGTATCTCCATTGAGTCAGCTAAAGATGATTTGGAGATCCTCAGTAGCCAGAGTTTACCGATAGGGAGACAAAAAAGGCAAGTTACTTCATTGGCTTGCAACCCATCCCATGGCCAATCGGATAGTCCCTGAAATTTGAGACGCACAGGGCCAAACCTCCCGTACACCCGCAGCAATTGCGCAGATCTTTGCGAACTACTATAAGACACTATACTTAGCGGATCCCACACACACACCGCGTGATAGTACCGCCTTCTTGCAAAATATCCCTCTTCCAAGGCTATCGGAGATAGAGCAGAAAACCATGGATGAGCCCATCACAAGTGAGGAAATGAGCGAAGCAATCTCCTTGCTTGCCACTCGCAAGACCCCGGGCCCGGATGGACTCTCTGTGGAGTATTATGCGGCGTTCCGCGAGGCTCTAACCCCACGCCTCCATGCCTTATTTGAGGAGGCTATAGAGGACGGGTCGTTCCCTTCCCTTACAGACACAGCCACCATTGTGGTCATACCCAAGGCACACCCTCCCCCGGCTTCCTGCACACAATATCGCCCGATCTCCCTTATCAATACTGAAGTCAAAGTATATGCTACGATCTTGGCCACCCGGATGAAAAGAGTGCTCCACACCCTCATAAACCCGGAAAAATGTGGCTTCATGCCGCACCGCAGCACCCGTCATTGCCTTTGACGCCTGCATGTGGCCCTTGCCTACCGGGATCTCCTTACGCCATACCTGGCTTTAGTTTTACTTGATTTCGAGAAGGCCTTTGATACGGTTGACTGGTGCTACATGCAACACGTACTAGAAAGAGCAGGATTCGGACCCCATTACCGGAGAATGGTAGGGGTTCTTTACTCTAACCCATCAGCCAGGGTCCTTATAAATGGGGCGTTGTCTGAGGTTTTTCTGATCGCAAGGGGGACCCGACAGGGGTGTCAGCTCTCCCCTCTCCTTCACGCCCTCGCGATGGAACCTTTGGCCCATCACATCCAGACGGATGACCGGATGCAGGGCTGGCGGTGGCAAGAATCTCAGGAGGACCGAATCGTGTTGTACGCTGATGATGTCCTCTTGTACCTCACTGATCCAGCCTAGTCCGGGCCGAGATGTCTGCAGATCCTCCATGCCTTTGAGCGAGCATCTGGGTTACGTCTTAACCCACTCAAATCCACAGTGGTGCCCCTCCATGCCTCTAGGGACTGTTTCGACTGGCAGGCAACCATGCCCATACGAAGATTATCCTTTAAATACCTTGGTATCTGGGTGGCGCTTCTCCCGGAATTGACCTGGTCTCTTAATGTTGGTCCACTTCTCCGACGCACGAAAGATGACTTGCGTCGTTGGCTAAAACTTCCCCTCAACCCCCTTGGGAGAGTCATCCTCTTCAAAATGATGGTTCTCCCCCGCCTCTTGTATGCTCTCCAAAATCTCCTGATCCACCTTCCTCGCAGCTGGTTTCGCGATCTAGATGGGGTGACTACCAACTTTCTTTGGGGGGGCTCAAGAGCGCGTTTGGCTCTCACGACTTGCCAACAAACCACATATGATGGAGGAATGACTATGACGAATCCCTTTCTGTACTATCTCACTACTCGCCTCCTGACAATCCATGATTGGTTTAACGGGGGGTGGTCGGACCCAGCATATCGTCTCGAACTCGGACGTCTGGGATTCTCTCAGGTCCAAGCTATGCTGTACGGAGCCCCGATCCCTCAGGCCCTGCCAGTAGTCACTCGTACAGCTTTCCTAGCATGGCGATCTGCATTGAGACACATCCACTGGGACAACAGACTCACATTGTAAACTCCATTATGGCACGGCACTTGGCTGAGAGAAGTGGGGACTTTGATGGACTTTCAAGCATCGGACCTAATAGGCATCACCTATCTAGGAGACATTCTGGAAGAGAGAACACTTATCCTCCTTTCAGGATTTACAACGTGCATACTCCTTACAACCTACTCAATTCTTTAAATATCTCCAATTACGTCACGCCCTAGCCACGCAGATCCCCAACCAAGAGTCATTTCCCGAATTCAGCCCGCTGGAGGCCAAAATTCTCATGGGAGACCTAGGGAAGGGAGGAATATCCCAAATATACCGATCCCTGATAAACAATACCCCATCCACACTAGACCCTCTTAGAGCCAGGTGGGAAGGTTGGGTGGGCCCTCTAGAAGATGAAGACTGGAGGGACGCTCTTATGGCCCCCAGAACACTCACTATATCTGCCAAACTTCGCCTTATACAACTATACTATCTACACTGCGCATATCTTACACCGGCACGACTGCACAAAGCTGGACTTCTCCCAGCCCCGCAATGTCCACGCTGTGAAGATGAACCAGCCGACTTCTTCCACATGGTCTGGTCCTGCGTGGTCATATCTAAATACTGGGCATCAATCACAGCTGAGTTGAGTGGCATACTGGGATGGGAGGTTCCCCTTAATCCTCTGGCTCTTCTTCTGGGGGTGATGGAGGGTATGGACGGCTACCGAGCAGACAAGTTGTTTCTAGGAACAGTTATGTTGATTGCGAAAAGAGACATTGCAAGGGCCTGGAAAGACTCAAAATCCCCCTCTATCCTGAAATGGCGTAGGGGAGTTGACTGGTGTGCTGTCCAAGAAAAAGCGTTCTATGAAGCAAGAGGGTGTCCGAACAAACATGGCCGGGTATGGGCCAAATGGACAGGACCATTGGACTGATTACTCTTAGCGCTAACGGCGGGCCCTTTCCTTTTTCTTATCTTTTTAAGCCAACTGATGGGGTGATAAAATTTGGGTATGTAATGAAATGTTTTACATGTCACAATGATACAAATGTTACTTTGGTTACCTTGTTTTTACAAAATGCCAATAAAATTGGATATAAAAAAATAAATAAAGGAGACGCACACATGGAAAAGCACATATGAATTTGATTTTGATCTAATATGCATGAAAAATAAGCCAGCAGTGACACATACTACTTACTGTATCAAGTTATCTTTTTATGATTTTCCTTTTCCTTGGGACACCACAAGCTGTTAAATAATCCTTGTAATGTGGAAATATGTTTGTAATATGAAATATTGACGATGACTATTGCATCTAGCGTTTTTTCGTTTTCCATTCACATTCCCAGAAGATGATGAAAATCAAAGCGTGTAATACAGCTTGAGCTGGTCAAAATCTGCATGATAACTCCGTGCACTGACACCTGGCGGCGAAGCTCAAATCTAGCTGAAGTGAGGACGCTCTGATGTTCTGCAAACCTAGTCCAAAGGTAGTGGGAAATCTGACATAGTGACAAACATTTTACTGTTGTTTTTTTCAGACTTTTTCTATTTTGGGTGTAAACACTTTGGTGGAAATTCTGTCAATGCACATGAAGGAAGGCTAGTGGAATTTCCGTCTGCTATTGTGTCGACTCCGAACGAACACCCAAAGATCGGCCACATTTCAGGGCTAACATACATATCTTGTCTTCCTAGCATTCTGGGAGGTGCTTTCCTACCACTGACTCAGCCCGAAATATGTAAGGATCAGCTAACATGGACTGGATGGTTGGCTGAACAGCCATGATCATAGGCATACTTGACAGACCCGATCACAGCCATGATCATAGGCATACTTGACAGACCCGATCTCGTAATCGCACATTAACTGAAATATTTATGAATAAAAATAAAATAATGGAGCAAATATTTTGCACTTCAACCTTTCTTTCGCCTCACAATTATGTAGTGTTACTGGTGTACAGACAACATATAATGTCCACAAGCCACATATATTCCACCCATTACCTTGACTGCTGATAAACCGTCATTCATTTTCTCGAGATGCAGAATCCATTCAATTCTCTTGCAGGTCACCTTGGTGTATTTTGGGGCCATAAGTGAGTAACAATTTTTGAAACTCATTCCCCTTTTACAGCACCCATGTCGCTTCACTCCTTTCCAATGTGTTTACGAATGATGGCCACCTCTCCTTATCTACAAGACATGACCTTGTTGACCGCCTTGTTGTTGATGGCTAGCCACAGCTTTGATTTTAGTGAATGTTCGATAAGACCTGACAGATGATTTTTACATTCATAACAGAACAGTTTTTCCTAAGGATCGGATCAGTTCCCATGCACTGAACTGTTCTTGGTTCTGCTTGCCTTAAAGTGGCGTTATGAGATGTGGATATCATTTTATAAGTCAATCCTCAGATAATTCTTATTTCTTTTTCATGGGGCCCAGGGTAATTGGACATTACTAAGCTCGAATTGCAACAATAAGTGCCTTTTTTTTTATCTCTGGTGTCCTGGAGTTTTACTTTATGTTGAAGCCAAAACATAGCTCCAAAACACCCTTTAGCACTTGACCCCCAAGGCAGTCTAAAGCTCGTTTATGAAGGTGGTGAGTGGATCAAGGACTCAGAACTTAATGAAGCATGTAACAACATTTAATAAATCATGGTCCAGCTAGTGCTTTTACATGAAATAGAAAAAGTACTTTAATCGCAGCACATAGCTAAATAGTATTGAGGAAACTGTAGAGAGAAAAACATTAAACACAGTTCTTAGGGAGATTTATAGGGGGAACAGGTTACTGCAAAATATAGGCTATTCCCCTGTTCTTACAAGCGATAAGGCAAAATCAGTGCATAGAACTTTTAGGCGGCCAATAGGTACCACCTCCTTTTCTCTCCGAAGGCCCTGATTAGAAGTGCAGGGTTGAATTTCGATCCCTGTGCAAGCACGTAAATACACAGGGGTCGGAATTACTTGTTGTGTGATATTTATCACACCCTCAGAGTTTTCCCTTGACAAATTCTGACAGGTAAAACCTGTAGAAAGGCAAAAAAAGGAATTTGGAGTGTTAAATACCAATACCACAGGTTATGTTTCATTTTAAGGGCACAACTTGTAATAGGCAATAATTATTGCACCTTTTAAATTCGATCCCCATGGTATCAGATTTTAAAAAGGGAGGCAATTATCTCCTTCCCGCTCTGTACTCGTAACGAGGACTTACGGCTATTGTTGTGTCAGTTATCAGATTGGTAAGGTTTTAATGTAGTTACGCCATCTGTGCAACTGCACCTTTGTCTGGAAAAGTTATTGTCCCCAGGAACCTTGGGTGTGCACAGTACCTTAAAAGAGGCATTATGGTGTCACTGTACTGCATTAGTTTGGCTGAGAGGAGACACCCTTCCATCTGGTGTTTGTGCACATACACATGCTCTGGGGATCAGCAGACATGACTCGGCCTAGTTTTTGTGACAGACTTCAATATTGTGGGTATGGTCAAGTACACAGCTTCAGGAGGGGCTGTGCAGACACAGCTTTGGAGATGGCACCCTTATTCACACTCAATGAAGAGGAGAAAATTCTCCTTTCTGGATCTTCCTCAGGCTGAAACTCAAGCCCTAACCCAAACAATTGTAGAATGAGCAACTTTCTATTATGGTTTTGATTTCTTTGAGCACCAAGCTACCCCCAGTGCTGTGCCATCAGATAATAAGAGCCAGATAACTGCTGAAAGTTCGAAGCCATCCCTGGAGATTCTTGCTTTGAGCCTTTCTCCAGTAGTCAAATTTCGACATGGCTGGCCAACTTTCTATAAAGGAAACGGATTGGTTGTCTTCCAATAAAGGCGGGGATAGAAATCCTGGTGTCCACTTGCAAGCACAAAATTAGGGACCAGGTCATGCCACTCCTGAGCACACCAGAGGTAGACCAGATTCACAAGGCCTCACCACCGGGCCAGGCAATGCAGATTCTCCCTGGGGTACAGTGTGCTAATGTCCTATTATAAGCAACCTTTCCTTTGTGCACAGGTACCTCCAGTACCCCTCCTCGGTAGCCATTAAACCCATTCCTTCCAGATGATATCAAAACAGTTCTACATGACAGAATGTAAAACACAAGGTTCCTGTTCCTGATCCTGGCAAAGGGAAGCTAGCAGTCAGCAACCCCAACCCAGGAATACGGTAATCTTTCCTGATCTCCACTTTTGCAGAGCCACTAGCATTGGTCAATGAGAAGTCCTGGCACAATGACAGAGGTTCTGCCCAATAGTTTTACCCAGTTTGAAGATAAAGATTGTCCGTTCCCCTGGCGCATCTTAGCGACTAGTTTCTGACAGTTCCTGACCTTTCTGTATTCCCCACAGACTACTTAAGCAGAGGCTCAGGAGCAGCCCGTGCAGCTAAGAGCGGTGGGACAGTGGGGCCGGATTGGGGGAGGGGGATTCAACAGACGACCACGAGGGAAAATTAAATAAATAATGTATTTCCCCTCGTTGTCGTCTGTCGAAATCCCCCCCACCCGGCCCCACCGCTCTTACCTACATGTGCCACTGCTGCAAAAGCTTTGTCCTTTAGTGCTAGCAGGAAGGAAAAGAGGGTCTGGGATCTTTCTTACAGGTAAGACCCAAAATAAAGGGAGAGACTTCCTAACTTAGCTACTTCTCAGCCTGGTTGTCCCTGTAAATCAAAAGGGCCGTCAGACTCATATCCAGCACCCCTTAGAGTATTTTCCAGTTCAAAGAACTTCAGGAATGCTTTGGAGAAGAGCTGAAATTCAGGTTGATTCTGTCAGGCTCCCTCCAATCTTCATCTCAGGTACCAAGGACCAGGACAGTCATGCGCAGTAAGAGGGGGTACATGTGGTGTACCCCTCCAGCCTAGCTTTGCTTCGTAGTCTGTGTCAATTAATACCTTTATCGTATATGCAGCCCTGTCATGCACTTAGGCCAAAAATAAAAAATTAACAAAAAACCCATTATCAGAAACTCAGGGCAATGGTGCATGCTTTCCTGGGCTGTGCATGAGACGTTTTCCATCTCAACAGGACACAGTTAGTTTGCCTCCACAACTTGTACTGTACCATCTCAACTGCACTGTCCCTCATGGTCCTCTACCTCATAATGCCTGGTTTGATTTGGAGTCGATTTTACAACAAAAAAAGAACAGCTCCTAGCACCAGCTATGTTTTCTTCAATACACCATAATCTTTCCTTTTCTATAACGTATAAGCACATTGAGGACTGGGGTGAAGTGAAGTGACATTTATAGAGCGCATGGCTACCCGAAGGCATCCCAGCGCTAAGCAGGCAGATGAAGTCCCTACAGGTTATTTGGGGAAGAGCCAGGTTTTCAGAGCCTTACGAAAGGCGAGGTGGTTGGGTTCTTTGCGTAGCTGAAGAGGGAGAGAATTCCAGAGCCTAGAGGCATTGTAGGAGAACAGCCGCCCCCCACTTCTAGCCTTCCTGATTCTAGGAACCACGGCCAGATGAAGCTATAAATGCAATTAGAAATATCTTCAAATTTACAGCATTGCAGGTAAATGCAAAGACAGAAAATGGTTCTAGGCGAGTATCCTTGTGTTACCTCACTTGTGTCGTGCTAAAGTGAATGCAAGCATTGTTTGGCCAAAGGACCCCTTTGTTGCTGATAAGAGCAAGTACAAGTACACGTTGTCAAGTTTCAAAGATGAAGTGGATTTGTGAATCAGATTTGTAGCTCTGTCTGGAACTACCAAAATAGTTTTTGAGTACATCTATTCAAAAATAATATTCCTAGAGAATTGCAAACTTTTATATGAGTTAAGCAGCATAGGCAAAACACTATGGTAACAGTGGGATTGCTAGCCTGCTTGGATCCTGGAAAGGCGCTACCTAATCAAAATCTCTAAAATGGTGTAAAAGATTGACAGTCATTGGCACTGATGAACAGTAAGATTGCGTATCTATACTTATGTAGAGGAGGATTCAACATGAATCTCTGGCCGACCACTGGATTAGCAAACACCCAGAACCTAGGTCATCTCAGCAATTTTGAGGAATTCTTGTTCTGTAACTGGATGTGTGAACCATTTCTGCTCTCAGATCATGCTCCAACTACTCAAAACTTGGTCTATCCTCGAGATGTGGCCAGGTGGTGCAAAAAGAGCAAAGTCGGACTGGTCCATAGGGCAATATGGCAGTGCCGGGAGGGCTGGTCTGACAGATCAGTGTATAGGCTAGATCTTTGGCTTTTTGTTGGTCGGTTTTATTGTCAGGTAGGCTGGTTTTTACTGCTGCTGATTTCCCTCATATCACCTCAACCCACAAAAATTGCCTTCAACAAGCACAAATGCATACAGTCTCTCATATTTTGCTAAACACCTATACAGCTTGTTTTTACTAATTGAAAACTGCCCCGATTTGTAACTGTTGGCCACTTTTTAGGTCTCGCCTAGCGTTGCAGCACATGCGCTGCTCGCTTTGCGAGGCATGCAGTATTCACTATAGCGTGGAAGCTTCGTGGAAGCTCCGCCCATCTTTTTGATTGGCTTAGATAATAAATGCTGCCTTCTGATTGGTTTTAGGCTTGTTAGTCTCTCCTCCTGACGGCCATGTTGTCATTTGTATCCTTCCCTGGCTATTGGCCCCTTTACGCCAACACTATTTTTCTTCCCTGTGTCCCTCCCAGCCCCCTCCCGCAGTCCGTGACTTCTCGCCCCCCTCACCCCCCACCACTCCCGTTTGTGCCTTTTTGCCCACCCGCACTCCCTTTCAAATGCAATAGGTCTCGCGTAAATGCGAGTCCTATCACATTGCAAAGGCTTGTTTTTAAAGTAGTTCGTGCTGACACAAGATCGTAGAGTGTCTGTGCAGAAGCATGCGCAGTCATTTAAATTTTACATGCGCGCGATGCCCGGTCGCTAATTACAGCGTACGCATGCGTGCCAGAGGGTCACATTCCTGGGTCTCCTTCAGATGCGATGCAAGGAAAATATTTTTATTATTACTGCAAGGAAAATATTTTTATTAGTACAGCCAAGACGAGAGTTGCATCAGAGCCGTGCTATGGGACAGATGCACTGTTGCATTTTGTGCTTGGGCTAAGGATCGGCTGTTGTCAAGAGCTGCCGTTGAGAACTCGCAGAGTTACCCGAGAGTTCTGACCCGCTACGGCAGCCTTCCGGAGTCTTGTGTCACTAGAAATGTATGCTGTTCCCCTTTCTATTTCCTTTCTCCTGAAAAGGAAGTTCTGCCCATGTATCGGAAGCTGTGCCTGCAAACGGGACTGCAGTGAAACATGGGAGAGCGAGAAAAAGTTACTGTGCTTGGTGGAGTGCAGATCCGGTGCTGAGCTCATAGACGAAAGGAAGGAGGCAGGCGCATCTCGTCAGTGTTTATTTATTTATTTTGTTTTATCTTTTAAACGGGTGTTATTTTTGCCTTTTCTTGCCTTCTTGGAGGCTCGGCATAAAGCGCCTAGATCAGTCTTAAGAAGCGGGAGCCCACCTGTCTAAACATGTGTGACTTCAATGCTGGGCTTTATTTTAGGCTTTAAAACCATAGGAAAGTAGTTGGGGCCCCTTGCTGTCAGTAAATCAAATTGGTACTAAACTGAGGATTTACTTGGATGCTGTGCTAGCCTAGCGTCCTCAAGATTCGCACTATGCAGCCGCTTTTCCATGCCCCTATTTCTTGACAACATCTTCTGAGTTACTAAAAAGTTCAGGCAACCCCAGCAAATAAAAAGCATTTTTAGGTCGAGCATTCAACATCTCTTGTATATACTTTAGTATATACTTTAGCAAAGGTTAGTAAAATACCAGATTCACTTTAGCATTCTCTAGTTTCCAGTCCATGTTAAAGAACAGTATATGTTTCAGCACCCAAGCTAATATGCTGCATAGCTAAATACATATAAGGTCCCAAAGGCGAGACCGATTGCATTGCAAATGCTTGTTTAGATATTGGATGTGCTAATTGGGACTGCTCTAATTTGGTGTCCGAAATCTATTTTCTATCACAGTACAACCCTTAAGTTTTGTTTCTGCAGGGCTATTGGCCGTTGCATAGATAGGAATGACCACTAGATTGTAGTTTGGTGTTGTAATGTGTGTAGGGTAGTCGGAAATTAATTGCAAATTGGCACAAGAAGCTGGCTGTATTGTTTTTTTAAAGGGAATTGCGAAATAAGGTACTGGAAACCTGCTGGGTGAGAAAGTTCTGCTGCTGCAGAGAATTCGCTTCATCTTGGCTACCCATGTCCGACTTATAGTAGATGTGTTGTGAACTGAACTACAACTGCCACACCTAAATGTGCTCAACTATGAGATCCAAACCATGATGGAACAAATGGCTTTCTGAGAAATTTGACATATTCTGGCACGGTTCAACATCAGCATCCGCCTTGTTATTGAGACTGCTACCTTATTCTTGGACCTTTTGGGTGGTAAGTGAGGGAAATTATGCTGCAAGTGGGAGGGTGTGTTCATGGTGGCTTGCGAAAGAGCACGATTACGAATGGATGTGCAGGAGTGAGTGAAAGTGAGTATTTTTGAAGGAATTTCAGTGTTGAGGAAGTTCATAGAAGCGGTAGGCTTGGGTTGAATGTTGTAGGGATGCAAAAACATTACAGCATCAACATACATGTACTAATCCAGGTAGCTTCTTATTACCTGCACTTTTGTTCAAGTAAAAATTGGTTCAGTGTTTGGGTACCCCTTCACACTGATCATTAAACGTCATGTATGATTACTGTGATTCGAACTGCGTGCAAGCATGCATTATAACACAGGCAGTGGCGGCTCGCATAGGGCGTGCTGCGGGGCGGTGGGGCGGGGGAGGGGCAGGGTGGGGGTAGTAAACTCGGACATATGACGGAACGGAGGAAAGTATCCTCCGTTCCGTCGTATGTCCGAATTTACTACCCCCCCACCCTGCCCCTCCCCCACCCCGCCCCACCGCCCCGCAGCATGCCCTATGCGAGCCACCACTGAACACAGGCATGAACTGTACTCCACATGTGTGCTGCATTTGTTGAAAACGCACAATTATTTTTCATATAATTACTGCACGAGCACACTATTAGCTGCACATTGCACAATAATCATATACATCTGTCATGACTTACATTCTTCACTCATACTATGCCTGTCCTTTTTGTATGCATAATTAAGTGAAGAGCATTAGACGATCTGAGAATGTTACAAATATTTACTTGTTTATTTCTATATTTGGGTATCGTAGGCACATGAAAAGGCGGAATTGAAGACATTCAGGAAATAAGGATATACAGAATTTCTTTGTGAATATGCCGCTTTGTAAGCAAGTACTTTTGTGGATTTGAAGCGCAAGTCTGTTCCCTGTCTTGAAGATTATATTATATGGTTCCCCTTTCTTGCTTCTCGCTTGTCCACACTGTGTTTTTATTTTATTTTCCTTGCTTCCTTGTCAGGTTTGAGGAACCTACTTTAGACGCGCCAATCACATGTGTAGAAGGATGAAAAAACAACAGAAGGCTGACATGTGTGGTCAAAGAGGACTATGTTTATTTGAGAATTCACGCATGACTCTGGAGTCAGCAAAAGTTAGTATTTCAGTATTCAGTTCAAATTTTCCACCCTCTACCCATAGCAGGCAAATCTCATTTCTGGATCAAAGCTTCAGACCATTTGAAGAATCAAGGCCAGTCAACATGTCAAAGCCATATGTGTGTGAACCTTGTCAAGGGCTCATCTCCAGGGATAAGTTAAGACCTGAGCTGGAGCTCATTTCTTCTTTTTATTTGCTACTATATGAAGCACATTTCCAATGTTTGCTGCAAAGCAAGGGTAAGGAATGTGCTGTAACCAGTTGTTAGGCCATGGACTGACACAACAAGAATCAATGCAAGGGCACCATCATGTGTGCCAGTGCAAACGGCTTTGTGTACATGTCTGAGATTCCATTTGCGCATTTTTAGCTAGTGAATTATACTCCCAGGGCTGGATCAGAAAATGCATTTCACTCGCACTATTTCATGTCCTTGGTGATAAGTGAAGGCAGTGCTTGGTACAAACACAATTTACCACTGGAGGTGGTAATGTGTGACAGGAATGTTTGTTAATATTTGTTGTATTTCATTTTTTGTTGTGATGATGTGCTTTTCTTTTTTTGTGCTGCTGTGTATTTGTGCTGCATTATTGAATTTAGAATTGCGAGTGTTGTATTGTGGTTAAGGTTTTGTCTTTTGTTTTGACTGTTTTTGTTGTTGTTGTTGTTGTTGTTTTGTGCCCTTTTAGCTTTTGATTGTGATGTTATGCTACTTTGTGTATTTTATTGTGTCATGCTATGCTGTTCACTTTAAATAAATCAAGAAAAGCTTCTACATTGCCAGCAAAAAGCAATGCATGCTTTTAAAGTTCCTATTGGAAGCAACTATTTACAACTGTCTGAGGTGGTAAATGGAGCTGGTCCTGTTCTTCAAAAATTTAAAACAGTCAGCCCAAAACTGTGACAGAAACGGAGCCTTAAATTAGGCTCCCAGCAACGGATCACAAAATATTTATGACTGGTGCTAATTCATGCCCTTGGTGTTAATTTCAGGCAGTGCTCCCTCAAACACCTTTTACCACCCTATTAAGAATACAGGATTCTGGAGGTGGCAGTATGTCACAAGATCATATGTGTACAATTGTGTGGTATTTTGTTATCGTGATGTGTTTTGTTGTTTTTGTGCTGCTTTGTTTTTTGCGAGGCATTATTGCAATGTGATTGTGTTGCACTTTGTTTTAACCATTTTGTTGGGATGTGCCATGGTAAATTT
The DNA here is from genome assembly GCA_963921515.1 of Calotriton arnoldi. NCBI lineage: Eukaryota > Metazoa > Chordata > Amphibia > Caudata > Salamandridae > Calotriton > Calotriton arnoldi. The sequence continues at coordinate 860,827 of CAWUFW010006822.1, forward strand.
TAATTTTGTTATGTTACATTTCTCTATGTTGTGTTGTATTTTGCTTGTTTAATTTAGATATGCCAACAAATGCTGGCACATTCCTAGCCAAACGTAGTACATGTCGTGAAAGTTCCTTTGGCAAGGAATCAACTACCACTGTCTCGGAGGGAAAATATCTCTTCTGTCACTTAATACAATTAGCCAGCCCAAACCTGTCACAGAGATTGTGTCTTGTGGTAGAGATCCCAGTGATCACTTTATGTGCTATGACTATTTATGTGACACAGCCCCTGATCATCAGTAATGGTTCCATATCACAGGAACGTTAAAGATGTTCAGCTTTTGTCTGACATTGTAGCAGCACTTGTTGACATACCTAACGTAAAAAAGCAAATAAGTGGACGTAAGACAATAACATACATAAAGCAATATAACAACACAATTAAAATATAACAGGGTACACCACAATAAAAGTGCCATAACAGGACGCAACACAGCGAACAAAGTACAACAAAATGCCATAATGCAGCTCAAAAACAGAGCAGCACAAACAACAGAATAGAATATATATCACCACTATAGAAATTGACACAATAAAAATGCACACACATTTTTGACACACATTACCAACACCAGAAACATGCGTTCCTAATACACTGGTAAAATTTATGTGCACCAAGCACTGCCTTAATCTACCACCAAGGACATGAAACAGCTCCTGTCAAAAGTGTTTTGTGATACCGCACGTTTTATGAAATAAATAATTCCTTATATATAACACAAATATACACGTTTTGCACTAATTAAATCAGTGCTTTTCAATCAAGTAACATATTGAACCTTTCACTTAGGATAATATTTAAAAGTGAAAACAGATATCTAAGGTGCTATTGCATTGTAAATATGTTGCTGTACATTGAAGCATTCATAATTGAAAAACACTGCTTTCCTTCAGAGCAAAAAGTTTGTGCCAGGTCTCGTACTCCATTGTGCTAAACACGTCACTTCTGTTAAAGGCAACTCAAAAGGCGGAGAGAGCATACCGAAAAAGAGCAACACGCAGTAATCATTTTATCAAAAGTTAAAGTCTGGACTTTTAACTGGGCTTTATGAAAGCAGTGTGGAGTTAGCCGCAAGAGCTCCATGGACCAATCAGAGCTGGCAATAATGTACATGAGGTCAGCAATGCCCTGTGATCTTTTTTAGCTTCTGCCAGACTTACGGAGAATAAAAAGAAAACAAATATGAGAATAATGATATCATGATGTCAACTCTCAGAGACTGCAAAGAGGCAGAGTTACACAATACAAGCCGTGTTCAAAGCTATGCAGAGCAATTCTGCAATCATTAGGATTTCACAGCCATTACCCATTTATCTTTGTGGCCAAGCGCCACACAACATGCATTATAAATGTCATACCCATGTCAAGCATAATTTGTAAGATCAAACGTTAGCGCCTGCCACTTAACCACGAGGCTTAATTTATCTGTCACTGACTTTCCAAAGTGTCTGAAGGATCAAAAATATCCCAGGATACTGTTTACATTACCTAATTTACATTTGGAGTACTTAATTACCTAGCCGTTTCAAGAATGCGTGTATGGTTCATAGAGATGTATTATAAAGTATTATAGTTATTTCCATATAGCCCGTCATTTCCCTGATGAAGTGGCGAAGCGCATTAGTGGACGGGTAGCAAGCTACTTCATGGAAGTAAGTGCCAGGTATATTTATGTCAGGCATGTGGAGTATAAGGGTAGAGTTTTGCTGGTGTGCATGGTGACTAACCTTTTGCTCTTATGGTGTTGTGTCACAACACCTATCTGTTAATGGTGCAGATCTGGCTGTCGACCCCAGAAGACTGATAGGGGCATATTCTCAAGGACTTATCGCAGAGTTAGCGGCACTTTATCGCAGCCAAAGTGGCGATAGATTTATCGCCCTATTCACAAGCTGGTGCTAACAGCCGATATCGCCAGTTTTCCTGCGATAGCAGTCGCAAAAAACATCGCCATGGATGACACCGGCAACTAACGCTAATGAGATGCAGAGTAGGCGTTCCCGTGCAAAAATCCGCGACAACACCACTTCGCAACATTCTCAACGACCAGCCAGATCGGCGATAAGATCACAAAACATGCTATAAGGCGCGTTAGCAGCAGGGAATTAACACCTGCTCTTTCCTGGTATTAAGTCGGACGATAACCTGCACCAGAAATGGGAGCCCAGCCCACAGCCACACCAGAAGAACAACAGATGCCATGGAGCTACTGATCATGCAGCTCGGACACCCAAGAGGGCCACAACACCCACCGCCACCACCCCAGGACCCCCCCCCGGGGCCCTACCCCAGGCACCCCCCGGACATAGATATTTTACACCAACTTTACAAAATCATGAACAAAACAATTCGCCTGATGTCGCACAATTACAACAATTAACATTCATGTGTGGTCCGAAAAAGGAGAATCAATCATTCATCTCTGAATTTCCAAACAAATCATTTTATTCAAATTGAACTCAAAACAACTATTTGGGAGAGTCATGGCGGGTCTTCTCTGGACAATCTGTAAGTCACAGCCTGCAAGACAAAATTCAAGAGAAGAAGGTGTGTCATGCGCTCATCAAAGGACAGAGAGAGAGAGAAAGAGAGAGAGAAAGAAAGGCAGAGAGAGTGAAAGAGAGGGAGAGAGAGAAAGAGAGAGAAAGAGAGAGAAAGAGAGGGAGAGATAGAGACAGTGAAAGGAAGAGAGGGAGAGAGAGAGAGAAAGAGAGAGAAAGAGAGAGAGAGAGAGAGAAAGAGAGAGAAAGAAAGAGAGGGAGAGAGAGACAGTGAAAGGAAGGCTCTTGGCACATACATGCCAACTGTTGTGTGTGTATCGCTATTGGTGCACCATAAGCCTAAGGCCTAGCCCCAAATGCAGTGCGAAAGCCACATCACATTTCCAGAATGCAAGCAGTAGTCAGACTAACATTAGGGATGAAAGCTCCTTTGTCTCAATACATAAAGCAGAAGGACATCTGCACCTCTGACCTTGGTCTTGCATGCGGCAGGCACCCCCTGAGAGGGATACCATAGCAGATGATGACGACTCCCACACTACGCACAGCGCTAATGAAAGACCAACGTATCCACACCCCATACACAGAAGTCCTTGCTCGAGGTACTCTTGCATGGAATGCCCTTGACACTTACGTACACAACAACCCATGCGTCCAAACATTGCACACACATACGACTCATTGCTCCGAGCTGTGGCATATCATCCACATAACTGCCGCAGGTCAGAAGAGTGCTGGTTCTGCGAGAGCCACCAACGCAATGGCAGAACATCCCGGGCACATGCACAATCCCTGTCACTTGGAACTGTACCGTGCACGTATGCTGCATTTGTTGGGGGCACTACCACTGGCAGTTTTGCGCATCAGTTACCGTCTGAGCTTCCGTCTTGCGTACGTCCCCTGCGTCCAGCCCTGGTTCCACTGTCGATCATGCATAATCGAGTGGCCCATGGATGTCTGCCTATCCAACACAACGGTAGCTGAACTGGACTATGACTTGTGTGTGCGCCCCCTGTTGGCCCACGACCAGGAGTGTAACCGTGATACCCGTTCATGGGATGCCTTGATATTTGGCGTATGTGCTGGCAGTTGGGCATGGGAGATTGCACTAGTCCTCGTGTGCTTTGACCACATCGAAGCGCTCCCCTATTGGGCTGTGTTGGGGATTGGTGAAACGGCGTGGACGGAGCACATCTGTCTGGACCAGTTAATGGATTGGCTCGCCCTCATGTTCGTTGTAGTCGACAACGACGTACTCTTGGAACTGATTGCCCAGGAAGCTGCGCTCGCATTCATGGACGAATAACTACGTTCCTGCAGCCACAACTGCTTGTAACCCAGAGCACAGGTCCCAACACCTTGTTGCATCTTGGAGAAATGGTCACATATTCCACCACAACAGTGGACATGGCTGCATTTGCCTGGACTCAAAATGCATGTGCGTGCACCTACGGGTGTTGACCCACACCTGTGCAAGGTGAGGCAGTCCCATGGGCGGAGCTGCACAGCGTCGCTTGGCAAGGTTCCTAAATCTGACATACTGCTGGAGGGAGAGTAGACACATGGCAATGTAGTACTACATGTGACCTTGTTGGACCCTTTCACCTGCTCACTGTCAGCAGAGCAGACAGTCTGCGCAGTCCGGTGGTACAGCACTATGCAGATCCCATGGGCTGTGAGTCGTGTCCCCTGACACGGGGCAATGAGCATACGCCAAACATCACATGACTCGTCCAACAAGGCAAGGTGGGCTGAGACCGTTGCCATCCGTAATGATTGGTGTTCATTTTTGCCTCCCCATTTCTTGCACCTCTACATGTTCCCATGCTGCCTGTTAGTGTCTGAAGCATTGGTCTGCATGTTGTGGCCCTTGTCTTGTCCGTACTGATACGCACATGCTAATAAAGTCTACCCCACTTCACTAGTGTTCAACTGTGATGAGTGTTGATTAGAATGACAAATCGTGTGCCTCAATGAGCATTGTCCGTACACAGGGAGAGACTGACTGACGCATTGCACTTAGGGGTGAGTCCCTATTGTCAGCTCCACCTCTGTGAGCCAGACATTGTGGTTGGGATAGTTGCTGGTAGACCTGTGCTCTTACGTGTCTTCAGCAATGTGAGTATGGTGTCCAACTTCTTGCCATGTGGATCAATGTGATCCATCAAAACAGGCTGTGTCCACACAGTTGAGTGTGAGTAGGTATGCGAAGAGATGTTCTGCTGTCACATGTGATGGGGGACACTACTTTAGGCCTGCTACCGAATTAGACATTTTTACACACAGCCCCATTTAATACATGGACGTGGGGCTACGTTGGGGGGTTGTGAGATTGTTGTTCATGAGCAATGAGGCCACAGCTAGTTCACACCTTCACAGTCATCTAATTGGCCATGTGGGTCAGGGTCAAACATGCGCATTGATGTCATTTCCCAGGGTGTACCTTTTTGTGCAATCAATGTCCCTACATTCATCCATACTTTTATACTTGATTGAACATAGACATGACACATCTGTGTGATTTGGAATGTTTTATTCACATTCTGTGGAGTGTCGGAGCTGGAGCAGTACATGGCCATGCAAACCCCACATTACATGGTTGCCCAGTGGAGGGCCAACCAGAGTCCTTTGGGGAATGACAATTTAATCGGAAGAGGAAGAGTTCAGTCCACAGCCTGATTGCTGTGTCATTGGTAACCAGAGCAGATATGGCAGTCCATGTCGGGGTCCAGGTGAATGTCGCAGAGTGTTTCGGGGGACAGTGGAAGGTGTTGTTCCCGGGCATGATGCAGAGGGCTGAACCAAGCAGGAACAGGCCATATGGTGGGGATGAATGCTACAACCTCCTTTCTCACACAGAGTCATTGCCATCCACATCTTAGTCCTCTGATATGTCTTCTGTGTCAGGTGTGTCAGGTGTGTGTGGTGGTGTTATGGCTGCATCACTGTGTGCCACTGACACATCAGGTGGCGGAGGTGGTATGGCTGCATCACTGTGTGCCACTGACACATCAGGTGGTGGAGGTGGTATGGCTGCATCACTGTGTGCCACTGACACATCAGGGGGCGGAGATGTGTGTGTCGAAGTTCCTGCAGCAGTCATCTGGGACAGGCTCTGTGGCAGCAATGGCAAGATGAGGTTCTGCAGGGCATGGAAGATCCCAGCTACATCTCGCTGGTGTACAGCCGTGGCAGCCATCCTTCCAGCCTGCATCCGCTCCATGTTCTCCATTGTCCTCCGCATCTGTGCCAACTCTGTGCTGTCATCGCTGTAGCCTGTCTGACTAGACAGTTCTTGTATCCGAGTAATGGCTCCAGCGATGTCAGCCATGGATAGTTGGAGAGCATGGAACAGACTGTGGGTGTCCGTTAGGGACTGTAAGTGGTCCCTGATGAGACTCATACACCCACGTATGGCATCAAGTTTGGCTGCCATGAAGTCAAAACCCACCCGCACCTGTTCAGCCAGCCCCCTCTGGCAGTCTAACACACAGCGTTGGGATGCCATGTGTCTTTCCGTGAGGTGCTGGGAGCCAGCCGTGATGGTGGGTGCTTCCTGCTGTGTGGGCTGTGCAGGGGGTGGGGTCACCTCAATGCAGCTGGGTTGCCCTGCTCCTGGAGGTGGGGTGCGGAGGCTGTTCATGAGCTGTTGGAGGGTGTTGGAGCAGATGGCCAGGGGGTCCTCCTCATCATCATTGAAGAGATGTCTGGTCTGCTCTGCAGGAGGTGTTGATTGTCCCTCTGCAATGTAAAGGGGAGATGCAGGTTAACAGTGTGTTCATGTATGTTGACGCATTGTACATGTTTACATACAGACTGCATGACAATGTACATTGTGACTGTTTTGGATGAGCTGGCTATTTGATGGGAGACAGTGGACATTTCGACTACATGACGGATGTGAGGTTGTACTCGTACATTATCATCTCACAGTTTCCTGCTATGTCAGATGTGATTGGCCAGTTTCTACGCACAAGCGGCACCAGTTGTGTCCTCTGTTCTGTAGTGAAAGTGTTGCAATTTGTACCACATTGTCGTCAATGTTGATGTGCTGTGATTGCTATGTGTGTGTGCTGCATTGTGGGAGAGTCGCCCCTGCAGCTCTGATTTAGCGGCCCCTTATCCCTTTGAGGCAGTGTGCCTTTGACTTGTGTGCTTTTAAGGTGCTGAGATGTTGGCGACTTGGGTCATTTGTGCTCTTGGACGGTTTTTGTAATCTTGTGCATTGTTTGTCTGCAGATGTGTTGTTGACGTCAGGGGTTGTATGTGCACGTGGATGTGTCAGAGTGTGACTTGCTCCTTTGAGGATGTGATCCACACTGGGCCACCTCAGTATCGTGTCATGCACCATGTCATGTATTTTGACTGCGGCCATGCTATTGGTCATGCAGTGTCACTTGCATTGTCAGTGTGGCTCACAGAGCCGCTGCTTTGCTGGATTCAGCACATGTGCATGGGTAGTTGTGAGATTGGCGATAGGGAGGGGGGCCCCTTTGTGCACATAGTGGACGGGGGCCTACTTGGTGTTTCTATGTGTGCTGCAGTGTGCCAAGGGTATCAGGGACATGTTCCACAATCATAGTGGGTGTGCAGTGTGCTACACATAATTGTGCATCTGTGCCATTGTGCCCATCTCCCCTCGTCCCCCCAGTCCCTGGTCGTTACTCACCCTGTTGCTGTTGGGTCAGGTCATATCGAGCTGTGTCCGGACCCCAAACTCCTTGCACCGTCACCACACTGATGACTGTGGCCACCATTTCCTCCAGCTCATCCAGCTCCTCCTGTGGCGCAGGACTCCCACCTCCAGTCGCCGTTGCTGCCTTCCGGTTGGCAGCGAGTTTCTGCTTGGTTTGGCTATTCACATCATGCCAGCGCCTCTTGACCTCCTCCATTGACCTCCTCAACACTCCGACTGCATTCACGTTGTTCACGATCGACAGCCATATTTCCGTTTGTGTTGCCAATGACACAGTGGAGGTGACGAACAGTTGTTGGTAGTGTTCTATCACCTCCGTGACGATGATCCGGTTTTCCTGCAGACTGAACCTCGTCTTCCTCTTCCTCTTCTCCTTGCCCTTCCCCGACCCTGAGGTTCCTTGCTGGTCGTCTGTGGGGCTTGTGGGGTTCGCGTTGTCCTCTGCACTCGGTCCGGGTGCATCCATGGTGCTACGCAGTTTATTTATTTATTATTATTTTTTTTTGTCTGCTTTTATGGTGCATTTTCCCACATGACGCGTGGGAATTGCAGGCCTGTCGCTGGTTATCGCTGATTTTTTATCGCGATTTGGGGCATCGCAACTTTTTTCGCGTTCGTGTTTCGCATTTTTTCGGCATTGCGTTAATTTTAACGCAGTCATTTGGCGCGTTATCGTGAGTCTATCGTATGGTGCCGCCGGGTTGAGAATACAACGTTAACACGGTGTTATTTTCCCGCGATAGACTGCGATGTGCAAAGTTGCGTTAAGCTAATTTTGCGATAATTATCACACGTTCTTGAGAATATCCCCCATGCTGTTTAAAATCAAGGTCAAAATATTGTGAGTACAAAAATATCAAACAATGCAATATTGAGGGTATAAATATAATTTTTTATTAGAAGCATACACAACAAAATATAAAAAATGCCACAATACAAAAGAACATAGACTTAAAAAAAGGAAAGGGGAATGCAATATAAAACGGAAACAATTCATCTTCAATTCAAAAGGGTAATCGTTCATTTAATTAAATAAACACAATGGGCCTGATTCACAGAACTAACTTACGTCAAAAACGTAAAGTTAGTACTTTTAGTATTCACAGAATACACTTACTCATTTTGGTATTCACAGAATGAACTTACTCATTTCGGTATTCACAGAAGTTAGTAGTCCTAACTTTAGGACTCCTAAATGCCTTCTGTGAATACCGAAAGTCTTAAAGTTAGGATTTTTCTCAGTTTAGAGTAGTAAAGTTAGGACTCCTAACTTTAGGACTCCTAAATGCCTTCTGTGAATACCAAAGTCTTAAAGTTAGGATTTTTCTCAGTTTAGGAGTAGTTAGACTTTACTACTCCTAAACTGAGAAAAATCCTAACTTTAAGACTTTCGGAATTCACAGAAGGCATTTAGGAGTCCTAAAGTTAGGAGTCCTAACTTTACTACTCCTAAACTGAGAAAAATCCTAACTTTAAGACTTTCGGTATTCACAGAAGGCATTTAGGAGTCCTAAAGTTAGGACTACTAACTTCCGTGAATACCGAAATGAGTAAGTTCATTCTGTGAATACCAAAATGAGTAAGTGTATTCTGTGAATACCAAAAAGTACTAACTTTACGTTTTTGACGTAAGTTAGTTCTGTGAATCAGGCCCAATGTTTTCCCCAAATTCCTTTAAAGTTGGCAGTTGATACTCTCTAGCTCTCTGAAGCTCGAGTTCGTATGCTTGTGTAGTTTCCCTCCACCCTTCTTCGTGTGTGGACGCAATATCGGATTTCCATTTTTTAGCAATCATCAGCCTGTCAATAATTAAAACACAAAACGCCCAAGTTTCTGTTCTAACCCCTAGTAAAATCCTTTTAGCGGTAAGTGTGACCAATGACCAATTGTCCATGCAATTGCAGAAGGAATATCTGGTCTCCCCGAATCCCCCGTCTTAGTTACCATGTATCACATCCTGCACCCTTGTTACCAGTGATTAATCTTTCTCCTGCCTGCTGTCCTTATATTTTGGTCTTGGCAGGTGTACCCTTGCTGTCAGATTCAAGTCAGAAGTCCACCGGCCAGTTGTAAAACAAAGCATGTCACTGGCTTGCGAGTCATTCCAGATTCAACATCTAGGTGTACAAGAACATCTTGATGGTGCAACGTGTGGCCTGTATTGGGCCCTCTTCTAAGTCGATCCAAGGGGACTGTTTTATAATAAATTTTAAGTACCCAGCCATTGCACGAAACATTCTGACCCAGTACAATCAGACTCGAATTGTGGGTAGTGTCATTAACATTTTACCTCTGGGTTTCTTTTACAGACCCCCACTTTTGGCCCATAAACCCCTTCAGCCTATAGGCCCACCAGTTAATGGTATTTCTGATGGTTGCTGCATCTTATGTAAAACTCGGTTGCACCACTATCAGATCATAGTGAGCTGGATCAACCCCCCCTGCCCACCAGGTGTCAGAGCTTGAAATCTGTTTCCAGACATTCTAACCAGGCAAGGCTAAGTGGCCCCCCAAATCTCAGAGTTCTGTAGGCTCCCCTGAGGTTCTACCAAATGTAGTTTCACCCACTTTTAAGGAGCCCTTGGAAGCTCCTTAAATGCAGATATCCCCAATACGTGCCAACGTCCGTGTTGTAGAGTCTTTAGGTGGGGTAGCTTTGGAGAAGGGGCACAAGGCTGGGTTGGCGAGTTCAGGGGATTCTTCTTTTTTACTTGCTGGAATTCGGTTAGGTTAAAAAATAAGGCTGTAAATCCTGATTGGTTGATCTTTATTGATAAATTCGACTGATAAATTTGTTATGCAGGAGACCTGGGCTATTTCTCCCATCTCATGTAAGGGGTTTTCTTGCTACTTGACCCCCGCTATGGCTTCTTTTCATGGGAGGGCCAGTGGTGGTCTTTCTATAAAGGCCAAATTAAAACTCAGGATAGAAGTATCTGCTATACATACTGACAGCCATGCATACCAAGCCCTGTTATTAAGCCCAGCCATAGCTCCTTTGGTTTTTATTTGGTTATCTCTTATAACAATGATTTTTAAAATTCTTACTGTTGTTTGTTTCAGGAGATTTCGGCTTTATTATGGGCCTGGAAACACCCGGGATAGGTAAGAGACTCCAACCATGACTTTTATTGTGCGGGGACTTAATGCTAAGCTCGGTGATGACCCAATGGAGTTAGGCTGTTTAAGATCCGCTAATGAAAGTGCACCACGGGATGCCAGGGCAATGGAGATGAGGAAATGTGTTGCCTCCTTAGACTTTGTAGACGTTATTACATTTTTTCAGGGTGCAGGGTCAGGTAAATCGACCTATAGAGGAGGGGGGTGGCCCTCTGTTATAAGTTACATATTTGCCTCCAAGTACATCTTGTAGCGGTGTTCCAATGGTCCAGTAATAGAAACCCATTCGGGAGTCCATAATGCTCTTATGATTGAAAGTACTCTACTGTTGTGTTACTCCACTAGTTCACAGTGGTATCAAACAACATATGAGAGACGGGCTAAGATTAAACTGGTGCCTTAAAGATCTTAATGCCACATTGGGTCTGCTCCTTAAAAATAATTTGTCAGTATTTTTTGGGTGTTTAGGCAAAGACTTGGGGGAATTTCTAGCGGCCTGCTACAAACTTCTTTGCACCGGTAATAATCATCTGTTGAAACCAGCCTTTTATGTCCTGGAGCACTCACAATGAATCAATGTTAAATGCTCTGCGGCCAATCACCTTTGAGACAGACTTGACAAGAACCTTTAGGGATGTTGAGGAGTTCTGGGATGCTAGGTGAGCCTATAGGGTGCCCTTAGGGAAAGAAAACGTTACTTGTATAAAAGGGAATGGGAAACAATTGAACTTGCAGCTGCCCAGAACAATAGCAAGGTTTTTCTGGGACACAATCAATAGGCTCCGACAGCGGGATGCCCCCTAACCAACTCGTGACATGTAACATCTTGGGTCTGAATTGGGTGGAGCATTTTACCTCCATTTACCATCTGTCTGAAGATAAGGGATGTACTGTCTGGCTACGTGAGATTTTAGATTATGCCACCCCTTTTCAGGTCTCTCTCCAGGATGTGGAGGATGCAATCATAATTAGCTCCAGTGGGAAAACTCCGGGGCCTGATGGGGTACCCATGGATTTATTTAAATGCAATCTGGGTTTATGGGGGCCCCTGCTCACTAACCTATTTAACAAGTCTCAGCGTAATTTGACCCCGGAGTCTTGGACCCTCTCCACTATAGTTCCAATCTTCAAAAAAGGTGATAGAGGGTCCCCGAAATGCTATAGACCTGTATCGCTTATAGATAGCTCTGTAAAGGTTCTGAGGAGGGTTATTTTCTGCTGCTTGCAGACTTGGGCTGAAAACAATAATACCCTGTCTTCCTACCAGTATGGTTTTCATCCTGGGCTTGGTACAGTGGAGCAGTGCCTGAACTTGCATTTGATTGTGTTTGTGAGTAAGTATGCCATCGCCAGGTGCTGCCCACTGTACCTGGCCTTTATGGACTTGTCTTCTGCATTTGATCGCGTGAGTAGGAGTAAACTGTGGATAATTTTAATTAATCTTGGGGTGGAAGTTCCCCATATCAACTTTTACACTCCTTGCATGAAAATCTAGGGGCTAGGGTGTGGTATGGTCGGACAGGAGAATTATCTGATGTTTTCCACTAGCTAGTGTGGTGTATCACAGGTGCGTTCTGGCACCACTGCTTTTCACCATATACATTAACAATCTCAGCACACATTTGTCCATTGCCACTAGGGACATGACCAACATTGCCAATGCACCTGGTTGAATCTTTTGTGACATTTATGGGGAATCTTTATATGTTGAACAGTTTTGGAAAATCACCAATAATGGCCTGTGGGCCCGGCAGGAAATGCCCAACATCCCTAAAACTTCAAGAGCAGCACTTGTATACAGTACAGAACATTTTTATTTGGGTGTTGTTTTTGATGTGGGTAATTCATGGCAACCATAAGTGAACACAGCTCTTTCAAAGGTAGGGAGGGCGGAAGGATCATTGTTCAGCCTTGTCCAGAAGAATAGGAAGGGGCACTATTTCTAAATACCTCAAGATTCATAGATTACAGTGTGCCCCAACAGAAACTCATGGAGCGGGGGTATGGGGATGTCATAATGGTTCCCGTACAGATAAAGGAAAACAGAATCTGTAGGCGGATGTTGAATGTTCTGCCATCTATTACACCTATAGCTTGCATTCTGAACTTAATTTGGAATATGTTACAGATATCAATAAATTAGCCCCCTCCTGCTTTGGGTGAGTGTGTGGTCAAACAATAAAGCTAGTTTTAATAGAGATGTTATTTTAGACTGTCTCAGTCAGGATAAGGGTCTCTCTATTCCCTGGTTAAACTATGTCGGTAAGTCCTTCGCTGACATTGGCTTTTCAGAATTATTCACCTCACCTAACACCATTAGTAAGTCTGATAAGAGGATGGTTAAATCCCATTATGCAGAGTTCACCTTCTCCCAAAACAAATTACTCTGCTTGCAATTATTTTATCACATTATCTACAGGGGATTTAGCCCTTAATTTAACTCTGGAGCTTACACGTTGGGAAAAATCTCTCCTTTTTAGATTCAGGTTAGGCTCTGTGTGGCATTTAATGTGTTTCTCTGAGTGTGGAAAAGTATGGGATAGCAACTTGCCTGCTTGTCCTTGTGATGGGATTGCATCACAATCCTTGATGCATTTTCTATCATACATTTTTTCAACTCTGTCTTAAGCACACTGTGAAATCCCTGGCCTTCAAGAAGTGCAGAGAGGGTCTTATGTACCTTCAGATGTTAGGTAACCAACACTGTTTCAGTGTCTGCTGCATTCTTAAATTATCTATTCGTAGAACAAAATCATGGAGGGTGGATGTACTTAAAGGCAGCTTAGTATTTTGCCAATACACTCTACTAATAGCATATTTTGCACTGATCTGTGTTTTATTATGTTTTAAATTGAGGTTTCCATGAGTCTTTTTAATTAAAATATACTTTGTGCATTTGTGATAAATTATATACATCCATGATTATGTCTTTGTATTAAGATATAGTTGTCTCTCTGCATAATTTATTTGCTTTTATACGTCTCAATTTGTTTTATTATGTATTTTGCTGCATGGGTTTTATTTTGCACTTTTATGGTCTCTATGTAAGATTGAATAAAGGGGGGGTGTGGCTTAGCGCATCAAGATGGCGGTCGCCCTCTAGGAGTGCTCCGGACCCCTCCGTCATCCGCGCTAATATCCCATGTCATCAGCACCTCTCTTTTCACCTACCGGGCATCTGTTGCATCTACCCCGGTGGGCGCTACCTGGCGGAGCAGTGGGAGCCGATTCATCTGGCCAACACAGAGAGAACCTCGCCATGGCTTCCGGCGCACCCGCCTCCGGGATGGCGGCATCGGCTCACTGAGGCTTGGCGCCCTGCTCGCTCCCGGCGCTGAGGCCCGTCTCGCCTACCATTGCGAGCCTGAGACTATGCCCTCCAGATGCTTGGGGGCATTCCGGCACCACCGCATCCCGGAGCAGAGGTGTCGCACACTGTGCCTTGAGGTCCGGGTCCCCCTGCCCTCACCGTCTGGATCTCTGGTGGGGCTGATCTGGCCTGGGGGACCGTGGGTGGTGACTGGCGGCAGGAGTGTGTGGTTGCAGGAGGATCGGCTGCCTGATCAGGCGGCGGGATCCCTGAATCGGGGCCCCCTCCCCCTCCTGCCCCCCTCTGGGCCTTGTTGAGCCTGAGCTTGGTCCTTGGCGGGAATCTGGCTGGCCTGTGCGGAGATATCATCTGGCAGCCCTCCGCGGGCCGGGGAACGGCCGCTGGCATCCGGGGCCTAGCAGTGCTCATCCTGTGGGGCCGACTCGGGGCCTGAGTGGACGGCGACCACTGGCGCTTGGTTGCGCATCCGGCACCATGTTCTGGGGGCGGCCTTTTGCCGAGTTTGCGACCTGTGAGCCCTACTCCCCGTCGGGGCTACTGAGCTCCCTGCGACCCGCCGCTTGTGTCCCTGCAGTGTGAGGCCTGAGCCTGAATGCATCAACTGGAGCCATCTGCGACCGGCATCCCATCTTCAGACCTTCCCGGGACCTTCGCACTACGTCCGGCGGAGCAGAGGTGGGTGCCGGCTTGCCTGCGCCGGGGGGCCCCCTGGTGCCATCTATACGGCCCCCCTTCCCCCCTCACACCGTCAGTCCTGCAGATTTGTCCCTGGAGCTTAGGGCCTGGCACTGCAGACCCCTCTACCTCTATGTTTGGAAGAACCCTCTGCTGTTATCGTGGTGGTCCTGGCCTGGGCCTCCGGGGTCTAGCTGCCTGGGTTTGCGCTACTGGCCCTGCGGCATGGCTGGCGCGGTGCATCTGAGGCTGTGACCCACCTACTAGAGGGCTGGAATCGGCCACATATATCGAGCGGCGTGGGGTCCTGGGCGAGGGCCCCCTCCACCACTTCCTCTTCTCTGTGCCGGCCCTGAGATGCCCTGTTGAGATGCTGTGAGCCTCTGCCACCGGAACCGTTGCTATTCCCCTTGAGATCTCAGCACCTGTGGCGCTCTCATCGCGGCAGGCCACCAACGGGAAGAGTGGTATCGGCCGCACCTATCGAGCGGCGTGGGTCCTCGGCAGTGGGCCCCCCCACTACTTCCTCAATTCTGCACTGCTCCTGGGAGGTCCTGACCGGGCCCTGTAATCCTCGGGCGCCCGGGCCTGCGCTGCTCGTCCGGGGGTGCCGACATGGGCAGCGTCCTCCTCTTCACAGACCACCTGCCGGGGGGGAGGAATCGGCTGCAATTACCGAGCGGCGTGGGGCCGAGGCATGAATCCCCTCCGCTATTCCCCCCTCCTTCCTCTGCCCCTGTGGGGATGTCTCCAGGCTGAGCTGAGCGTCGTCCCCCTCAGGCCGGCCGTCATCTCGGGTGGCGGGGGCTGGGGGTCCAGATCTGCTTGAACCTGTGCTCCAATATGAGGGGCCTATACAGGGGCGAGGGCGGTGTCTGGGTCTGAGTATAGACGACTCGGGTGCCGAGCCTCTCCCACAGAGGTTCATCTCCTCCATGAGCCTGGGCTCTTCCTGTTGACCGGGCGTCTGTGGCCCTACGCCTGAGGCCGAGATGGGTAGGGACCGTGCCCCTAAGACATCCGCTCCACAAACTCAAACTAAGATGGACCAATACACCACCGCGGACCGAAATCCAACGGACGGGACGCCTGGGGGCGCCTCCCTCCCTGGGACTGACCTCTCGACCATCCTACAGGCTATCGGCACCTCCCAGGCTTCGGTAGAGAGCAAGATCGGAGAGGTCCAGGTGGACATGGCCCTTATACGCCAGGATCTTCGTAACGCCACATCCCGAATCTCAGAGGCGGAGTACCGTCTCTCCACGGTAGAGGACGAGCTTGGGCAGCTGAAGACCCAGGTGGCCCGCCTGCAGACTCGCACATCGGAGCTGCATCGTCGAGCGGAGGATGCCGAAAACCGCTCGCGGCGAAACAACCTGCGCCTGGTGGGTTTTCCGGAGGGGGTCGAGCAGGGTCATGCGGACACCTTCATAGAGACATGGCTGAAATCCTGGGTGCCCAAAGATGCCTTGTCGGTCTGGTTTGCGATTGAGTGTGCCCACCGTTCTATGGCGCCTAAACCTCCTACCAGTGCCCCACACCGTCCCATCATAGTGCCCGATTCAAAGACCTAACTTAAGACAAAATCCTAAACTTACTACCATTTTGGTATTCACAGAAGGCACTTACTCATTTTGGTATTCACAGAAGGCATTTACTCATTTTGTTATTCACAGAAGGCACTTACTCATTGATGAGTAAGTGCCTTCTGTGAATACCAAAATGAGTAACTTACTCATTTTGAGTAACTTACTCATTTTGGTATTCACAGAAGGCACTTACTCATTGATGAGTAAGTGCCTTCTGTGAATACCAAAATGAGTAAGTGCCTTCTGTGAATACCAAAATGAGTAAGTGCCTTCTGTGAATACCAAAATGGTAGTAAGTTTAGGATTTTGTCTTAAGTTAGTTCTGTGAATCGGGCCCATAGTGAGGATCCTCAACTTCCGGGACAGAGATGCCATCCTCAGCGCGGCCCGAGCCCAAGGCCCCCTGAAGTACCAAAATAACACCATCATGCTCTTCCCAGTCTATACGAGGGAGGTGCAAGCCCAGCGCCGTTCCTACGCTGACATCAAACAAAAACTCTGCAATCTGGGGCTGCGATATGACCTCCTCTTCCCGGCTCGCCTCCGAGTTATCTTTCAGGGAAAGACAATCTTTTTCGACACCCCGCAGGCTGCCTGGACCTGGCTCACTGAGGAGCGGCCCCTGCAGACTCGGCATGCTTCCCCCCACCCTGTTTGATCCTCAGCAAAAAAGTCTGTCTCCTCCCAAGCAACAACGGAGACGCACCCGGTCTCGCATGGGGGGGGGGGTCGGCAGGGGGAGGCATCACAGTCGCCGGGCCTCGGGACCCGATTGTTGGTCACCGAGGGGGCCCCCCTGGCTCTCGATGACCGAAGCTGTGTTAGCTCCATGGATAATCTAAGCCGAGATCCCGACCCATCCGGGGCCTTGTGACCTGCCTTGTCGGACTCAGACCTTTCTAGAAACCCCGCGCTTCAGGACATTGGTGGGGATGCGGGAGTCTGATCTGCGAAAGCCCGTCGGTCCAGTATCGGGGTAGATCCTCCGTGAACACTAGCCACTTAGACACAGGCTGATGATCGTCTACATCCGTCATTATGGAGGGGTCCACCATTGCCACGAACTGCCCTACTAAGCGTATTAGCTTGGCTGCCTGTTATTGTTAACTTGTTTTTTTTCAGGGTGACAGATGCTTCAGTTCCGGAAGTATAGGGTGGGGGGAGGTAAGGGCGGTCCGGGGAGGGGGACCGTTGTTTTTAAAGTTGTTTTTGACCTGGCTCTGTTCGAGCCTCTGCCTTCTGTTGTTTATAGCATCTTGACTCCTATACATCATAGCAACATCGACCGACAGCACACCACATTGCGCTTGCCACACCTCTCCGCCCTAGTGGCAGAGCATTGCTCCCCCTGGGATCCGGGCCCTGTCGGTCCGTTCCGCCCATACACCACCTGTGACCCAGATGTCTACCAGCAGTAGGTCCCTCCGCATTCTTTCTTGGAACGTGAACGGATTGCTGGATCGCATCAAACGTACAGTGGTCCTTAAATACGCCCAGCGCCACGCGCCCGACGTTCTCCTACTCCAGGAGACACACCTTCTGGGAACTCATTGCCCTTTCCTAGCGTAGTATGGGTTTGATAGGGTGTGGCACTCCAGCTTCACACGGGGCTCCCGGGGGGTTGCCATACTGGTCTTGAGGGGCATCCCCTTAACCCCTGAACAAGTAACGACTGACACACAGGGCCGTTATGTGTCCACGTCCCACCGGCGACACTCTCCTCCACTCTCCATCGCCTCACGGTCTTAGTCTCTGCCTTGCCCCTGGGTCTGATGATCATTGAGGGCGATTTCAATGCGGTCATGCAGCCGTCCCTGGACGCGACCGGAACGCCATCCCCGGTACGACTAGCTCACGCCAAGAAACTGTCGGACTGGTCCGCGGCTCTTGGCCTATGTGACGCCTGGAGGGTTTGGAACCCCCGGGAGAAACAATACACCCACACCTCGGCGGCCCATCACACTCACTCTCGCATTGACTTGCTCCTCCTACCTGCCACCGATTGTCAAAACATCTCCAATATCTCGATTCTCCCCCGGGGGATCTCGGACCATTCAGCTATATCACTTCAGTTACGGGGTGGCACTGACCGGATGCGGAGGTCAAAGACGCGATGGAGGTGAAACTGCGTCACTATTTTCTTACTAATCGAGGGACGGTCCCATCCCCGGGTACACTCTGGGAGGCCGGTAAAGCCACCATTCGTGGCGTGGCCAGGGGCATGGTGCACGCGAAGCGCGCAGCTCAGACCGCTCACCTGACCCAGCTCAAGGTACAAGCCACGCAGCTGGAACTGACCCTCTCAGACACGGCCGATGCCCAACCTGTTAGGCAGCTGGCAGCAATTCGTGACGAAATCCGACAGATATCCCTCGACTCTGCCAAGACGCTGTCGCGCTCCTCTGTGGCCCGTATCTACGGCTGGGGAGACAAAAATGGAAATTTGCTGCACAACTTGGTCTCATACCCCAGGGCCAACAGAATCATCCCTGTAATCCAGGACGCCGCTGGAATTCACCACCACACCTCTGGGGCCATTGCACAGGCCTTTGCGGGTTACTATGCTCAGCTGTATTCTGCTCGCACCCCCGAGGATACCCTGGCGGCTCTGCTGGGAGGTGCGGATGTCCAACTCTCCTGCCTCACCCAGGCGGAGACGACGGATCTGGATCTCCCCTTTACCTCGGAGGAGATACAGAGGGCCATCTCTTTGCTGAATCCAGGGAAGACACCCAGGCCGGACGGCTTCCCACAGGAGTACTACATGGCCTACAGAGACTTGTTGGTGCCTCAACTGGTAGAGCTCTTCCAGCATGTTGCCGAGGTGGGCTCCTTTCCCCCTGAGACCGACGTGGCCACTGTTGTTGTAATTCCGAAGACCCAACCACCCTCTGCCTCCTGTGCGGACTACCGTCTGATTTCTTTAATTAATACTGAAATGAAGATCTTCGCCACAGCCCTGGCCCAGCGTCTCCGTCCCCTCTTGCATAAGTTGGTCCATCCGGACCAGTGCGGCTTCATGCTAGCCCGTGGTACCAGGCACTGCATACGGTGCCTCCACCTTGCCCTGGCCCACCGCCATTGCCTAACACGTATCTTGCCCTCCTTCTTATAGACTTCGAGAAGGCTTTTGACACGGTGGACTGGCGATACTTAGAGGACGTCCTTCTGATGATGGGCTTCGGTCCCCACTTCCGCCGTCTTGTCCGTGTTCTGTATTCCAGTCCCAAAGCCAGGGTCCTTATCAATGGTGCTATCTCGGAGGAGTTCCCAATCTGGAGAGGTACGTGCCAGGGGTGTCCCCTCTCACCCCTCTTATTCGCATTGGCGATGGAACCCCTGGCTTGCCTCATACGTAGCAACTCCCAAATCCGGGGTTGGTCCTGGGACTCCCATCATGTGGACAAAATCGCCCTCTACGCGGACGATGTCCTGCTCTTCTTGGCAGACCCAGAATGTTCCAGTCCCCAATGCCTGAAGGTGCTCTGGTCCTTTGAGAGTGTCTCGGGCCTGCGACTCAACCCGGCTAAGTCTACCCTGATTCCCCTCCATCTGTCAAGGGATTGCTTTGACTGGCAGTCGAGTATCCCCATCAGGAGACTATCGTTCAAGTACCTTCGAATTTGGGTGGCTCTGCTCCCAGAGCTGGAATGGGCGCTTACTATTACCCCCCTGGTCACGAAAGCCAAAAACGACCTCAAACGTTGGCAGACTCTACCACTTAATCCCCTTGGAAGAGGGGCTCTTTTTAAAATGATGATCCTCCCCCGCTTCCTATACATCATTCAGAATACCACCTTTCACTTTCCCGGGGGCTGGTTCCGAGAGATTGACGGGGTGATCATGTGGTTTCTGTGGGGGGGAAGGAGGCCACGTATCGCCCTGGCCCGCTCCAGGATTCCACCCTTTGATGGAGGCATGGGCATGACGAATCTCCTTTTTTACCTGGCTACCAGACTCCTCTTCATCCATGACTGGTTCACTGGGGGGGTGGTCTGACCTGGCCTATCGGACAGAACTAAGAGACATGAACTTTCCTCATATTCAAGCCTACTTATACAGGGCTCCCATACCACAGACGATGCCACAAATCACCAGAGCGGTCCTGGTGGCCTGGCGCTTCGCTCTGCGACTCACGCGCTGGGATATGCGACTCACTCAATATACACCTCTCTGGCAAGGCACGTGGTTGCGAGAGGCGTTGAACCTCACAGGTTTCCGACAGTGGGACCACGTTGGGATTTCTCTGCTTGGAGATGTTTGGGTGGGGGATCACATCAGGGCCTTCCCTGATCTACAGCACCGCCACACCCTTCACACCTCCCAATTCTGCAAGTATTTGCAGCTCTGCCACGCCCTCACTATACATATCCCAAAAGGTACATCACTACCCGAGTTTAGCCCGTTGGAGGCACAAGTCATGATGGGCAATCTGGGTAGGGGAGGGGTGTCACGGATATACCGTTCCCTGGTGAACAATGGCACAACCTCTTTGGACTTGCTCCGGGCCCGCTGGGAGGGATGGCTGGGCCCCCTAGAGGACATTGACTGGCGCGATGCCCTTATGGCTCCCAAAACCCTTACGGCCTTCTCCAAACTCCACCGCATTCAACTCTATTATCTCCACACGGCCTATCTCACTCCCGAGCGCCTACACAGGGCTGGGCTGCGCCCCTCCCCGGACTGCACATGATGCGGCCAAGCTCTGGCCGACTTCTACCATATGGTCTGGCTTTGCCCAGGCCTTGACCCATTCTGGTCCGGGGTGGAATCTGAGCTCACACAGACCTCGGGTTGGCAGGCTCCACACGATCCCTTACGTCTTCTCCTGGGTGTATTCAATGGTTTGGACGGCTCTAGAGCGGACAAACATTTTCTGGGAACGGCGGTCGCTGTGGCTAAACAAGATATTGCAGCGGCCTGGGCCCAGCCCAACCCCCCTACCCTGCGAAAGTGGCGCCGGGGGGTGGATTGGTGCGCGGCCCAGGAGGAACCCCTCTTTGAGGCACGTGGTTGTCCCGCGAAGTTCCATAGGGTTTGGGGCAAATGGCTGAACCTACTGTTTTAAATTACCAGCTTTGGCTCTCCCATGTAACGGGGTGCTGCATTCCAGCTTGGGTGGCTTGCATAAATACTCCTACCCTAACAGTGGGGTTTTTTACTGTCTGTTGGAGATGGAATTGGCTTTACTGTGTAAGATGTATGCTGTCATTTTGTTTGTTTGTTTTTCAAAATGATAATAAAATTGATTATCAAAAAAAATTGAATAAAGGTTTTTGAAACTTGAATTGGACACCCAAAGTTTCTTGTTTTTCTCAGTACTTGGTAAAGGCACTCTCCAAACCTCATATCTTGGCATCAGTAGTTTTACTACCTTCTACAAATCCATACAGTTCCTCCTTGATTGAAATCAACTTCTGTTTTAGATTTTCAAATTTGACTGACTGGCCTTTTTGATTAGCCTTGATCTGGCAAACTTCTCTCAAGATGATTTTGAACATTGACTGTAGGAGATGGTGGAGTTTTCTTTTGACTCTTCATCTCTGGAGGTTCATGAAACATTTGAGAGCATGGCTTGTTAGGTCAGCAGATCTTTGGTTGCCACAGCTTCTCCTTCTGAGATCTTATTTGAGGGATCCAAAAATGGGTATCTATTAAGTTGTCTATTGTCAGGAAATGTTGAGTGCAGAGCATAGGTAGGCTAGTTCATTACAGAAACCAAATCCAAACACTCCATCCTTCAATTATGTGTTAGTGGACTTATTTCCTGTGCCTTAGAAAGTACATTCTGGGCTCTTTGGGTTTTCAGATTTCTTAGCTCATTCTCTTATGAGATAACTTCAGTAAATGTACTCACATTTATAGGCAGACTGCATCTATCAACAGTTGAGGACGAGTACTTTTGTTAAGATCTTGTTGCTTGGGATGGAATTAGATTAATTATGGAGAAGAAAAAAGGGGTACCTGTTTCACCCCTCCCACTTCCAATTCAGTTCTGCAAGTAGGCAGGTTCAGCAGTGCCTGGGCATTTGATGGACAGGCTGCTAGACTTGGTGAAGATCTTACGAGCGAGGTTGGAGTTGGCATTTCCTCTATATTCTGTGTGTCTCTTAATATACCAATAGCGTCTAGCTTCCTGTTATCAGAGCTAGCTAATGAGCGCAACTGTTCTATGCTTTTCAGCTGCTCGTCCAGTGAGGTTTATCACGGGTGGGATTGACTTGAGGGCTTGTCGAATTTGTTATAGTTGCCATTGTTGACTGTAGCTACTGAAGTTGAAGTAACTAGGTGAGCCAATGAACAGAGAGCACTTAAACTGATACTCTTCTCTTGGCTTACTAAGCGGGCTCCATTCTGGGGCTTTTACTCTTTGCCCCCCATTACTTACTACGGTTGTCAGCATTACTGTCAGTAGGGATTCCCTCCTCTGGTTGATGTAGAGTCACCTCAGCTATTCCCACCTGTAATGACCTTGAGTTTGTCGTATCGTCCTCTCCCTCTACCATTACTCAACCTTCCAGGTTAATGAGTCTCCATTTAAGCAACCCGGATTTCCTGTAATTGTTGATTATAGATGTGGCACCAACGATCTGGCCCCTCCCTTTGCTGCCACAGAGAGAAGGGTTCTCCTTGCTTCCATTTACTCCCCTTCTCTTTCTTTCTTGACTCCTCCTTCTAAAAAAAGTCTTACGAGTGCAACAAAAGAAGAGAGTGCTATTTCGCTATTCGTTGAGTCACGAAATAGATTCTGATTGTTGGCCACCCTTGTCCCTCCCATACGCTATCATACAGGTATCAGTACTGTGGTGGGGACAAAGTCAATCAGTGCCGTTGACAAAATCTAAACACAGCATATCATACACATGCTCATACATTGATAACAGTACCTTTTACTTCACAACCCATCTTCAGTGATGATAACAGTAGAGGTCCCTTGGTTCACCAGATTCTACAATATATAGATATATAAGAGCAGAATAATAGAGAACTGAATCTTCTCTACCCCTGTCATGCCGCCACAGCCAAGCATAGTGCAAAAGAGTTCAACAAATTTCAGCAGCAAGTTCCATTCACAGCACTTTTCTTTTCCCTGATACTTTTGTAGCGAAAATAGTAACCATGAAGCAGCCAAAAGAAAAAGGCAAAGGAAAGATGCATCATAATCCCAAGCAGCCCTTCAATAGTCCTTCGGTTTCAGCATTAATCAATCATTTGAGCTACAGGACTGAGCATCAAGGAGCCGCGTTGAAAACTCTCTTGTACCTCATTCCTTACATCCCCTTTACCGCAGCAGTAGCGGGAAAGCAGGTAACTCGCATTTGAAGCTCCCTTTCACTATACCCCTCTGTAGTGGCTGCGAACAGTGACAAGCAGCAGACTAGCCATCATCGGAAAGATCCTGAGTTTGAGCTGCAGTAACTGACGTCAATAAGCCCGGTGGTCCGCTTCATCATGTTTCGTCCACCGCATTGAGTAGTAAACAGTTTCATCTGCGGTATCTCAGCGTCATAAGTAGGTAACCAGCCAGGGGAAGGCATGAGCCTCTATCAGCTAATGGAGAGAAAAAGGAACCTCTCTCAGGAGGTGCTCGAACCACCTGGCGGTGTTCTTGCTGCTGGCCCCCATATTTCCTCAACCGCCATATTGCCTGGATATGATTCTTTTACAATAATATTGAAGTTTAAAATATTGATCAATTTAACATAATGGTATTAAATATCCTTTTTGTTTACAATTTAGTTAAATGTTTTTTGTTAAAGTTATATTTTTTTAATAATATTATAAAAATTATATATTTTTGGGATTATTAAGATTTATTTAGGTATTGTTTGGTATTGTTCTATCCTGTTTTATATTTTTATTGTATGTTTTACTTAGTGTTTTAATTAATTATGTAGTTTAAGTAATATGCTTTTATTATATATAATTATTGTATTAATTTATAATAATTGATCTAGTAGTGGGATTTGGGGTTTTATTGGGGATGGGGATGGTGGTGTAGTGTAGTTCCTATTTCCCTGATAGGTTCTGCGCATTGGAATAACATACACTATAGGCTTGGCATAGGACTGAGGTCGGTATGCCCCTATCGCGTATATTAAACTTAATTACTGTGTACCAGCTAGCTCAGAGGCCACTAGAAACTTCTTGACAACAAGAAGGGAATAGCTTCTGGCAACCACATAACATAAAACCCTGATCCCTCAGGATTGTGGAAACAATATACTACTTTTCATTCAGTCACTCATCTCAGAGAAGTACATAGAAGAAACAGTTGGGTGTGTTTACAATAAAATTTATTGCACAGTTGTTATTCTAGTACTGGTAATATGTGCTGCAACAACTGATGGACAGTAGCAGAAAAATATGGCCAGCAGTGCAGTTAAATAAAAATGCATGGTACAGTTTTACCATTGTGCAATAGTAATGAACACATACATGAAATGCAGAATGCATTAAGATAAAGCCTATACCCCTATGATGCCTAACTAGATGTACCTAAGTGTACCTAGCATGTGTGTAGGTCTTAGAGAGCCAAGAATCCCCCTAGGATTTAGTCTAACCCCATTACCTTAGTGGGACTTCATCCTGATGTTGAGCTGGACACCCCAGGATGAGTGGATGGACCTCTGCCAGCTGGAGCTGTGGCATGACGCAGGTTGCAGCGTCTCAGGTCAGAGTGTCGGCATGGAAGTCTCGGTCCCCTCTGGTTTGCTTGGGCAAAGGGAGGTATATTTATACCTGATAGGTGCCTTGGAATGTTAGTATTGATGTACAGTCGGTCAGAGGAAGACGTCAGGAATGAACCCTTAGGAAATAGTGGTTCATGCATATTTAATGAGTTCTTGGAGAAATCAATAATCCTGTGCTAGGGAAAATCCCAAGAGCTTAAGGGTCTGTTTCTAAGAACTCGTTGTGATGTAGGTTAGTCACTGTTGGACATAGAGATGACGTATTTAGGATGGACCGTCTTCTGCACCTAGAGCACACGTCAGATAAGGGACAGCCTCTGTTGCTCGTTATTTGTGAAGGGAGGGCTAATGTAGGTGAAAGGGCCTGCCTGTCTTTGTGGCACGAAGGATTTGTGCCTCTGAAACGGCGCACCTATGTTAGGGCCTCAATCCAGCACATAACAGTGGTGTTTTAAATAATTAGGAAGAAGTAGTAAATCATTGCACTTTTACAATAAAAAAAGTAATATATTTCATAGTATTAATTTTACAATGGGTTAAATTATTAACATTGAATTTATATTTCCAAAATATTAAATTAAAAATGAATAATATTTAACCAAACCATTACATATTTGAACTGTAGTATTAGTTGTGATTTAATTACTTTTCATTTTATTTAATCAATATTTTGATGCAATATGAAATATATCATCATTAAAATGTAATATGTTTTCTTTTAAAAATTTGATTTGTATTTTAAAATTACGTGGATTTATAACATACAATTTAAAAAAAATTGCTTTAAATAAATAATGCTTTTTGAAATGTAGCTTTATGATTAATTGCAACATCCTTAATTATATGTACTTCCCTCAATGTTTGTTGAACTGGATTTAGAATAGTAAATGTCCGACCCATTCCCCCTCCACTACCAATTATATGTATTTACCCTAATTTTTGTGTGACTGTTGTTAGAATACTAAATAGGATACTTCAAATAATATGAAATCACCCCAATGTTAGTTAGACTGAAGTTAGAATAGTAAATATGACCACTTCCCACCCCCAATTATATGCATGTACTGAAACGTTTGTTTGACTGGAGTTTGAATAGTATATGTGATGCCTCAATTATATGCACTTACCCCAATGTTTGTTGGACTGAAGTTGGAATAGTAAATATGACCCTCAATTATATGTCCTTACTCCAATTTTTGTTGGAGTGGATTTAAAAACAAAAATATGCCTTCTACAAATGAAATCATATGCACTTACTCCAACATAATTGGACTGGAGTTTGTATAGTAAATCTGACCCACAGATACAAGTAGGTGGGGAAGCTCTGCAAGACTTCTGCCTGTGACCATGACTGATGGCCAAGGCCTGATAATCTCCCTGCCGGGTGAGGAGACATCATCCAGGGAAAACCAAGATCAACTACCCTGGAGCCTGGAGTACCAGAGCCTGCCTGCTTGCTAAGACCAGTGTGCCCTGTTAGGAGGAGCAGTGAGTTGGAGCGAGTGAGCTCCAGTAGGAAGCCCAAACATGAGACTCCCTGTGAAAGGTGTGAGGATTCGACTGTGAACCGACTGGGCCATAGCCCATGTGCAGGATTGTTGTTGGTGACTCCCCTTATTGGAGGAGAGGGCTGCCATAGACTGAGCCATGCAAAGAGCACTGTTGGGGAGCGCCAAGCCCATACCACCTCAAAGCAGTGACCAGAGGGGTCCACTGTGGAATTAATTGTGTGACCAGCATGCCAGGCCGTAGGGATGACCCCGTGTACCTGGAGGGGCCACTCTGGTGTGGGCAAACGCACTGTAGGAGTCTCGGTTATGCTCGGAGATACTGCAGCAGACTCGTATGCCTGGAGGGGCTGCCAGTAATGGCTTGCCAAGGATTTTGGGCTGCCTGCCAGTATTAGAGTGAGGCTGTGGCCAGCGGGTCATGCCCTTTCAAAGAGATCTGCCCTGTTTATCCCCTGAGGGCCAAGAAGAAGCTGAGGAAAACCTTGCTCCCTCGCTAGACACCAGATGGGAGATGATGGATTGAATTCCCCCCACTGGGAAGAAAATTACTAACTGCGTCTCCGATAGCTGGAGGCAGCTCGATCACTGGGGAGAACCGGTAGCGCCTCTCAGGAAAGTGAGCCTGTGACTGCCTGGTGCTGCCACATGTGCCGCGAGCTGTCCGTCTTCTCTGAGCAGAATCTGAACTTGCGAGTGCCCGTATTCAGGGTATCCACTGTACCACTGAATGCTTCTTTGCTGCAGGAGTGAGTAAAACTTGAACGGGGCCTGTGGACCTTGTGGGATTTTCTGATAAATATGCTGCAGCACCATAGACACTTTTGACTAATTCCTAGGAGTCAAAGGGGAACTCTTAAGTATGGTCTATTAGTGTGCATTCCCTGGATGCAGCCATCAGTGAATGAAGAATAACATCGACGACATTATATGCGAGAGGGTGGGACAGGGATGTGTCTGACAACTACTAGAGCCCTGACCTCAAGGGGATTGTGCTATTGCTTGTGAGTGTCGTTATTCCTTTGAATGTGAAGAGCTAGAAATAAAATACCTCTTTTTTTCTTATGAGTTGTGTTCACTTACCTGTATCTGCACATCCCTCCTGAGGGAGTGTTTTCACTGGTCTCCACAGCTACCACTGAGAGTCAAGTGCAGAAGGGGTACTAAGCATAGTTTCTCAGGATCCATAGTAAGTCAGGTCCCGGGACATCAAGAGCAAAAGGCCTAAAGCCCCATGGTTGGGCCCAGTAGCCCCAGCATGCCCCATGGGCCTCTGAAAGGGGTTCTGACAGCATACAGTTCCTCCCCCTTTTTTTACACAAACTTTATGGGCATTTTGTATTCAACATTATAAGAAACCTACATCAGCGATAGACTGTTGTCATGCCTGTATATTGCAGTTACACAGTGAAGACCACATTGATGGTGGAGATCTCTTCCACTTTGGTTGAGATCTCCACCTCTCGGGTGGAGATCTCTACCACTGTGGTGGAGATCTCTCTAGGGGAAAGAATTAGGGAAATGATTACAATTTATACATTTAAAAATGTTTACATTTTATTGTTAAACATAAATGTAAACTAAATAAAAATAATTATTTTACATTAGAATAAATGTTTATTAAATAATCCAATAATTTAAATATATTAATTTATTTTATGTATACCCATTATTATTTAGTAACTGTGAATTACATTTTAATTTGTACTGAACTTTTAAATGGTAATTAAGTTTTAATATGTTAAAACTTTTAAACTAATACCATATTTAATTATTAATTTTGCATAATTTTTAAGACTAAAAAAATATGTATATACACATAATTTAAAGGTTGAAATATTTTAACATTATTGCCAGTAAGGTGCTAAATTAAGTCCTTCCCCATCATTTTCAATAGAAGTATGTTACAGTACCTGTGTGAGCCCTTGTGTGGTGCTATACTTACTTCAAGGATGAGATGAAGTGTAATTACTACTGTTTTGACATATTTAGAGCACTAATAGCTTTGTGAAGTGCAATTTGTAAAAGCAATGGTCTCACTCTTTTTTTGGGTGGATGTTTGTATTAGCATGCTACTCACTAACCCCATTCATGAACCTCCCTAAATCCCTCCTTATCTCTCCCTAAAGATAGTCCCCATTTACCAGCACTCCCTTAGTCCCTCCTACATGTACTACTAAGGGGCATATTATGATGAAATTTGGAAGGCCTTCTAATGGCATTTGCTCCGTCCGAATCGGATCGGGAACGTGTCTTTCCGACAGAATCAGAAAGGTTTCCGATCGATTACAATGCAAGTTAGGTGTTAGGAATATCCTAATCCGAACCCGACAGCATTCAGAATGACCGAGCCGTATGGAGCAGATATGTACGTCTCTACAGGCTGTGTTTACGAACTACCGATTACGATGCTGGATTCGGACAGCCTTTCTGAATCGTGTTGTCTCACTCGAATTGGCAGTCAGAATCAGACTTTGGGGGCCTGTAGCGGGCCCCCCTGCACCCAGAGCCTTTCCAATCAGGCCTGTGGGGGTACCCATGCGTCCCCCCTTACCAGCCATGCACAGTGTAGCAGGCACCAGGGGTAGCCCACCACAGGGTGCCAGATTTTCCCCAGCCACCCCTTTCTTCAATGGGAGCCTATGCATTCGGTCGGAACATAGGCTCCCATTGAAGTCAAAGAAGTCCGACCAAATCTTATCTGGAAGCATCCAGATGCATCATAATCTGTCGGTCGGACTCTCCTGGTCCGAGTCGGTCGGAAACCATTCCCAAACCGATTCGCTCAGAATGCTTTCCGAATCGCATCATAATCGAGCCCTAAATAGTAAACTTACATGTTCCCAAATTTCACCATGGAAAATATAGGAGAGGTGAAGATTTTGACCCATAGGTTTGTGAATTACATTTTGTAGTAAGTAGTATTTCTGTAGTACTACTTTACATACTATAAAATGAGATTTGTGAATTGGGCCCACAGTTTCAATAATTTAATCCTGGGCTCAATGCCTAGTAGTGATGGAGCACTGGCGGGATACACGAAGCAGGCCATTTAGGTCAAAATGCTGTGCTTCTGACTTGTTCATTTTTATGGATGTTGCTATTCTTCAGCATGGGAAGGTGGATTCAATGAGGTCCACTTGAAACCAGGTACCAATTGGCCAAGGTCTAATTGAAGCCATTGGTTTCGGTGTGAAAGCACTGCATGGTAAATTCTAATGTCACCTTTATTGAAGTCCTCTTGTCGGCCAGATACTTTTTGCACCTTCACCCAGTCAGGTTTTCTACATTGGGGCTTAGTCAGTTGTTTTTTGCACCTCTACAACCTCCAGTGGGACAAGTCTGAAAGCTGTAGTCTGCAGGTCCCAGCAAAACTTGATAGCTTATCTTAGAGAATCTGCTGCACTTCTTTTTTGGATGGCAAAAAGTTCCACGGGAGACCAACCAGATTTTCTTGCCCACTGAGTTCACAGCTTGGGTGGTTGGTCACAGTACTCCGGAGGTATGGAAGTTGAACATTTTTCTGAGACCCATCCTTTTCCTACTTTCTGGAGTAGTTCCTTTTTGTCACTTCTAAGGCTCCCAGGACCTCGTGACAGCAACTAGACTCCCGGAGCCACCACAGCAAAGGCTACCACTGAAGTGCAGTCCATGTCCACTTTTCACTTGTCAACTGGTCACGCCAGTGTCCTTTTGCAGAATTTGATAACCAGGTATCCACATAGGAGATCAGCCAATTGGCACTTTGATCCCATGTCTTAGGCCTGGGTACAAGTGGGAGCAAGTCCATACCGTCCAGCAACAGCCAGTTCAGTCCTCTTTTGTTTTTCTTCAGGCTCAGAGGTGTTCTGAGGAGCTGGGAGTGGGGTGCCACATTTATACAATTAATTTGCCAGTGGGCGGGGGTGACTTCTGGCCACTCCCTTACTAATAGGACAGAGTTGCCCAGGAAAACACATCCTGTTTACCCAAACTATCCCGCAGTGAACTATCTTAAGGAAAATCAAGATGTCAGAACATTTCTGCCCTAGTGGCCCACCCAGGGGAATTTCTAGGTAAATGAGCAGTCCCCTCATCCCCAAACCCACAAAGCTGGAACTGGAACCAGCCTCCCCCCTTCCGTGATGGAGCCAGGCTGGTTAGAGTTGGCCGGGGAATTAAAGGTCACATCTTCCTCATGTCTCACTTTATCCTTAACTCTGAATAGGAACTTTCTACAATTGCCTTTCCTGAGAGAAGATGAGTCACCTACCTCACACCCAGGTCTCCCTGTGAAAAGGCCCAGCCATTATTTCCACTCTGGGGGCAGCTTTCACACCTCATCAATGGGAAGGCACTGACAGGGAGGACAGCTGCAGGCAAGCTAATGCTAATATGCCTACTGGAGTGTCAGGCAGACAAAGTCTAACTTTGAAAAGTTACTTTTTCTTCATATTTATCAAGAATCCAACCATTCTACAATAAGAATCACCAAGCCACATACACGGTCTCAACAGACACTGCATGTACTAAGTATAGATCCTGTTCTGTTCAAATTTAAGATGGAAATATAACCTATTGCCCTATCTTCCCTCCTCAGGCGATGCTGGGTATGCACTCTCCCCTCAACTCCTTACACCTTACAGACATCCAACCACTGTACCTCAGTGTAGGTACAATCAGGCACACATACAAACTCGAGCCATCATAGAGCGCACTTTTGGTCTGTTGAAGTCGCGTTTTAGATGTCTCAGCCGTACAGGGGGTGTGCTGATGTACTCCCCTGAAGTTGTGTGCAAGATCATTATGGCCTGTTGTGTCTTGCACAATATCGCTTTAACGCATGGCTTACACATACCTCTTGAACCTCGGCTAGCTCTGAATCCGGGCAACCGGGCCATAGCACATAACTGAGGTCAGGGTATGCAAGTCCGTGATCAGCTGGTTGCCACATTTTTCACGTGAGCAACCTGTTGTGTCATGGACAAAATGTGGTTTGCTGTCTGTTGTCAATGATGAAAAATGGATATTTACGACTCTGTCCAAAAACTCCATCCTGAGACTACTTTGCAAGCCACACTAACTGTATGTCAACCACAACTGTTGATAGGAGTCAAAAGATTGACCGTGCATCAGGTCATGTGCCAATGTCAGCAATCAGTGTAGTGGAGGATTTCCCAAGGAATCTATTGACTCTGAGGATGAGATGTATATGTCTGAGAGACCCTCCCGTACCTTTTGACAATGGGTGTCTGTATCTAAAAAGTGCATAACTATAGCATTGTTGACTTTTTGGCCTTCAATGATTTTAATCCACCAAGAATGTTGGGCCCACAACGTGAGTGATGATGTGGCTGAATCTGCCACTATGTGTCTGGGATGCACAGCACTGCAACCCCCTAATACACTGTAACACAACAGACAACTCTTGTGTTGAGCACTAAATATGGACTACATGTACCATAATGCAATGCAGTTGAAAAGTAAACTGTGGTGTGATGTTGTGCCAGCCCCCCTCCCCCTCCTTGTCCCAGCCCAAATCTCATTATATGGTTTGTTCTCCCTTTTGTTTCATGTCTATGATTTAATCTACACTGTCATTTCAGGTTTCTCTGCTACAAAATAACAGGATGGCAGTGGATTTGATCTGTGATTGTGGATGAATCAGAATGAACACAAAATGGCTGCCAACTACTTCCTGTGATGTATTTCCTGTCTCCCACTTCCTGTCTGTCATGTCCTGTATGAAATAATGGGTTCCGGGTTGTTTTCGCAACTTCCGGCACAATCGCGTACTCTGCCCATGCGGAGCGTACTCTGCGCATACGGAGCGTACTCTGCGCATGCGCAGCGTATGCTGCGCATGCGTAAATTACGTTTTCGGGCCGTAAACTCCGAAAAACAACCGGAACCCATTATTTCATACAGGAAATGACATACAGGAAGTGGGAGACAGGAAAAACATCACAGGAAGTTGTGGGCAGCCATTTTGTGTTCATTCTGAGTCATAATCTCTCACAGATCAGATCCTCTGCCATCCTGCTGCTCTTTTTGACCTTATTTCCCCCAAAATGGCTGAGGCTTATGAGGAGAAAGCACCCCCTTTCAGTTAATGGGAATTAGACATCCTAGCTGAGGGGGTGATACTGAAATATCCTCAGCTATATGGGGGGCCAGAGGAACAGCTGAGCAATGCAGCGCGGGCCAGAATATGGGCCAACATTGGTGAGTGTTACAGTACAGTGGGCGTTCACACCAGGAACGCGAGGGCATGCCTCAAGCGCTGGGAGGACCTGAAACGCTGGGCCCGGATCAAGGCTGAAGAGCTACTGGGCCAGTCTTCCCAGCACCATGTGCATCGTCCTTGCCTCTCGGCACTGTACAGGAGGGTCCTGCGTGCAGCTCATCTGACCCTCCATGCTCAGCTGGAGGAGCAAGAGCAGCAGAGACCGGGTAAGTGCATTATATGCAATATGTGTCTGGAAGTATGATGTGAGTGAAGACAGAGCTGTACCATTCTGTGTCCCATGCCTCCATTCACCTATTCTGTGTCTATGCAGCAGTCATCATGAAGCAAAAGGCTCACTGTAGCGCATTGACTGTACAGGGCAGAGTGCATTCTGGGAGTTGTAGTGTCATCATGACAACTGGGGATTTGAACCACATAGATGCATTTTTAATGAAATTTGCACTGCCAGCACCACTAACAGTGAACCAAGGGAATCATTACTGATGTGTGCATAGGTTGAGGAATAGTACAGACACTGTCCAGTGTGTGTATGTGAGGACAATGGGAATTGGATGCTGTGACTTGCATTGCTTCCGGTGAGTTTGGGTTCTGATTGAGACAGATCATCATGTGCCTTGGAGTCAAGACAGACTTTGAGACCCTTGCCTCACTCTTACTTGTTTCCAATTTTGACAAGTGTGTCCACAGACACACGTCTTACCCCCAGTATCTTGTATGCCATTTTCCATGTACAGGTAGATGTAACAGCGAGCCACTACTGTTCACCAGTGCACAGCACTACCTGATCAGTCTCCAAAGCCAATATGTGGCACTGGATTGTCAGCTTTTGTGAGGGAAAATCAAAAGCTTAGACTCACTACTTAGCAAACCTAATTGGACAGTCCCTATATGGATGTGTGAACCCCAACCGGCATTTGTGTTGTCCCATCCAATGCTACACAGCAGATAACATTTGTCCAGACGTAAAAGTGCAGACACTCCATATCACAGGCCCTTCCCAATATCATCTGGACTCTCTCTGATCTCCTTTTGTAGACTGGGTTGTGGAACCTGCCCATGTAGCAGTGACAGGACACACAGGTCACAAGAATGCCATAGTTGAGGGTTGGCAGTACAGACGTGCAAGCCACCAAAAATCTTGTGAGATGTCCATGTCAGACTCAAATCAGGAGATGACAGTGAACATGCACGTAATTTAAGCTCATGAACACTGACAACTCTATAGTGTGATCAGAGGAGAGCAAAGTCTGACCTTGGCTCATCTTGATATGTGTCTTGTCCTGACGTGTACAACCACTACCTAATGATTTGCCTCACATTTCAGTGGGCTCAGCTGGCCAAGAGGACCCGGTTCAGAGCAGGACATCTATGGTGCGCTGGCGGCTACGACCTCTTTCCAGTACTGAGGAAGAGGACGATGAGGCGGGACCCTCAACATCAGGAGTCATGGGGATTGAGCACACCCGGACTGACCAGGAAGACAACTCTGGTGCTACGGACCGGGTGGAAGCTGAGGACATTGAAGGGGGGGTGATGAACTGGACACCTCTGGCCGGGGGGGGGTGGAGAGCTACTCTCCCCCGGCACATTCACCTGTGAGTCTTTCCGAGGTGTCCCCGGGGCAGGCCACTCAGCAACCTGGGCCAGCCATCTGCCCCCCCCTAACTCTAGAGGCCCCCTTTACATCGGGGCCTCCAGCTGCACCCCCTTCAATCTGTCCCCCTCATCGTAGCTGCCAGGTCGACACCAATATTGGCTCCGAACCTGAGGCACCACACACCTCACGTGCGACCCAAAACCCTCCCTGTGTTGTTCCGTCTGTGGCTGTACCAGATGACTTGATGTGGGCATGTGAGGGTCAGCCAGACATGTCCTCTCGCATCATGCTGCAATTGTGTCTAGAGGTGCGCATGATGCGAGAGGAAATTGCACAAGCTCTGGCCACCCTCACTGCTAGTGTCAATTCCCTGAGTGCAGCCATGTCGTCTGTTGTGTCCCAACCTCCCTCCCACACCACCGTCAATGTCTCCCTCTGTCCGTTGCCCCACACTGGTTCCCCCCGTACTCCTCGTGTGTCCCGACCCCGTGTGGTGCCTGTTCCTGCACCGGCCAGCCAGGAGCCCGCATCGGACTCAGAGGATCTGGACATTGTGGTCCTAGAGGATGACCAGAAGGACACTTGAACAGTTGGACAGATTTTTTTTGTGGACAATGATTTACTTTTCCCCTGGTAAATAGACTGGTTCCCCTGATGCTCCCTGATGTGTTCTATTTATGTTGCCCCACCCCAATCCAAGTTCCCTTCTCCTTCTGCAGTAAGAACATCATTTGTTTTCCTTTCTCCCTTCCAAACGGTATGTTGTTGTTTTTCTACCCCCACATATTTTTTACATAAAAACTTATTTTGATTCATACTTTCTATATCTTGTTTAACTTCATTGTGAATGTCTTGTACAAAATATGCACAGGTATTTTGGTAGTCATCTGCTCTGTACATGAGGGCTTGCTGCAATGATGGGGTTACACTTGTACATGTGTCACACACACACATACATCCTCACATCTCTACGCCAACAAACTTAGTGAACATTAGCCTATCAGGACATGATAAGCAACAGAGTCTTGACTTGGGAACAGATTTTATTTTTATTTACACATATTCACACTGGTCAAAAAGTTCCTGGGATGTGATCAATGGGGATCGTGCTTGTGACTTCGCAATTTCGGAGGTGAGGATCGCTGTGAGGGATTATGTCTGTTTTGACGCCGAGGTGCAGGTTTGTGTCGTGCATGTGCCTGTACTGGGTGAAGTTCATGTGCAGGGGCGGATTGTGTCTGTACACTTGGTGTTTGTGCATGGACAGGGGGTTGTTGTGCAGGTGGTGTTAGTGCCTGTTCAGGGGGTGGTGGTGGATGTGCAGGTGGGGGGGGGTGCCTGGATGGGGGGCGGTGGTGGGTGTGTACCCTTGCTGTGGTCCTGTGCAGTTTGTGGTACAGCTGTGTAGGTGTGATGTGCTGCAGGCAGATGTGATGGCTCCCCTCCCTGCGTTGACCATGAAGGGAGACTTTTGGATCACTTTCATCATGCCCTCCATCATCTTCATGGCCAAGGCATGGTGTCTTAAACTCTCTTCCCTTTGGATAGATATCATGTCTCTGATATTCTTGGACATGTCTTGCCAAGTTCTATCCATCCTATCCAAAACATGGGTCTGTCTGTCCACCACCTGAGGGAATTGGCGCAGGGCCTCAGACATGTCTGACAGGGTGGCCCCTATGGCACGAATGGCCTGCCTCACATCTGTCTGCTGTTTGAAGAAGTCCTGCTCCCACTGGCCACCATAGCCATGTGCAGGCCCTCTCTGCAGGGGTCGGCCTTGGATGAGACCGCCAGGTCAAACAGCAGGGGGCGGTGGCATGTGGAAGCCTGTGGACAGGAGAATGGTGCCCAGGGGATACCTGCACCACAACAGGATTGGTACTTCCCTCAGATGGTGAAGAGAATGCCTGGGATACACTGTATGGGGAGGAGTGTGTAGGGGATCCACCACGTCTGTCCCGGATGTGAGGGCTGTGCGGGAGTGAGGTCTGTGTTGTGGTGTGGGTGAGCTGTGGCTGGTTAGCTCTATGCTGGGGACAGGCAATCTTTTTCATTGGAGGAGGCTGAGGCACTTTGCTGGGTGGAGGGTGTGAGGCCTTGCTAAATGTGGGGGATGTGGGAAAATTACTGTCCATGGCATCAGATTCTTCATCCTCTGAGGGGATGAACAGACAGTCACTATCGTCCAATCCTTCATCCTCCTCAGGTACTTCCTCCTCCTCCTCTTGCGCAGTACTCGCAGCTGACATTACTGCCTGGAGGAGCAGTGGATTTTCACCTCTGATTGCCCGTCGCCCAACACTGGTGGAAGGTCCATCCTCCTCATCGTCATCATCACCTGGAACACAGAGGTTGCAACAGGATGAGTAATTGACCTAGTATAAGATGTGGTGCAAAACAAGGGTTTGTTCTACTGTACTTTGCATTAACAGATGACGCACATGTGACCTGGTTTGGGTACCCCTACAAGTGACAGCTCACACAATAGCACCGAGGGATGAAACGGAGATGTACACTGAAAAAGCAAACTTACCAGCTCCATCCACAGCTTTGTGTCCTTTTGCGATCCCCCCTGATGTCA
Organism: Calotriton arnoldi; assembly: GCA_963921515.1. Taxonomy (NCBI): domain Eukaryota; kingdom Metazoa; phylum Chordata; class Amphibia; order Caudata; family Salamandridae; genus Calotriton; species Calotriton arnoldi. The sequence continues at coordinate 897,394 of CAWUFW010006822.1, forward strand.
ACTGCTGAACCATGCTCCTCATAGGTTTTGTTGACGAAGCAGTCCCCGATCCAGCAGCTGTAGAGGGAAGTGACACCATTCTCAATCATCCGCATTACTAATTTACAAACAGGCACATGTGTCACTTATGATATGTATGAAACTTTGTAAACAACAACTGCAGGTCCTATGCAGAAGGGGATTTTGATGTTTGTCATGGTTTTGATAGGGAAACACTTCACGCCACATTTACCTGATGGACATGTGCGAGAGGTTTTCACTGCTGCAGCCAGGATGTCTTGCATTCCCCGGGATGGTGTTGTACGCTGCACTGGTGTCATCCTGTCAGCAGCTGTGATGAGACAAACATATCCATATTTCAGTGCACCAGATGGTAGCTATGAGCTAACATGTATATGTCATTCTCAATGACCATTGATAGGATATTCCTGGACAATGTGCAGCATGTTTACCTCATGGACTTTACATGTGGACCTTTGCTCACATGCAGCAATTGCCAGCTGTTACCTCCACACAGCACTGACATCAATGAGATGGCACATCAACAGACAAACGTATATGAGAAGGTTACTGATATAGGAAGGAAGGGGAGAAATGATCAGGACGCCACCGCATTACATTGATTACACCTTCACCGTTAAGTCTAACATGTCTCATGAGTATGATGTTGTCTGTTGATAAGTTGAAAGGAGTCTACATCCACAGGCTGACCAGTTTCACAATTGCACATCAGTTCAAACATTGCATTGCAGAGTTCATATGTGAGATGTGCAATAGTCAGGTACATTTTGTGTGTCATTTGTGCTTCCCTACCAATGGAGTCACAAAGCTCATTTTGGACTGAGAGATCACACATTTGTCATGTCCATCCTTTCAGTGTCCTCTGTTCCCATTATCCATTTCCTACATCATGGTAGAACTAAGCTGACAACGGATGATGTCTTGTACCGCAGACATCCTTACCTCATATATCATACACTCACTTATATAGGTGGATACATTAGAAGAGGAGGCAAGCAGAGTGCAACATTTGACTAGGATCCCACATTGTGGGTAAGTTGTGAATCTTTGATGGTTGCCGCCTACACTGGATTTGGTTTGGGCCTTTCATCCAAGAGATTTTGAAATGTAACTTCCTGAAGAATCACCTTGGCAGCCCATACATCCATCACAGAAGTACACAACTGGCATCAGTGCGAGCCTCATCCACACCAATTTCAAAATGTTTTGTCCTTTAGAATTCTGCTAGGGCGTTTTCATATCATTAAATTGCAATCCAGTTGTGTCTACTACACTACATATGACACTATATACTATTTTTATGTCCATTCTGCACTCACTTGTCATATATTTTGTGACATCCTTTCACTAGCCACCATGGTGTGATCTGGTATATGGTACAATGCCATATGTAGGCATATTGTGATGCAGGACAACAGTTATGTAAAACACATACAACATACAGCGGAGATTAAAGGCACATTCATGGGCATGGGCATTCAGGTTCATTGTTCTTGGGTTTACTTACCATGGCCCCGCACCTGCCCAGTGTGTGGTCCCTGACAAGATGTCACAGCCAACCTTGTAGAAGAAGTCAATGTGGGTCTTGGAATCTGGGAGTACATCATTGGACCTACAATGATAAGTGTGTTTGCAACTTTACATTTCTGCTGCCACATGTGATGCACTCAATTTGAGGCACAAAGGATGAGCACAAGCAGTGTGGGCCCTACCGTTGCAGAAGTGTCTAGCACAAATTATCATGAGTGATCCCACATTCAACTTATTATGGCCCCACTGCCTAGAAGCAACGTCTATCAAATTGACACAACAACAATTCCTGAAGTAAGGTCCAGTATCATGTTTTGTTAATGGAACAAAAGACATGCCATACAATTATGACATCTATAACCAGCTGGTTGGACTGGACAAATTCATGTATGGAAAAAACATTCTAAGTTGGACAGTGGACGCATTCTCAATCCTGACATTTGAATCTCACTTCTTGTTCATCATTGTTATATTTGGTATCATTGGATTTTTTGATTTAGTCTACAAAAATAATTGCAATCTAGAGGTGGCGTGGCAGGGTGAGAAATAAACAATGGAATATGGGAATGAAATATTTTGAAATAAGGATTCTCTTAACTTCTGTTTTGTGATTTTGGCAGGCCAAAGGTGAGTTGATTTTAGGATATTTTGTAGTTATTTTCCCTATTCCGTTGTCTGTTGATTTGCCTCTGCACCGCACCCCCACCCCCTTACGTTCTTGACTGACCCAGCCGCGTCTGAATAAGTGGAAGGGGCACTTTGACAATTGCTACTTAACAGTGTTAGGTATATACGGCAGCAGTACTGGGCCCTTGTTCTAAATAGTGTGAAAGGGATTTGCCATTTCTAATACAAAGGATTCTGGGACTTGTGGTGCAACATACAGGGGGAAACACATGAGCCTCTGACTGACTATATTTGTATATGAACTTTGGACAACTTCCTTACTCACAATGGCAGTGCGACACAGACATTTATTTTGTATTCTTCTTCTTGTTATCCCATTTATCTCGTACCAAGTTGCGGACATCACTCACAGGCAGCCCATGGAGCATGTGGGGGTGGATTGTAGAGAGAATATCCTCCTCAAGTGGGGTGAGACGTAGGTGGGTTACAGAGTGTGGGGCAGGGAGAATCCTGTTCAACTCGATCCAGGAGTACTTCTCCTTCACACTCTGCTTTTCGTCCTTCCACTTCTTCTTTATTTCACGGACTGTGCACACATCCTCCCCCAATGCTGTGACGGCAGTGGCTAAATGCTTCCATAGAGCTGCCTTCTGTGTGCCACTGGTGCAGTAAGGTGGAAGACCATATAGGCGTTTGTGGTGCCTCACAATGAACTCCACAATCATGGTGGTCTCCTCAGTTGTGAAGTTCTTCTTCCTCCTCGGTTTGTACATTTTCCTGTAGCGATGAACAGCAAAGGAAACAGGAACTCTCTGTGGCCAAACCTGTTCCTTGAATGTGTGCTGCTTTTATGTGGTTTGTGGTGCTGGTCTTGCAGTTAGTGTTAATTGACTTCAGCTGGAGCATGGTGGGGGATGGTAAGCACTTGAAATGCTCAAACCGCCAAAATGCGGTTATTCTGACCCGGTGGCGGAGATTCCGGCCCGGAGGCGGAAATTCTGACCCGGAGGCGGAAATTCTGCTTCCGGGCTGGAATCTCCACCCCCGGGCCGGAATCTCCGGCCCGAGTGCGGACGTAAAGTTAGTAGTCGTAAGTGCATTCTGTGAATACCAAAAATCGTTAGTGCATTCTGTGAATACCAAAAGTAGTAAGTGCCTTCTGTGAATACCAAAAGTAGTAAGTTTAGGATTTTGTCTTAAGTTAGTTCTGTGAATCAGGCCCTTTGACTTTATCTACAGCTGGGACCAAATTGGTATCTCACTCTAATAAAGTAAACCAATGAGCTTCTCTGATGCAAGATCATAGCTTCCAAATTTTCCAGTCCATGCGTGATGTGATGCTCCAGTTCAGGTTTTATCCTTGAAATCCTGGATCATGTGGTCCTGTTCTACAGTATAATAAACAAGACTGCAAGTCCCAGAGTAATAGTTGTTTGTATGGTACTCTGATGTCCTGGGATTTGCAAGCTCTCTGTAAAATGGCGGTGTTATTTCTGTTTTGCCTTTGTCTTTGCAGAGGGGATCACTTGTTGCTCTGGTCTCTGGGGATAGCACTAATTTCCGTTTTGTTTCTGTTCCCGGGGCCAAAGATGTAGCTCCACTTTCAGACACTGTTTCAACAGGCTCAGAGTGACAGCTACTTTTCAGGTTCTGCCCTCATAGCAGGAGTAACTATTTGTATTTAATTTCTAATCATACACCTGGCCATGATTCTGACAGATTTCTGATTGTGACTGCAGTATCTGTCAGGTGCACCCAGTGAAAACCCATCTTAATGGTTACAGTCATCCAGCACTAATTCATGATAGAAAGGATTACTTCTCGGTAATGTTTCTGTCCCTTTTTCGACCCCAATGGCACAGCACTCAATATATGATATGTTGTTCTCTGACTTGTCAGCAGCAATTTACTAAATATTGTATTACTAATGAGAGGCCCCAGTCCATCCTAGGTGTACAGATGTACGATGTTTGTATGGGGAAAATCTAGACTGCAGTAATTGTACTCGAGTAAATGGAATCTGAAAATGTGCAAATTGTGCCGGACTTGTGGAATTTGCTCACACTGTAAGCTGAGGTTAGGTCCGAGTTTGTTGAAGTTCCTCTATTGTCCTACCTGAACAGCCACACAATGGTATATTGTGCGTAGTATACTCACACGTTCGTATAATGTCAAATGTAATGATCATGTACCTCTTGCATTTAGCTTTCCATCTTGGAAATTATTTCTAGTGTGAAGCAGAGGAGGGGGCTTCTACATATGAAAACTATTTTCCTTGAGGAGAATCAAAAAAAGACAAAGTGAAATGTAGAAATTGATATCAGCATTTGAAATTTAACTATTCAGACCCTGGGGAAAATATTAATGTGGCATTTTAACACATGTTCTAGAAAAATACTGCTGTTGCTGTTTTTCAGAAATTTGCTCTGAATGCAGGCGAATCATATCTGTGCAAAATGTCTGACTTTTTTGCCCCTCATTTTATGAACCAGGCCTAAAAGTGTATTGCCTTTTCTCCTCCGTGTCTCATACAAAACAACAAAGACAAGCAGCTTCAGAACATCCAGGCTACATTTTGTGAAAAAACAAAGATTCGGAATATTTACATATTTGATAGGTTTGATGCATTAGCTTTTTCCTTAAGCATAACTTGCATTGACATAGCTGCCCTCCGGAGCTTTAATATGAAAGGAGACTACAGTAGATTCATTAATGGGCAGGGTTTAATGTCACACTGCATAAATCAAGGCAACAGATCTTGTGCGCCTTTCCGATTAATCTGAAATACTTCCATGCGACCACATATCGCAAAGGCATTGCAGAGGACCACCTACGTTTCCATAACTAACCACAAACACAGAAAATCTTTTTGGAGATGAAAAAGTAAGGATGGTTGTAGAGGAAGTGGAAGGCCTATATTTATAAAGAGAGCTCTCTTTATTCAGAGCTTTCTAATAACAACAGCACACAGGACTCAAGCCCTCATTCATGACACATTGAGTTTCTGTTTTTTCACAGCTGTGATACTTTGACCTCTAGCTAATGTTGCACACTAGTCAGTGTGACCTAGGCTCTTATAGTCAAATACCTTAAAGAGGGCTGAGGTGCAAGCAAGGTCGAAATCTGTCATCAATATTGGTTATGAAGTATTAACGAGGTCGTTTGCGACAAAGTCGACAGGGCTCATTATGTAAGATGGTATTCCAAATGTTAAATGTCAACCTTTGTTCAAAAAAAGGGCACCCCAGAGTTCACAGATTCTTTCCTTTCATTTTACAAAAAAAGGTAGTTTATCTAAAACTGCTTACAAAAATGCAAGAAGTTAGTCCAGTCTTAAGCTATTTTGTGTCATTTCTAACGAGCTGAAATACCCTTGAGTTAGGAGATGGTTGTAAGGAGAAAAGCCTAGTTCAGTTTTAAAATGAATGCTGCGTTTTTCTTGCATGCTGCATAATCGACGGCCTATTACATCAAGGAAGGGTTCAAAAGCACTGTGTATTAAGAACGTAGCGCGCTATTTATCTAAACATATGGCATATTTTATATTTGATTGTGTTAAATAGATGGAGTTATCTTGCTAAGCAAAAATCTCACTTTTAATTGATAGTGATTCTGTCTTGATAAATTGCTTTCATTTTAAAAATTGTGGGGCATATTAGCAAGGAGTTGCGATATTTATCGCAAAACGCGCTTAGCACGTTTTTTGTTAACGCCGCCTATCGCTTGAAATTATCGCTGAGATAACACCCTATTAGTAAGGTTTATCTCCATAGCGATAATATTTCCAGCGATAGCGGCAAAATGTGAGAATATCGCTGGAAAAGCAGCGATATTCTCGCATTATCGCTAAGGTGGATTCAGCATTAGAATCCACCTCCTATACTTTAAACAGGTAAGTCATCCTCACTAGCAGGTGATAAAATATAGCGATAAACGCGCTTAGCGCGAATTATTTTATCGCTTCGCCTGCCTTGCTAATAGGGGGTAGTGGAGTTAGCGACTGTTTCCAGTCGCTTTTAGTAGGGAACGCCTTCCTTGCATGTCATTAGCGATAATTATCGCTGACATGCAAGGCGATGTGAATCCCGGCCGCTAACGCCTAAAAGCTGTCGCTAACGCCAGTTAGAGACAGCTTGCTAATAGGGCGATATAAATATCGCTGCTTTAGCGGCAAAAAGTGCCGCTAAAGCGGCGATAAATCCCTTGATAATATGCCCCTGTGTTTTATCCGTGTTAAAAAAATCAGTTGTGAACTATTTATGACTTAAAAGGACAACTACACTGGAGGTACCACAAGACTGCTTTCATTGCGAAGGTTATTCCTAGTTGTATAGGAGGAGGTGGGTGTTGTGGCGGTGGTTTGTAGATTAAGTAAAATGCTAATTTTCTGCTGCATATTAAGGTATGAATTAGAATTTGTTCTTACATGTCACAAGAATATGCAAAGGACCCAAAAAAACAACTGCCGCAGAACTATTTTGTTTTTCACCCGAGGTCCATCACCGGTGTCTGGTTCGATATTTTAGCCATATGGGAGGTGCTTCTATTAAATTCTACGGCAGTCACGAGGGCCTGTACATTTGAGCAACTTTCAATGCCAGTAGCGGCCCGTGGTGGGAGTGCTGCCGGGCGGTGACGTGGGGCGGGGGAGGGACAGGGTGGGGGTAGTAAACTACGGAATTCGGCCGAATAGAGGTAAGTAAACATATAAATAAATAAAACGAATTTCGTTGCGCGCGCTGCATCGTCAAGGCAGTCGCAAAGTGTATATTTTGTATTGCGGCGGGTGGTGCGGGCTGCAGCACACACCGCAGTACAAAATATGCACCCCGTGCATATACCTGCACTATGTGGCAGGCACCATGCGATGCCTGCCACATGGTGCAGGGATATGTTGGGGGGCACCATAGATGACCCCCAGGGGCCATTTCGGCTGGCTAGGGAGGAAGGGGGGCCTGCTACGGGCCCCCAATGTCCCTTTCTGCCTTCCTTTTCATGGCGGATAAGCCGCCATGAAACAGCCGGCGGGAAGGGACATTGTAATCCCTACGGCGGTGCCTGGCAGGCACTGCCACTATTGTAGGGATACAAGTCCCTCCGACGGACTCAGACCCGTGGCGGTTGGTCTCTCCAACCGCCAACCATCTGCCCGCCATCCTAATGTGGTGGGCGGTAATCAGTATTACGATGGTGGTGGGACCGCCACCGACGGGCTGTCGGTGGCGGTCCCACTGTCATTGTAATAAGGCCCTAAATTAGGCCCAGAGTTTTATTGACTGTACTGCGAAGGAGATAATATCAAATTTGAATATGTGTGATCACCTAGATATTGCTGTTCGCTTTGTTTAGCGCCGTTCTTTTTGTGCTCTGATGAAAACGTACAAGTTATTGCAGAAGCACATTCATTCAGAATCTAATAAAAATATTTAAATTACTTCGAGGTCAAAAGTTCTTGGATCTTGAATGGTCTGCTAAATTCAGGGGCTTTTTTACTAACATTTCATGCAATGCAGCACAGCAAGGCAACTAATAAAAAAGTTCCAAATTACTTCCAGGTCAGAAGTTATCCATAGTATGTTTTTATTTTGTGAATGAGCAGTTCTTGGATCCTGAATGGTCTACTAAATTCAGCTTGTAGGAGGTGCAAGGAATCTATATTAGTCACCACCTAGATATTGCAGTTTGCTTTGTTTATCACTGTTCTTTTGTGTCTTCTCATGAATACATAGGCAGCCTTCTGAATCTAATAAAAAGTGTTGAATTACTTCCAGGTCAAAGTTCTAGGATCCTGAATGGTCTACTAAACTCAGCAGCAGTTTTACTAACATATTGCGCAACACATGCAGCGCAGCAAAGCAACTTGCTGTGCTGCGTTGCGTGAAAGGAGACATCAGGAATGCAGCATTTGTACAAACATATGGCACATTTCTGCTGCATCTTTGTGCTGGCGCACTGTGTGCTGCCTAGTTCCAATGCAGGCATCCTTGCACCATGGTACAAGGGTGCCTGTATTATGAACAGGATTATTTATGTGCAGGAAGGGACACCTTTCTGCAAAAAAAATCCTTACATTTTGCTTTTTCTGTGTGCGATGCAGAAAATATATTTCTCCTTGTTACACCTGGGTCTTGAGGTGTACCATTTTGCACCATTCCCAGGTTTACAACTCTTTGTAAATGTTGGAATGCACCAAAATCCAAAGGTGGCTGCATGAGAACGCCTGCACTCCACCCATGAAACGTCTCCCTGCTGCAAGGGAGCAGGGAGGCCTTTGGTCTTTTATTTCCCACCGTGATTGTGCTTTTATATTTGTATTTTAATTTGAACTTAGATAGCAGCTTTGTACAGTGGCGTTTCATTACCTGCATTTCTTTTTGCAAATCCTGTTGTTTCCACTTCCCCGGTCCGACGCGGCACTAGCCGATTGATCGGAGGGAAGTGGACACGCTCCCCTGCCTCGTCTACCTCACTTCCGGTAGGGAACTCCGACCACAGCCTTTCCCGCGCCCAGCCAGCTATTTAATCATATGCTGGGCCGGATGCGCAGCGATACAAGAGGTGAGACGCGCTCTCACTTAGAAGCGAGCACTGCATTTTAGCCCTGTATTTTTAAACAGCCTTTGGTCCTTTATTTCCCACCGTGATTGTACTTTTAATGATCCTACATTTGTATTTTAATTTGAACTTAGATAGCAGCTTTGCACAGTAGCGTTTCATTACCTGCATTTCTTTCTGCAAATCCTGTTGTTTACACTTCCCCGGTCCGACGCGGCACTAGCCAATTGATCGGAGGGAAGTGGACACGCCCCCCTGTCTCGTCTACCTCACTTCCGGTAGGGAACTCCGACCACAGCCTTTCCCGCGCCTGGCCAGCTATTTAATCATATGCTGTGCTGGACGCGCAGCGGGCGCGCCACCGGCGCGCCGAAGGCGCGCCAAAGGCAAGCCCGTCTGTGCCAAGACCACGACAAGGGCAGGAATTTCTGCCCAAATTGGTCCTGAACTGGTATACTCATCTATAGCACTGAAAACTTTCAACAAAGGGGGATCAGGCAAATGCATGATAGCACCGGAGAAGTTAAAGGGGGCTTGTTCATGTCACCAATGCAAATTAGAAATTCCTATAGCAACTGACAAGCACAAATTAGTCGAACCCATTAACACTGCCCAAAAAAAAGGGGGACTAATCAATGCCCGCTCTATGTGCAAACACAGCCAAGATATCAGAGACTTAATAATGGAACAACAACTAGACTTCCTATTTATTACGGAGACCTGGCTGAAAGATTGGTGCAACCCGGACATCGCGATAGCCTTACCACCACTGTACACGATCTGTAGAAATGACAGAGAAGACACCAGAGGAGGGGGTCTGGCCATTATCCTCAGAGACACACTTCACTGTACTAACTTTGAAATAGACACACTCAAGGGAGCAGAAAGTCTTGGATTCTGCATTTCATTAAATGCCTCGGTGTCCTTCTCAGGAGGCCTGATCTATCGGCCACCGGGTCCTAGCACCACGTTCACTGACTCGCTAGGGGGCACCCTAAGTCACCTCCTACTTAGATATGCAAACTTCACATTATTAGGTGACTTTAACCTACACCTAGAAGACAAAAAAGAGCCAGGCGTAGAAAATTTCCTCCAAATAACAGAAATGTTAGGGCTAATCCAGATGGTAGACGCTTCTACACATCGAGCTGGCCACACACTGGATGGGGTCTGCTCTAACTTCACCCTCCTCTCTACCGACCCACCCATCCCTCAAATATGGTCAGACCACAATTTTGTGCCCCTCACGTTGAAGATCCCTTTGACAAATCATCGGGACAAACAACCAATTAGCCTGCAGCCCAAGCGCAACTGGACACAACTAGCACACAATCCTAAGCTGGCTACTACCGCACAGGCTCTGGTGCCTACCCTGATAGGGAACACTGCAGCAGACTCACGTCTCTTCCATAACTGGATGACTGTTGTCAGTGATGAACTTATCACACAAGCTAAAATCAGAAAAAAAATGATGAAAAGAAAACATCCCAGCAAACCCCCTGGTTTACACCTACTCTCAAACAAGCACACCTCCAATGCAAACAACAAGAGCGGAAATGGAGAAGTTGTTATAACGCAGCAGAAAAACAAGCGTATAAAGTAAGCAGAAAACTTTACCATATGCAGATCAAACTAGCCAAAAAAGAATACTATCCACAGAATACTAGAAGCTAATCTAGACCAAAAAATCATTTTTTCGGTCGTACAGTCCTATACCAATCCTAAAGCACTTCAAAAAGAAATACCCCCGTCCCAGAGATTATGCGATCAAATATCATTCTATTTTGAAGAAAAGATTATGAATATTAAAAAGGACTTCACTACGGACCCAGTCCCGACCAAATACGCCGTCCCTGAGCACGAACCAGAAGCCACTAAATACTCCATGTGTTCATTTAAACCAGTGTCACTGGATCAAACTCGAGAAGCAATCCTAGCATGCAAATCAGGCTCTCCCCTGGATGCCTGTCCCCCCATAATCCTCCACCGAATCGTAGACACAATTAACCCAGTCATAAACCAGATTGTTAACTCATCCTTAATCGCAGGGACCGTGCCTGATGACTGGAAACTAGCGATAGTGAAACCCCTAAAAAAGAAGCCAAATATTGACTCAGCAGTACTCTCTAACCTTCGTCCCATATCACTGCTTCCCGCTTTAGGCAAAATCACAGAAAAATTTGTTCATAATGAATTATCCAACTTTATTGAGACGGCCAACATCCTCCACCCCCAACAATCCGGTTTCCGTCCCAAACACTCCACTGAGTCTGCACTTTTGGAAATAACCGACACTTTAAAAATGATACCAGACAGAGGTAGGAAGGCTGTGTTGATCCTCCTCGACCTTTCGGCCGCGTTTGATACCATATCATACAGCATCCTCCTAACAAGACTCAAATCTAGCGGTATCTCGAATACCGCTTTAGAATGGATAAAATCCTTCCTTTCCAAGCGCAGACAAGTCGTGTCGCTGGGAACTTTCTTATCTGTCGAATGGACCATCACAACTGGGGTGCCTCAGGGGTCCACACTGAGCCCATTGTTGTTCAACGTTTATAAGACTCCACTTATCTCACTGATCACATCATGCGGGATAGAAGTTACCTCCTACGCAGACGATACCCAAATGATACTATCTCTGGATCAGAACTCCAAGGACGCAGAACTCAACTTTAAAAGATGTTTGACCAAGGTCCTTCAGTGGATGAAGGACAACCACCTTAGGTGCAACACCAACACGACTGAGATCCTACCTATAGGGAAAGGAGTCTCATTTCTACCAAGCGATTGGTAGCCAGAGGGTACTTCACCCCCGCCTGAGACTGTGAAAGTAGCAAGAAATCTGGGAGTGCAATTTGACTGCGCCCTCACCTTTCAACCACACGCAGTGAAGGTAGCAGGGACCTGCTTCAGCATTATAAGATCCCTGAGAAAATTTTTCGACTTACTCCCCCTCGCAGCAAGGAAATCAGTAGCAGTCGCTTTAATTCTTTCGCGACTTGACTACTGCAACAGCCTCCTGGCAGGAGCCAGCAAAAAAACAGTAAAAAGACTCCAAGTGGTCCAACACGCAGCAGCACGGCTTGTTTTAAGACTTCCTCAAAGGTCTTCCACATCTGCAGCCCTCAAAACCCTTCATTGGCTCCCATTACATAAGAGAATTCTGTTCAAAATTCTTCTAATCACCTTCAAAGCGTCACTCAAGATAGGACCAAAATATCTCTCATCTAGATTCACCCCCTATATTACAAACAGAACTCTCAGGTCCTCATCAGCTAACCTGCTCAAACCTCCCTATTTTAGATGCAAAACTAAAGGAGGTAAAACAATAGCAGTATTAGGTTCCAGAGCTTGGAACCTACTGCCTTTGCAACTGAGAATGCTAAAAACCGAAACCCAATACAGAAAGGCTCTAAAAACCTAGGGGCATATCTACAAGGGCTTTATCTCCGTTTTTCTGGCTTTAAAAGCCAGAAAAACGGAGATAAAACTATCGCCCTATCAACAAGAGGGTGCTAATATGCATAATCGCATGTTAGCACCCTTTTTCCCCGACGCCCCCCTTTGCATCTCTAATGAGATGCAAAGTGGGCGTCACTGGGCGTACCCCGGATGGACTGCCTTGAAAATATCGCTGATGTTCACATCGCGATATTAACAAGGCAGCCCATAGGATTTTATCAGACGTTAGATTTTGGCGAAAACGGCCGTTTTCGCCAAAATCTAACGTCTGCTAAAATCCTGACTTACCTATGTTAGACATAGGGGATGGATTATGCTGATACGACCACAGGGTCGTATCAGCAAGGTTATCGCTGCTTTGCAGGGAACATCGCTGGAAAACCAGCGATGTTCCCTGCAAAACGGCGATAACCTCGCTATCTCTGGAATTCTTATCGCCCTGGGGAAACGTGTTGTTAATAACGCGCTACCAGGGCGATAAATACCAGAGATAGCCTGCGTTAGGGAATTCGGCGCTCAGCACGGCCAGCGATAATTATCGCTGGCCGTTGATAATATGCCCCTTAGATCTTCGGAGCAACAGACGAACTTTGCCTCTCTCTCATCTAAGATCCTTAGAGCTTCATCTTACCTCAGTATCAGCGCCAGGATGCTCCCTTCGGAGTGACAGTTAGCGCTTTACAAATACCGCCTTTCATTTCATTTCAAGGTTACCCAAGGTAGCGAAATGCGCTGCCTTGCGTTTCCTTGAAGTTCCTAAACCTCACAAAGCCGTGCAAGGTGGTTTTGTGTGGCTTAGCAAATCCCATTTAAGGGCTTTTGTTTCCTTGCATCGCCTTGTGTGACGCAACGGCAAAGCAAGACCTTAGTAAATCTGGCCCTCTATTTGTATGAGGGGCAAGGAATCCATCCAAATCCACACAGTTTAGCAGTTTGTAATTGTTTCCAAAGGAAGAATAATAATTGTCAATGCAGGCAGATCAAAGGCTGCTGAGAGAAACAACCATGGCAATAATTCAAATGTAACAGAAGATGGTGAAAGAGGGTGGTGATGAGCTGCAGGTGGTGTGGGTGTTCACAGATCATTAGCAGCAACCACCAACATGAGGTCCACCGACAAGTCCACGACCAGCATTATGGCCAGAAGCAACACCTGGCTGTCCCACAATTCTCACACAGAGGACACAAACAGAATCATGTAAATCCCAGTCCCAAATGAGAAAAAGAAGAGCTCAGGAGTCATAGCCAGATATAGCCTATTACAATATCTAAGAAATGCAGTTAAATATACTATAATGTTAGAATTATCTCCTTGAGCCCATATCCTTTTTCTTTGGCTCAAGCACTTGCTCATAAATGGATGGCTTTTTTGTCTATTACAGTTCACTGACATTTATTTAATGGTTTTCTACATTATTCTTGTGTTTGTCGCACCCCTGGAACATTTGTTCTTTAAATCATCTGCTGATGCGATGACAGGACTACTATTTTTAATTTAAATTTCAGTACTCTTTGTGAGTGAATCTCTGTAAGAAATCAGATAATTGGGGCAGGTGACTACCCACCTCAAGGAATAATTACAACCCTTGTCAAGGTGACCCTTAAAGTCACTACTTTATTATGAGTTCAACCCCCTGGTAGCTATGGCACAGCGCACACAGGCTTAACTTAGGGCAATGTGTATGGTATTTATGCAGTATTAAAATAGTAATAACGTCAAATTTCAAAACAATAAAGACTCCAGACCAAATTATAAAAATAGAGTTAAATGTAGAAAACACAATGACACCAAAATGACTAAAATTGAATAAGGGGAACCAGAGATATGAATTGTTAAGGTTTTAGGTAGGAATAGTGCCAAGAAGCATAAATTGACAATGATAGTCAATGGTCACGGTAGACTGAGACCTAGGTGCAACTTGATGCTGATCGCAATGGAGAGCAGGTTGGATACATTAAAAGGTTTGTTCTGTTCAAGGATTTTACCTTCTAACTTCAGTTCTTTAAATCCCATTCCACTACAGGAGTACACTTCAAAAGCTCCCCAGGACCTCAGAGGAGACACTTAGAGAATCCCAGGGTGTCTGGCAGAGGCCAGCAGTAGGGTTGTGTCCAGATCCATTTGCCACTGATCAGCGGGGTCTCTTGCAGCTTGTTATCTCCCTGTAGCCACACAGGAGGTCAGCCAACTAAACCTTGGAGTCCACTTCTTTGTCCTGGGTATCAGAGGGAGCGGGTCTAGTCCATCAGGACTCCTCTATGGTCACAGACAGCAGGTACAGTCCTCTTCTGATATTCTGCAGTTCCAGAGATTGTTCTGAAGTGGGTGCCTGGAGATTTCACATTTATGCCTGACAAAAGATAGTGGGTGAGAATGGCTCCTGGCCATGCCCTAGCTAATTCCTGGGGCCAGGTTTACCCCCTTTGGGCATTTTTAAGATGGCAAAAGCCTTCAGCCACACTAAACTTAGTCTTTCAGTTCTGGGGGGAGGTTGCAGGGTGTGCTATGGTAATCATAGGGTCCTTCAACATCTAACACCAGCAACCAGACAGTAGATACACATGCATTGTGTTGGCAACCTGTTTTACTTCCTTTAAACTGCATCCCCCGTGTTACATGTAAAAACCCAGCAGACCTGCCAAGCAGGATTTGGCACTGTAATTTCAAAAAGGATGGCCTCAGCTATCATCGTGCATATTCTGGGAGGCTCAGAAGAGTCCTCTCTGCCCATTAAGGCCAGCTTATTGTTTGCTCTTGGAATGCACTTCACACTTTTGCACACCTATTCAAATGCTAATTACCGGTTTGCAGAAGTGGGATAGAAAATGCAAATTTAGCCTCCAGGAACTTCCGACAGGGAAAAGGTAACTTTCCCAAAGTTATTTTTCCTCAATAGTTTTAAAAATATAAAAAATCTGACTACACCATTGAGTTGGGTTTATAATAAGTATTAAAATAATTGTTAAAATATTTTTCTAGGTAGTTCCATTCTCAAGATATAGCATTAGAATTTTAACCTGTACTCTGGTTTTCTAGACAGGCCAGCTAGGCCTCCCACAGTGAAAGATAGCTTCCTGGTCCTAGGACATGTTAGCATGACATGTCTACATGCTTTTCTTCTAAATACAACACACCCTGCCTTGTGGACTGCATGGCCTACATAGGGGTGACTTGTTGATGTTTAAAAGGATTTTATTTCTGTCCAAAGGGTTTATTTTGACAGGTCAAATTGCAGTGTTTAAACTGCGACAGTCAGGGTAGAATAGCAGGCCTAAAGTTATGTTTTACACTGCAGCTGTAGTTGGTGGTACAATAGGTGCTTCAGTCCACTAGTGAAATGTAACCTAGAGGCCCTGGGCACATTTTGTACCATACACTAAGGACTTATAAGTAAGTTCAATATACCAAATAGGTGTATACCAATTTCATCATGTTGAAAGGAGGAGCAAAGGCACTTTATTGCTGGTTAGAAGGGGTAAAGTGCACAGAGTTCTAAAGCCAGTAAAAAATATATGGTCCAGCAAGAGGTGAAATTTATGGGATGACCACGCAGAAAAGGTGGATTCCCTACAATCTCTTTCCTAGATCTCTTCCCTGTCTTGTTATTATTTTTTATTTATTTTAAATATATTTGCAAGGACTTGGCAGCTGCTCAATACTACCAGGTAGTTTTTGTATCGACTTACACGCCATATCACGCAAAAGCTATTTTTAAATTCACCAAAATTGCCATCCTCCGTCTTGGAACAGCAAATTAAGGGCCTCATTACGATGTCGGTCGGAAAGGTTCCGAATGGCATTTGCTTTGACCAAACCCATGTCGGAAGCCAAGTTTCCGACCGACGCAGAAACATTTCTGACCGACCGATTACGATACAAGGTAGTCGGTCGGTCATTCCAAATCGGTTCCTACCGGCATTCGGAGAGTCTGAGTCGGTCGGAGCCGAATCGTAGAGTCCTACGGGCTGTGTTTCTAACTGACCGATTACGATGTCGGATTCCGACAGCCGATCCGACTCGATCAGACTGACACGGATCGGCTGTTGGAAACTGACTTTGGGGGCCCATAGCAGGCCCCCCTTCACCCGGGGGCCTCTGGTTGGGGCCCGTGGGTGTACCCATGGGTCCCCTCTTTCCAACCATGCACAGTGAGGCAAGTACCATGGGGTGCCCACCACAGGGTGCAAGGTTTTCCGCAACCACCCCTTTCTTCAATGGGAGCTTGTGTTGTTGGTCGGAACACAGGCTCCCATTGAAGTAAATGGGAGTCCGACCGAACGGTGTTCGGAACCATCGTAATCGGTCGGTCGGACTCCCCGAACCCGAGTCGGTCGGAAACCATTCCAACATCATAATGAGGCCCCTAGTGTACATTTATCTAAAATTATTTCAAGATAGCCACCATGCATTCAAGCACACGCACAGCAGCAATCTTGAAATGATTTTTCTGATGAATTAAGAAAAGTTATTCAATGAGGGACAACACAGTGACTATCTTGGAGTGATTTTTCTTAATGTATAAAAAATATGGTTCCAAGATGGCCACTGCACATAGTACACGTGCTGTAACCACATTAGAATTAATTTTCTATTGTCTTAATGACAATCATTGCCAGATGGCCACTCTGGTTGGTGTGCACACACAGTGGTGAACTGGGAAAAGAGAACAAGCATTGGCAGATCCAATAGATGTCACATGTGAGACATATTGGCTTTGCCAATAATTTTTTTAATTTTTTTTCATGTCATTGACAATGCTGCTGGGCCTACTGGAAGTTTTTTTTTCTAGTTTTCAATAAGCTTTGCATGGAGGACAGGTCCCTACAGAGGCGAGCTGTATTTTTTTGTTTTTTTATAAGTCACTTGGGAATGACAGGGCCACATCAGATAGCAAATCATTTTGTTTTAAAATATGATCCTTGCATTTGTGGAAGCTTTTTATGTGTCATGTTTTCCCATACTGCTTTCATAACTCAATTATGAGAAAGAGTGCAAGCATATTAATTTCCTACTTTTGCTAGGAATATAGTCATTCTTGAACATTTATTACATGTTAATAGACGTGTATAATATGTTAACTTACGTTTTATCATGTGATCCTTTACTATAAAATGCTGGGTGCATGTAAAATTGCCTAAAATAATGCATGTGTGCTTGCTTTGCTTTTGCTAACAAAGGGTTTATTTAATTTGGGTGCACTGAAATAATGTTTATTAATCACTCGTATTCCCCTCTTCAGTTACTTAGGGGCCCATTACGATGGCGGGCGGAAGCACTACCGCCGTGCTGGCGGATGCAAAAACCACCAGTTACCGCCGGCACGCAGCAGTCCACACGCCCGCCCAATTACGATGCGAAAAGCAGGCCAAACACCGCCGGCAAGCCAGCAACACCGTCCGCCATCAAAGTGCGCCCGCACACGTAGCGGCGCAGCACAACTGACACACACCGTCCGACGAAACACGTCCCGCCCGGCGCATAAATTACGATGCCGCAAACAAACGGCTCCCACGGCAAAGAGACACCGCACGTGAAAGAGAGGCGGAAACACGGACGCAGAGCACGGACAACGAAGAAGCGGCACCCCGGGCATGAATCCAGCACTGCAGGCCCTTCCCATGCTTCTGCTGATGCACCACCAAGGACGCAACGTACCGCGGAGACGCAGGTAGGCACACACACAACAAGTGCACGCAAACAGCGCACACAGTGCAAGGGCGGATAAAGCGGACAACCCCCCACCAGCGCGTGCACACTACACATCCACCATTGCATCCACATATGACACACAGGCCAAATCCTAACATCGCAGAACACATGTGTACACACCACCTGGGACTAGGAACCAACCACCCCGTCACGGCCCCAAAGCGCCGATGACGCCGCCACACATGCGCACAACGCAGAGGCCAACCGCAGCGCCATGCATGCGTCGCACACAGACACAGGGACACAACCAAGCAGCACACACACCAGCCCCACCCCGAACGCACATGACACGTGACAGGCCGGCCACAGACATGTCCCCAACGCCCAATTCACGGACAACACCCAACGCCACACAACCGACGCACACATGTCAGTTAAGTCACGCAACAGCAGGACACACCCCAGTGTAACAAACATGGCGAAGCACACAGCGGCGGCAACACCAACTAGGAGAAGCAGGGCTCCTTCGGGAAGAGGAACGCCAGTACCACACTGAAAAACCCATACCACCCTGCACATATGAACAAGACACATGAAACGGAACACCAAAGAGCCCGGGGACCGACAACAGGTGGCCCAAGAATTACATCCACACACAAGGCCCAACGCAGAGCGGAAAGGCAGCCTGCCGCCCACACAAGGGAGAGCAGACAGCACTGAATGACCTTCCATTCCAACACCGAAACCACAACCCTACGACAGAAGCCGGTGAATACAGCCATTGTCCAAGAATAGACCAACACAGGCATGCCGAGGAGACCGACCACAGGGCAGATAGCGCATATCACAGAAGCACACAACGGACGGGGAAGAAAGAAGAAAACACTCCCCATGTCGGCCACATGCAAGTTAATTGGAAGGAGTCACACAGCACCGACCTTGAACTGTCTGAGAAGCATGTGGGAAGAGGGCCCGTGTCCTCCAAACAAGCCAACAGAACACAAGTCCTGTCTCCCCACGACTACACAGAGCTCACAGCAACCCCGGAGCGTGCACATTGCAGACTGCACACACAGCCGGAGCACGCCACCTCTACGAACCGCTGCGAAATGGCAACCGCAACACACCTACCCAACTACGCCGAAGAGCTCAAGCTGTACCAAACCAGCACGATACATACATTGGGATGCGATCTCCTGTCCCTGCTGAACGTAAGTTACCGACTGACTTACCGCATCACATTGTTCAGCTGCGTCATGCCCGTCTTCTACTGTCGGAGGTGTCCCTACCAGCATCCCGTCGAGATATGCCTCTCCAACCCGGCATGTCTGAAGGCGGACCTGCTACCACTACTCCTCCCTCTGGACGCACACGACAGGGCCTGCTCTGCCTATGGGGGCATGGCGTATGTGGCCAACATCGCACGCGCACTGAAATGGAACCACTGTGCCTCCACACGACGGATCATCGAGAACAGCTACATCGAATGTCACCCAGCATGCCCCATCATGGTCCTCCAAGGGACAACCTACGAACAACACCTTGACAGCCACCATCCGCTTCATTGGCTGGCAAACATGTACACCACCAATGACATGGAAGCCCTGCTGGACGGCATCGCATACCTGTCAACCTGTAAATACGTCGGACCACAACGCAGGTTCCCGAGTGACCTATGAAGTCCAACCCCGCACCCATGCTCAGCTTCCGCACGGACTGGCCAGTCACCACCACAACAGCCATACCAAACGACCGGCAACTGTAACCACACCATCAACGACATCGCCATGACATCGGATATGACCGGGACATGCACACTGTTCCCCATCACATCCAGGAACACCGCATGCATCGTGGGAGGCAGTGGCATGGGCTCTGTGCATCGCACCCACATGGACGGAACTGCACGAACAACCAGGACACGACATGGATCCAGCGCCCATGGACACACACACCGCTCAGTGGACATGAATAGGTCGCCTGGAGTCTGTGGGTGCTGCACCCCTCCCACCCCCGCCCCGGGAATCCCATACCAGGACCTTTGCATGGACGACAAGTGCATACAACAACAACACGACCCCAGTGACTGTGACATGTCCAGTAACCACCACAGTGCAACAACAAGTGGCACGCCGCTGCATGCACGCAAGCACATGCCCTGATGTCATCTCACATGCACGCGTGCATGAGGAACAACCGCAGCAAACCTGTCACATGGAACTGAGATGGACTGTGCCCATGATGCCGAGCGGTCTGGTAGGCTACATGTATACCGTCTGTGTCAAAGTCCGCAGCTCCGCAGCCATACGTAAATGTACATTAGCACAGCCTTGGCCAAGCAGATGTAACCCCACACCCTATCCCATTTGTAATCATGCTCAGTATATCCTCAACATGTATCCCGCTGCCAGTAGTGTCCACTATACTGCATCACAGAGGACAGAAGACTCAATATAATGTTTGAAACCAAAACTGTCTCCGCTGACTCATTTCACAAGTACGAATGAGAGAGGATGAGAGTATGTGAAGTACACGGCAGTCGTGACATGACCATGTAGTCCACTGGTATTGGATGTCAACGCAAATGAGTAGCACTACTGTGGAAGACACACATGTGTCGTGTGAAGTCGTATGGACGCAGTGCTCAGGTGGGTGGGTGCGACGGGTAGATGCGCACATGCCAAGTTGGAGCACGCCGTGTTGGGAGGGGTCATGAACAGTACACCACCGCTTCCCTGGGCATTGTGAGAGGACACCTGTCGGGGGGAGTGAACACGTGTGTGCACAGCAGCCGGGCACACGTACAAAGCGGTACCAGGCGCACCTCAGCCCACCCTCTGTGGACAAGCTGGATCCTGTTGTGCGCCCGCCATGCCCCTTGACAAGGCACACACAGCCCCAGTCGACCAGGTGTAACCCCAACATAGTCAATCCACACAGGTGATACAGGGCACGGGATGGCAGTGGAGCATGGTGTGTGAGAGGTCTCCTCGCGCTCCTCCTGGTCATATCACGCAGGCAATAGAACCTCAACGTCCAGCATGGCAAAAAGTCAAATGGAAGTGTAGGGGACGCACCACAGCACGAGCAGCACTGACGTCACGGGAGGTGGCTCGCACCATCCCATCCATTGCCCATCATACCAACCACGCCACATGCCATTGCGACTAAGTGCAAGCGCGTGCGCCACCACCCCTGAGCCCTCCCCAGAGAGGCCAAAGAGTGAATGTGTGGGCCATCAGCCACAGACGGACGCGGCATGGCCGCAAGGGCAGCCACAGCCACTGGGTGTCGCAGGTGGCGGATCCGGAAGGCGAAGACTGTGATGCATAGTCCATGCAGGCCGGGTCTCCATTTGGGGCACCACGCAGGTGGACGGCGTCCCGCCACACATCATACCCTGAGACAGCCCACTCGTGCAACTGGACCCACACATGCACTCCTTGCCCTCTCTGGTGCGAGCTTGGGGCTGCCTGTGCAAGCGCTAGCCTCGCAGGTGAGCATGCATATTGGGGGGCGAGGGGAGGACATGAGGGCTGGGGCGAAGATGACTGTATCACTGTCAGTTAGTACAAGGGATGACCCAGATGTGGAAAGGAAGAGACGTGTCCCGTGTGTACTGCAACTAGTCGCCAATCCAACTACCCCCCATGTCCGGAATGTAAGCCCGCACCTAGGCCCGCCCATCCGCCACATCGAACATACCACCAGCACGACAACCTTCCCATTCGAAACACTGACTGGGGGTGGCGACCAGTGAACAATCATGTGTAGCCTACCCACGCGTACATGTGGGCCCTCCATGATCCATGTCACCTGCGGCAAAGACATGACATGCGCAATGAGGGGAAGTGAGGAGAGCTGTCCGCCCCACGCGCAGAAGGTGCATCAGCTCCACAGACCCAGCAGCGAGTCCAGCAGGGGTCACATGTGCAGGGGCAGCTGTGCCTGGTGTGAAGGCACATGCATATGGACAGCACATCGACCAATGTGTAGTCTGCCCACATCCACAGTCCATCATCATGCGGACATAGGAATTGAACACAGGGCAACACATCTTAGCTGGTGCACCCACCGTGACCAACAATGCGCAATCATCGACGTACCCGCCCTGTGCATGGCCCCCCACCCAACGGAGGCACATCCAGTGCCACCATCCCACACACACAAGCCTTCCACGGAACATGCTGTGTCCAATGGTCAGTACAGAGTCAGCGCCCATCTGGTGGATCCTGAACAGGAGACACATGCACACACATGCCAGCTCCCACTATGTACGACTGCCACCTGGCACGTGCAATGTAACCTCTCACCTGTGACGTGTGACTGCAAGCACACAGCCGTCTTGGCATGGGGCTGTCAATGTGGACACCAGTCAATGTTTCGGGAGCTGTGATCCGTACAGTGCTGTACATAGGGTGCAGTGCTGACACCTACTACTGTCTCATATCCCCTCGTGCCACAGGTCCCACTTGTATTGGCCGCTCAGCCCGTGCCCACATCGTCGTCGTCGTGTGCCATACTCATCCAGCCTCGGAAGCAGTACCATGCTCAGCAGACACTCATGTTGCCGTGGCGTTGCCGCTTGACGAATATGCAGTCAGTCCCCATCAGCATGCCCCGCAAGTCATTGGGGCCTAGATCCCCATGTGCATGCACATGGCAGTGGTATGTCTCACTTGCCATTGCCATTGTTGGGAGACCTGTGTAAGTGTATTGTGGCCGTGCCGTCCCAGCTTGACAGCTGGGCTGTGGCCCATGTGCTTGCTCAGTCATGTCAGTGATGTGTATGCGAAATTGCTATGTGCCGTGTTGCTTTGACATGTGTCCTCTGCCATTTAACCCAGGCGGAGACCGAACATTGACCGCCCATACCAATTGCTGGCGGACATGGACGATACAGAGGTAATCAGGAAGTTTCGGCTGGACAGGCCAACTCTGCATCGACTGTGTGCCATGTTAGAGCCCCATCTCCGTCCCCGCAGGGTGTATCCGACTGCTGTCACCCCCACGGCTAAGGTGATGGCCGCCATGCATTTCTTCGCCACTGGGTCATTCCAGCACACAGTGGGCAGTGGAGGAGGGATGTCCCAGCCCATGTTCAGCAAGGTGCTGAGGGATGTACTGGCAGCCATGATGCTGTACCGGAACAGGTACATCAGATTCCCCAGGGCTCGTGAATTGGCGGCAGTGAAGGGTGCATTCTATGCCCTTGGCAGAATCCCACACGTCGTGGGAGCCATTGACTGCACTCATGTTGGCCTTGTTCCACCACAGGCCACTGAGCACCTGTACCGCAACAGGAAGCACACGCACTCCCTGAATGTGCAAGTGGTGTGCCTTGCGGACATGGTGATCACCCACGTGTGTGCAAAGTTTCCAGGCTCGGCCCATGACGCACACATAATGCGCAACAGCATCTTGCCACGACTGATGGCCAATCTGCAACAGGATCGTGGCTGTATTGTCGGTGAGTATGTGGAGTAGCGTGCTGGTTGTGCGATGCTGTCCCCTGTCCAGTTGGAATAGCAACGGTTCTCTGTGTCCCTCACACCCAGGTGACTCTGCGTATCCGAATGGGGCATGGCTGCTCAGTCCATTGAGGAATCCTCGCACCCCAGCAGACGATCGATACAATGAGGCACATGGGAGGACCAGACGTGTGGTCGAGCGTACCTTTGGCCTCCTCAAGTCCAGGTTCAGGTGCCTGGACCGCACCGAGGGTGCACTGGCGTACTCCCCACAGAAGGTGTGCCAGGTAGTGGTGGCGTGCTGCATGCTGCACAATCTGGCCATTCGGAAGCAGATCCCCCTCATTGTGGATGACGGAGATCAACCAGGGCCCCAGCCCGCAGACCAGGACAGCTCGAGTGAGGTGGACAGCGGAGAGGAGGAAGCTGGGAATGTGCGCCAGCAGCTCATCGCCCGCTACTTCACTTGACGGTGAGTGTCCATGTACGACGGATGATGTGTCTGTATCTATGCAGGTGTGTGTGTGCTGTGTCAGGGTGGCCGTATGTTCACTGCGTGCAGTGTGTTAACGCTCCATGGCCAGGGTAGTATGCCACTGTTGGTGACTGTGGCATTGTGCCCTATTGCTCTGTGCGATGTGTGTACATTGCTTGTAGTTGTTGACATGTACTGTGTGATGGGTGTGTGACACACTCATTGAATGTGCTCCTGTTCTGTCTCCCACCCCTAGGTCCCTACAGGCCCTCCGGATTCCATTGCCATGCCACGCATCAGGTGCCTTTCCGCCCAAGGTGGCCGTTGTATTCCGTACAATAAAGACACAGGGCACAAACAGCAGTTAGTGAAAAAGGTGCATTTATTACAAACTGTGACATGTGATTGTGTGTAAGGTGATGACAAAAGTGGTGCGTGCAGTGACAATGAGCTGTCGGTCATGGCTGCGTGATGATCAGGGTGTACCCACTGGTTCTATGTCCATAGTCCAACACACACATGCCATCCAGATGGCTGTGTGGAGTGGGATCGTAGAGCAAGTCAATGCAGTGGCTGGTCAAGGAAGGCTGGCGGAAGGCTGGCTGGCTGCCTCACTTGCGACTGGAGCGTGCGAAGTCCTCCCGGGAGATCTGTTTCCTCTTCGGACGGCCCCTTCCACGTTTGGGAGGGGGGGTGTGGTGGCGACCTGCTGGTGGTGGGTGAGGTGTGCTCACTGGCTGTGGACGCAGGGGAAGTGGACACTGCTGCCCGAGCCTGCGCCCTAGCAGGTGGTGGCGGAGGTGGTGTTGCTGGCCTTGCCTGTGACCCCACCGCCACCACCAGCTGGCCCATGAGGTCCACGAGTTGGTCCATACGGGACACGAATTGGCCCATATGGGCATCCATGGACCTCAGCACCCCCAGCACCTCCCGCGTGTCAGTAGCAGACCTGGCCCATTGTCCTTGGGCCTCTTCATAGGCCCCAAGGACTCTGGCCATTTGAGGCAGGGCATGGCTCCCAGGGGAGGCTGGCGTTTCCCTGACCCTGCTCCTCCTACCAGTCCTGCTGCCACCGGCCTGCCCACTAGCCACATTGCTCACCACGGTCCTCGCTGTGGCTCCCAGGGTGGATCCAGTCGGCCGGGCCACCACCTGCGCTGGGGCTGGTGCCAGCGAAGACGTGGTGGTGGTGGAGGCGGTGGTGGTCGGTGCGGCGATGGTGGCGGTTGCGGCAGTGGTAGTGGCCGCAATGACCGTGGGTGTGGCCGCAACGACAGTGGCAGCAGGGGACTGGGACTGTTCAGCATCCCTGGATGATGGGTTGGTGGGTAGGAGGGGTCCTGGGAGCGGCTGGGCCCTGCCACGCCAGATGGGCCAGCTTGGTGGTCCGTGTCCGAAGAGGTGGACAGATCCTCCAGATCCGTGAGTCCTCGTTGGGGGCTTGTAGGCTGGCTGTGCTGGCTGCTGTCTCCATCCCCAGCGTCCAGCAGTTCGTCACCTGTGGAGAGAATGAGATTTGTTATTGTGTTGCACCTGGCGAAGTATGTATTAGTCGTCTGACATTGGCAGTTCGTGCAATCTCGTACATGGGTTTCCCGGAGGCGAGTGTGTGGCTGTGGCATCTGTAGGTGTGTGTGCTAGGCAATGGGACTGTGTGCTGTGCACATGTGGCATGGGACGGATTGGCCATGCCGATGGGTGTGTTGCTTTGCCCCTACTCATTGTGACTCTGGTGTATGCGGGCTCCTGGCCCATCCTGGGTCTGGTTTGTACTTTGCTTTTGGAGTTCAAATGGAACGCTTAGGAACGCATATGGCAACATGGGGGCCATGCCCCAGATTCGCATTTGGGAGGGAATATGCTTTTGGGGTTCAAATGGAACGCTTAGGAACGCATATGGCAACATGGGGGCCATGCCCCAGATTCGCATTTGGGAGGGAATATGCTTTTGGGGTTCAAATGGAACGCTTAGGAACGCATATGGCAACATGGGGGCCATGCCCCAGATTCGCATTTGGGAGGGAATATGCTTTTGGGGTTCAAATGGAACGCTTAGGAACGCATATGGCAACATGGGGGCCATGCCCCAGATTCGCATTTGGGAGGGAATATGCTTTTGGGGTACATGCTGTGAGCCATGGGTGCCGAACGTGACATGTGTTGTGGCAGCATGACAGTGCATGGTCTGAGGTGTGTGCATGCCTGACATGCCCTGCATATTTGCTGTCTGTTGTGGTTACTAGACATGGCATTGGACGCATCGTTATGAGTGAGTGATAGTTGTGTGCCAGCCAACGTATTGCAGTTGTCCCATCTCCTTGGTGTGCGTGCTGCCCTGTGCCATGTGCATCACTGCAGTGCTCGGGGGGTGTGGCCCATGTTGTGTGTTGTTGCTCACAGTGTGTCGTGCGCTTCATTGACTTCTGGCACATGGTTGGTCATGGGCATGTGTCTTAGCGTGACTGCTGTATGTGTGGCAGCTGTGCGGATGACATGCCTTTCATGAGACTGGGGCTGACGGATGGGATGGATGGTATGTTGTATGTGCATGGTGTGTCTGTGTGTTTGATGGGTTCAGTGGTGTTCGTGTGCATTTATGTTGTTCCGCTCTGTTGCGTCTAGTGTTGTTTGTCTTACATAGGCGTAGTTGTGGGGTGTGTGGTTGACAGGCAGTAGGGGCTACATGGACAGGACTTCAATGGTGTTTCGGTTGTGTGTGATGAGTTGCACAGTGGCTGCCGTGTGGGACTATATTCAGTGTGGCTTGTGCATGCAGACGTGGCTCCTTGGGTGTTGCTATGTCTGTGATGGGTCATGTGGGGTGTGAGTCTGCTGTTCATGTCCGTGTGCACATTGTTCACTTGTTCGTGACGGTGGGCGGTGCTGCGTGTTCGTGTGCTACGTGACATGTCCCATGTGTTGGTGGTGTTATGGTCCTCATGCCTCCAGTAATCCAGCCCTGTCCAGTTTCCCACCTGCAAGTTGTTCGTGCGTGCACTGTACTGGATGCCACATGGCTCTTAGCGGGGGGTGCTCCATGTTGCAGGTCTGTGGGGGTGGGGGGTGTAGTGGGTCGTGGGGGTGGCTGTACACCCACTGACACCGATTGCTGTGGACCGTGATGTCTGCCTTTCGGCTGTCGTTGTGCACTGCGGTGGCTGACACGTGGGTGTGGGGTGTGGGGGATGCTCCTCCTTGCTGTGCTGTGGGACTGGGGCCTGGTGTGTGTTGTACTTGGGCTGTCCACCGTCCCACCCACTGCACTTTGTGTTCCTGCCACTTACCTGTTACTTGTCGGTTGGTGCAGCTGTGCCTGACACATGGGTGTGGGGAGTGCTCCACCTTGCTGGTCTGTGGGAGTGGGGGCCTGGTGGGTGTTGTACTTCAGCTGTCCCCCTCCGACCCACTGCACTTTGTGTTCCTGCCACTTACCTGTTACTTGTCAGTTGGTGCAGCTGTGGCGGACACATGGGTGTGGTGGGTGCTCGTTGTGGCGCTTCTGGCATATTTGGGGACCTGTTGGTGGTTACGTGGCTGGCTTAGTGTACACATGTCCCCACGCATCTTACAGTTGTTCGGTTTGGCCTGTGTGTGGTAGTGTCTGTTGCATGTGCGTGTGATGTGTTGTGTATTGTGTGCTGGACATGGGGGTGTTTGTCCCTGGGAGCTGTGGCATGGTGGTTGCGCATGTGTGTACATAGCGGTGTGCTGGTATACATTAGTTTGTACTTACCAGCCTCCACTCCCCCTGCTAATCCGGCGAGGATCTCCGGATGGATTACGACTCGCACCTTCTCCTCCCACGCTTTGAAGGTCTTAAAGAGCGCGGGATTCCCTCCGCCAGTGACGGCAGCCAGCTCTCTGTTTTTGCCCTCCTTCTTCTTGACCAGGCTCTTTACGTCATTCCAACGTTTGTTTATCTCGGTTCTGTTCCTGGGCAGGGTCCCGACTGCATTGACCTGGTCTACGATCCGGGTCCACATTCTGTTTCTGGTGGCTAGTGGTGTGTGCTGGACCATGTTCCCATAGATTTGTGGGTACACCTTGATGATCTCGTCGACCATGACCGTCAGCTCCATGGGCGTGAACTTGGGCATCCTTTGTGGTGCCATGGTGTTTGTGGTGCTGGTGCGGTGTGTGTTGTGTAATGTGCAGGGGGTTTGTGGTGCCGGTGTTTGGTGGTGGTGGTGGTGGTGGTTGTGATGTGTGCGTTTCTGTGGTGTGCTGCTGTCCTTGCTGTGTCACTGTGTCCTCTCCTCTCCTCTCTGGTTTGCAATGTAGCAAGGGGTTGTGGTCTGTGGGAGTGCTGCTTTTGTACTCACCTATGTGGGTGTGTCCTCATGGTCTGTTGTTTTCAGGTGTGTTGTGTCTGGGGTTCTGGCCTTTGTATTTTTTGTTTGTCCGGGGGGTGTTTTCGGGATGTGTACTGTGCTTGTGTATTTGTGCGTGCCTTGCTGTGTGGACTTGTTGGCCATGTTGTGTGCTATTGGTTTTGTGTGCGGATGGTTTCTGTGCAGGTACGTGGGCGCCATGGCTTCTGCCGTGTCGATTCTCATCGGCGTTGTTTGCGCTGGCGGGCGGTATATTTGTTGTTTTTCCGCGCTCATGGCGGTGTGATCGTAATTTCACGTGCGGTGTGTCGGCCGTGTGGGCGGGCGGTTTTGTGTTGTCGTGCGTGTTTCCGTCCGTGGCGGGCGGTTTGACTCCGACTCGGACGATGGCGGGCGGTATTTTGTATGATTTTTCCGCCGATGGCGGTTTTCAGTTTGTGTACTCATAATGGCGTGGTCGGTGTTCAGGCGGTGTGTGCGGGCGGATTTTTGCCGCTTCCATGCCTGGCGGATTTTTTTACGCCGGGTATCGTAATGTGCCCCTTAATGTTCCATTTAGAACCTATACAAAATGTGGCCTATTCACAAACTGCATTTTGTAGTACGTTTAGTGGTACTACATGAGTACTACTCATGTACTACAAAATGCTATTCACTAACCTACGTGCCGAGATCTCCAGCTCTCTTATCATTTCTATGTGGAGATCTCGCCAACTATGGAGATCTCCGCACATGTATGACTACAAAGTAAATGTGGGATGGACTGTGGGTAGTAGCGGGATAATTGGAAATACTTA
Source organism: Calotriton arnoldi (assembly GCA_963921515.1). Taxonomy (NCBI): domain Eukaryota; kingdom Metazoa; phylum Chordata; class Amphibia; order Caudata; family Salamandridae; genus Calotriton; species Calotriton arnoldi. Next base: position 926,316 of record CAWUFW010006822.1, read on the forward strand.
CTACAAAATGGAAGGGACTAACGGAGGTGCAAAGAGGTGTTTAGGGAGGGTTAATGAGGGAGGCACATGCACCCATCCACAAAAGAGTAAGGGGCCTATTAGCAATAACCGGCGATAATTATCGCTAAGCGCACTTAGCGCTAGGATAATTATCGCCGGCTATCGCAGGTTTCTATCGCGGAGATAGCGTGCTATCAGCAACGCTTATCTCCAATGCGATAGAAACCCTGGAGAACAGTGTGAATATCGCTTGAAAACAAGCGATATTCACACTGTGACCAGTGTTAGCTTGGTGACAGGGCGAGGGGGAGTTAGCCATGTAATCCACCTCCCATTGGATTACATGGCTAAGTCAGGTTTGGACCAGGCGTTAACAAACCAGCGCTAAACATGTTTAGCGCTGGTTCGTTAATCACCTCCCCTGCCTCGCTAATAGGCGATAGCGACCTTAGCGACTGTTTCCAGTCGCTTTTAGGTTGGGAACGCCTACTTTGCATGCCATTAGCGATAAATACCGCTGGCATGCAAAGCGGCACCCAACCCGGTCGCTATCGCCTAGAAGCTGTCGCTAACAGCAGTTAGCGACAGCTTGCTAATAGGGCGATTGAATTATCGCCGCTTTAGCGGGAAAAAGTCCTGCTAAAGCGGCGATAATCACGTTGATAATATGCCCCTAAGTCCATTGCTAGCTACAAATGACACTCCTATTACTACTATATCCAAAAAGGAAGCAAAACAGTTGTAAATGTATTCCAGCTCAGACCTGGACCAACTACTGGTAATGCAACACCTTCTATTAGAACTTAATATTGAACCCCATAGGAAATATTGTTAACATAAATTCATTTATTTTTTTAAATATACATTTATTTAAATTATTTCTATACTTGATTCTTGACAGCATATATTACATAATAAACAATATAAATAAACATTTTACTTTCGGTGGGTATTTTTAGAAAAATAATTCTAATTTAGTTTTAGATATTTAAATAATTAACATTTTATTGCAAGATTACATTAATAGTGATTTAGAATTTATTTTAATTTTGTTCTACATTTAATAATAAATATATACAATTAATTTATATAAAAATGTATATTAAAAATATCTGTACTAGTTTTTTTTTAAGTTTTGTAAACTCTTGTACTTTTTCCTATACCTTACCATAGGAAGCTCTCCACCCCGGTAGCCTAGACCTCAGTTTATATGTGAAAAGGTTCTAGTAGTAATGCTACACTTTCAAATTAGGTTCCACCCCTGGAGACATATAAGTCTACACATTGTAGTAAATTTACACTCGTAAATAGTGCATATCTAAAAGTTGTAAATTTACTACAAAATGTACAAGTAAATTTACATGTTTAGAATTAGTGACATGTCACTTTTCTTTTGTGAACAGGCCCCATTCTCTTTTATTGGTTTTCAGATCTATTAAGAAGGCCAGACCCTCAAGCCTAGTCATGGGAGCCTCTAATTTACCTCTATGATGGATAAATGATGGAATAAACTGTCAAGTTAGACTCTATATAATTCAGTGGCTATTTTGGAGTCAGATGGGTGGGATAAACTGAAAATGGTCAAGTCTTACCCTTTGAAAATTATATGGTTTACTTCTGTTCAAGGAAGCACACACAGTGTAAAGACAATCCCACTAATTAGGAAACCAAGCTGCAATGGCCAATGAAAATATGGTACACTAAGGGGCCGATTCCGATCTCGGCCGGTAGCGCACCGAATCGGATTCGGCTTAACCGGATCCGATTCGGAGCCCTCTTTTCCGACCTATTCGAACGCGCATCCGGCCGAGCGAGTACGATGCGAGCGCACGCGAAATCGCCGACCGACTCGTTCACGGGTCCGAACCACACCGACCGACTCGCTCGGACTCGACTCGCACCGCGCGATGGAGATGTTCCCCGGCCGGGCAAGTACGATGCGTGCCTTGAGCAGTCCGACCGACCCACACCGTCCGGCTCGAAACAGCTGTCGGAGCCGGACTTTGGGGGTCTGTGTCGGACCCCCCTGTACGCGTAGCCATGCGAGTCGCACACAGGGGGGACCCATGGGTCCCCCCTACCTGTGCGTGTGCGGCGCGAACCGCATCAACGCGAACCCGCTTTAGGGGGCGGCCTTGTTCGCCTCGCACCCATTCAGTCAATGGGAGCCCCCGTACACGTTGTACGACCAGCTCCCATTGACTTCAATGGGAGTCCGACCGAATCGAGTCCGATAGCATGCGTGCGCATCGTACTCGTTCGGTCGGACTGCCAGAGTCCGATTCGGTCGGAAATCTCTCCGGGTCCGGCTCGGTCAGAGAGTTTTCCGGCCCGAATCGGAATCGGAATCGGCCCCTAAGTGTCCGATTACGAGTTTGACGGTGCAGCAGTGGGACAGCCTTGCCGCCACACCGCCAAACCCGCATGAGAACCGCCTGCCTAATATTTACTTTTTTTGTCATTGACGGGCAATTCTTTTGCTGTTGCCATGGTGGTGGCTATAAAATAAGCACCCCAATGGGAACGTCAATGGAAGTTCCAGCACGGTATGGACTTGAAAGTCCTTGCCGTGCTGGAACTTCTGTGCATGCACACAGGGGGGCACATGTTGTGCCCCTCTGTGTGCATCCACAAGGCGTGAGGCACAAGGGGGCCCTGCAGGGCCCCCTTTCTTTCATCTCCGCCACTGTTGAAGAAAGGCCTCCATGAAATTTGTGGCGGAGATGAAAGTCGTAATATGCTTGGCGGGACCGCGGTGGTCCCGCCAAACATATAGATGCCACTTGACCACCGCGAAACCGACAGGGAACGGCTGTTCCCTGGCAGAGTTGTCTGTCCCATGCTGACATGACCACTAGGGTCATATTGTGGCTGTTGCAAGACCACCACCGCCGCACCACAATGAGTCTGGCAGTCCTCAGACTGCCATACTTGTAATTAGGCCCTTAGTGAAAAGCAGTGTCCTTGGATCGTTCTTGCAGTTGCACTAGCTCTATGAGATGCTTATACCTCTGTCTACGCAGACCTAAAAAAAGGGGCCCGATAGCCAAAATTCAAATAGTCCCACAGTTGCGCAATACATTCACTTCAAGACAGTCATCCATCTTGGCTGAGGCACAATCTGAGTCAACTTTTATTTCAATTGCACTTTGTTCTGCATTTTACTTCTGTACTGTGCTTTGTGCAAAACTGATTGTTCCATTTTAAAACTAAAGATTTAATGCTGTGGTTACCTTCTCCGTTTTTGTGCCCCTAAGCCTTACAGCACCCCGTTTATAACCATTTTTTAATATATTTTGTTTTGACTGCATTTTATACATGAGTTTGTGATAGCAAGTGCTCCTCTAATGCCAACACTCACCTGCTAGTCACTGTGACACTAAAACTGGAAAAAGTAGATTAGAAAAAAAAACACTTATGACATCTTTCTTGTTACAATCACCTATGACTGCAGCCTCTACACACCTGATATACACAGTGCTCCACTGTCCACCAATGGACAGACTACAATGGCCAATCAATTTAGTGACACACACAATAGGCAACCTAGTATTCAAACAATTTTGGATTGGTTAGCTTTGGGATGGAAAAGTCTTTTGCATGGTAGATGGACATGCAGTCCTGCCCTGAGTTAGCTAAACATTGAGTGAATCTGTTACCCTGCCTTTCTTTTTACCAAGCACCAGCAAACTCCTGTGTGCATGCTGAGGCCTAGGCTAAACATTGACAATAAGACCTGGAGCCTGGCTCTGAAGTCAAGTGGAAAACACGAAAGCATCCCCATTAACTGACGCAAGACCGTCATCTATGTCCCTGTAACATGAACATTGAGTGGTGGTGATAGCACATCCTTTTTGAATCCATAGCGATTGGACCTGCTTTTTTCCCATTTCCAAGAAAGAGCAGAATGCCTGCTAGGCTGCTTGTGTAAAGTTCTACTTCCATGACATGCTCAGATCCTACGCTTACATCCATATGTGTATATCAAGTGCTTGTTGAGTGTACAGGGCCTGCTAGCAGGATTTAGGCTAGCAGGACTCCATTCTGTTTTGGAGTGCCAGTGGGGTCCATTTTGGGTTGCCCTTGTTTTGACCTGCCACAAACTGCAGGTACATCCCCCCCGATAGTGGGAGTGTATTGCCTGCATTCCTGAGGTGGAGGGTTTAGCTCCTGACCCTGAAGTGTGGAAAGGAAGGAGACAGGGTAGCCTTTAGAAATTCCATGTGATCTATTAGCAGGGGACTGCAGATTAGATCTTGCTAAGCACTGGCATTTGGTGAGTGTAGAGGAAATGGAGCAAATCAGACGATGCAGTTGTTAGAGTGAGGGAGGTTTCTACACAGGGTCTATGAAGGTTGATGACACCGATGTTCAGACCTTTACTGCGCTCCTCATGCGCACAAACAGCTGGACATCCATGGTTGGAAGCTATGAGTGCAAATCATCAACAGGTAAAACAATAATGCTCGAGAGACATTGATTTTTAATTGGCTAAACAGACTCTGGTGTGACTTTGAAAGCTAACCCTGCCCTACATGCACAGACTGCCTAGTCAACGATTATGGATAGACGTATGGGTCACAGATTACTGGAAAGCTGCTCTACTATGCCTTAGTGAGTCTGCACCTGTGCTTAAGTCTACGACTTTCTGTTTTTCTGTATTATCAACCGTGTAGACCCTATAGTGTACATGTCAGTAGTGCAACTTCTACTTCATGTGAGATGTTTTATGAGAAGTAGATGGAAATAGTGTAGATATTTATAAGGAATTGATGAAGGATATGGGGGAGAGGTGAGTATGTTTTTGATTTTCAAGTTGTTGTAGATGTGAATGTCAGATGAGGATTAGATCTAGAATTTAGAAGTTTGCAGGACTGATATAAGGGCATGCAAGGGTCAAAATGTCCATAAGTGAGGGTTTGCACTATTGTGATGGAGTGGCCACGTTTTGGTTTACATTGAGTGCATGATGAGAATGGGCTACCGCTGTTAGCAGATGGCAAGAAGATTTTCAAAATCAAATGCCATTCTCAGAGCCTTCTTAGGGATGCCAAATGAAGATGGGTTTAATACAAGTACAACGTAAGTTTGGATTTGCTTTAAGAATGACGGCATGTACCTCAGAGAGTACTTCTACTTAATGATAGGTGTTTTGTTGCAGTAGCTTAGCAGGAGCTATGTAATTTTCCCTACTGTAAGGATATGCAGATCTTGGTTCACAGATTTCTCCACTTACGCTTTGGTAAAAGCCTGTCACCATTTGTATAGTTTTCTTTCACTGAGTTAATTGCTCCAAACGTGGTAGAGTACCAATCACCCAAGATTAGATCACTGTTCTGCAACCAGTTCTGGTGAAGAAGCCTCCCGACCTTGACAGACCCAATAGTGAAGATTAAGATGTCTAGGTGAAAGAGCCGTCATCCTTGTAAGCAATTCCTGGTAAGGTAGTTCAAGCACTGGAGGGGAGGATGTCATGTTAAATCATTCTGGCAAGATAAAATCTTCTCAGCATTCTAATTAGAACAATAGCTCCTAACTGTAAGAAAGTGCTATTATGAATAAAAGGGGGGGAAGCAGGTGAGGACAATAGCAACTGAGATAAAATGTGAAAGAGAAAAGGTAGATCTGTCAATACATTTGATGAAAAGAGAAACAAATTATAGCACTTCTTTCCCCAATAAAAATCAAAATCAAGGCTAGAAAGAAGGCTATGGACAAGTCACTTTGTCTCATCATAATCCTTTTTCCGACCAGATGGTATTCTTGACCTATTGTTAAAATTGGTTATTTGGCTTGGCTCTTTCTTATTAGAGTTCTGAACATGATACTTCTATTTTCCTGGTCCTTGGAGTAGATCAAATTACTCTGTCATTGCTCCACATTTATCCATTGTCCATTACAGCTACATTGCACTTGACCTTGACAATACACATAGGCTCAGAAAACTTGGATTGTTGGTCATTTCTTCCCCATGGTTTCTTGACCTGTACCCAATCCCCCACCATCCAATGTTAACATTTCACTCCATGTTAATAGTCATAGTCGTCTTTGTATCTGGTTTGATGCATAGTGATTTTACGCTTCAAATTGTCTATATCCTTACTAGCATGTTGTCCTCCATCCAACCGATTTGGAAATAATTTGGTACTTGGTTTTCTCCCTTTAAGGGATGAGAATGGAAGTATTCCTGTAATTAAGTTGGGAGTCGTGTGATAGGCCCATAACATGTCTTGTATGGATCTCCCAGCCGGAAGACTGTTGCTGCAAGCTAATTGTATACACTCTTTTATCATTCTATTAGTTCTTTCAACTAGGCCATTGGCACGGGGACAAAACAACACTGTTTTAAGGTGAGCAACAGATAGATGTGTAAGGAATTTATTTATGACATAGGAGGTTATTTGCATCCCATTGTCAGTGATAAGTGTTGATGGAATGCCTTCAGGGGAAATCAGTGGTATCCCATAAGAAATCAATGAGTGAATAAGGGCCTAATTATGGGTCTGCCCTTCCAAAGGACCACCAAACCCGCGGTGGAGGTGCAGTGGCGGTCACGGACTGCGGCACCAGTGGTCCGGCCGCAGTTTTATGGCCATGGAGGTCGGGCCTCCATCAGACTGCCACAACCACCAGGGATCTGTGATCCCTGGCGTTGGCACAGCAGTCTTAAGGCTGCAATATGCTTGGTGGTGCCACTGCGGCACCGCCAAGCATATTACGAGTTTCCTCACTGCTAACAGTCTCATGGCGATTCTCACACCCTGAAACTGCTGCTGGTGAGGAAACAAAGGGGGCCCTACAGAGCCCCCTCTTGCCCCTGTGCATGGGGGTGCATGCAGGATGGCACATGTTGTTCCCCCCCTGTGTGCATGCACCCCTGTTCCTGCATGGCATAGACTGCATAGTCCATGCCATGCAGGAACGTGCATTGAGGGTCCCTCTGCAGTGCAGTTCTAAGGCTTACATATGAGTCTTTGTACTGCACCGCAGCGGGACCACCAGCCACCTGACCTAACTCGTAATTTGGCGGGCAGGTGGCGGTCGACTTTGATGGTCTTGGAGCTGGGCGCTGGCGTGACGGCCGCTCCAAGACTGCCAAAGTCGTAATTAGGCCCTCAGTAGTCTTGGTTTACCAGTGATTTGGTTTACCATCTTTGTGACAATCCCATACAAGATATAATCTATTAGGACAAACATGAAACACTTTACCACATATTTGCTCTTAATGGGGACAATGATGTCAAATACTGATTTCCCCATGGCTTGTCTGGAATGAATACAGGAGCTACAGAAGTGCTGTAATATATTTGGATTTGTCGCTATTAGTGCAAATGGTACAATCTTTGACTGTTAGTTTGACCATGGAACTCTAGATTATTTAAGCTCCTTCCTAAATAGGCTTCATGTCCCAAATCAGTGATCTTGTTTTTTAACTGTAGGGAAAGTATAATTTTGACATTTCTTAAGATTATGGGGCCGATTCCGATCTCGGTCGGAAGCTCTCCGAACGGGATCCGTCCGGAAAAAGTACGAGCCGTACGCGTTTTTCCCGACCGACTCGTACAGCTGTCCGACCGAGCGAGTACGATGCGAATGTACGCGTGTGTTCCGACCAAACCGTTTCCGGATCCAAACCGCTCCGACCGACTCGTACGTAAACGAATCGCACCACGCAATGGAGACGTTATCCGACCGAGCGAGTACGATGTACGCGTCGGACAGCCGGATCGAGTCGGAGCGTCCGGCTCAAAAAAGCTCCCGGAGCCGGACTTGGGGGGTCCGTGCCGGACCCCCCTTCACCCGTAGCCTTACGAGTCAAACACAGGGGGGACCCAAGGGTCCCCCCTAAACATGCATGTACGGTGCGGGTTGCACCGACGCGTACACACTGTAGGGGGTGCACTTGTTCGCAACGTACCCATTCAGTCAAAGGGAGCCCATGTACGCGTCGTACGACCGGCTCCCATTGACTTCAATGGGAGTCCGAACGAATCGAGTCCGGCAGCATGCGGCCGCATCGTACTCGCTCGATCGGACTGCAGGAGTCCGGCTCGGTCGGAAATCTCTCCGGATCCGGCTCAGTCGGAGAGTTTTCTGACCCAGATCGGAATCGGCCCCTATGTTTCCATTGATGTTGATTTCATGCCTGATTTCCCAGTATCCCTTAAGATCTTCATTTACATCTTTATGTGTTGTGGGTCAACCCTGTAGAATACACTTTTTGAGTTGGTCCATGGCCTTGTCTTTTATGATGTAATCATTCCACTCCTCAATAGAAATAGCAGAGGTAGAAATTTCAGAAACAGGATATTCTGGTGTCTCATATACTTCATCTATATATCCAATGGAGATCTGAACAAAAAATTAATCGCATTGTTTCGATTACTTGGTACATTCTCAACTTTGTAAAAAATAAACTCCAGACTCAACGTCCATTAGCTATGTGTAGGGTGCTGTTAGCGGCTCCTTTCAATGGAAATATGTAAACAAGGAGTTCTGGTGAAGAAGCCTCCTCACCTTGACTGAGCCAACAGTGAAGATTAAGACGTCTTTCTGAAAGAGCTGTCATACTTGGAAGCAATTCCTGATAAAGACGTTCAAGCACTAGAGGGGAGAATGAAGAAAAGAAGAGCCCGCAGAAGAAAGGAAAAAGGCTTCTTTATTAACCGTCTCCTATGCCACATTCTATCAATCTGACAAAATAGAATCTTCTCTGCATTTGAAGTGGAACAACAACCCCTAATTGCAAGAAAATACTATTATGAATAAAAGGGGTGAAACAAGGGAGGACAATATCAACTGAGATAAAATGTGAAAGAGAAAAGTAAGAGTTGTCAATACATTCGATGAAATGAGAAACAAATTACTACAGTGGACATAGCATCCATCATTTGTAGTTGATCCACCCTGACTGCCTTCCCCTAAATCAGTAATAGTTTAAACCACAGTAGCAAACATAGACCAAAGCTGGACATTGGTACTGGTATGTTTAACAACAATGTCTACCAGGTGTAACTTAAAGGTAGTCACAAGCAGTTATATTGTGATATGCATTACACCACAATGAGCACTGAATGACTAGAATAAACACATTTCGAACAGATCACATCCACAGAAACCAATATGGAAAATTGTTCATATTGTGCAATAGTACATGACATAGACGCACTTTAAATCATTCAACACAAAAGCCTGTGTGCTCAGTGGGAGAGCAATGAGTACATGTCAGCATTCACAATTAAACTTTGCATGAGACTTCCAATTATGTGTTTGTACCATTTGTGCCATTTTATTCAGGATGTTTTTGTTCACTTATCACCCAGAAGGCAAGTGAGAATCTAGGCCGTAACTTGCATAATTGGCTGTTGCATAATTGGTGTTTGGACAAAACAATTGATAGTATATGTTCATTAATTTTTTTATTTGTGTTTTTAGTAAGATCATTTATTAGTTCTGAAATTATTAAAATGTGTGTAATCTTAGTTGTATTAATGTCTATAAATAATGTTTGTATTCTTTTTCTTAGTAGTGGAATATTGGGTTTTTAGCGGATAAGGGGAGGAGATTTTACAAAGTGTATATTTCAAGTAAATATTATGTTAATAAATTTAATGATATGAAAATTATAATTTTTCAATTTTTAAATGTATTTTGATACATTCATGTTTTTATTTCATTTTTATATATTATTAAATAAAATATATATTAATTGTATTTACATAAAAAAATAATTTAATAGTTTAAAAAAATAAGTTAAAAAGAACATTTAAATTATTTAAATAATTTTAAAATGTTTGCTATTGAAACATTTATTTCAAAACAGTAAAATAATTATGTTAATTTTATACAAAAGTTTAAAATGTTTTAGTTTTCTGGGAAATACCTTTAAATGATGAAAATATTTAACATTTCTTTTGCTATTTTTATATTTTTCATAAATTTTAATTTAATAGTAAGTAAAATGTATATTAATGATATTCGATTTTTAAAAAATATATTAAAAGATTGTAAATTACTAAAATATTTCACAAATTCAAAATATATATATTTTTTAATGAAGTAAAATAATTATATATTTTTATATAAAAGGTTAAAATGTTATCATTTTTCTGCAAAAAATTATTAATACAATGTTTATATTTATATTAAAGTTGTATTTTCATTTTTGAGAATAAAAGTAAAATTGATTAATTTCTATTTTTACAATTGTTAATTTTGTAATATTCATTATTTTTTAATTTATGGTATAACGTTTAGGAATGATACTAAATATCTTTATAATTATATTAATAATTAATAATAACTTGCAATAATGTTTACAAATATTCTTGTATTTAAATATGTATATACAGGTTTGTAGTTTTGGATAGTGTGTTTTTAGTTTATATTTAATTGTATTTTATAGATAAAAATTGTGTGTGGATATGGAGTATTAATTGTGTATAATAAATGTTTAATTTGTATTACCTTTTTTAAAATGTTCTAGATTGAAGTTATATAGTAAATTTCACCTCTTTAGTGTTTAACACCTTCTTCAAATTGGTTTACATTGGAGTGGGAATAGTAAATGTCACCCCTTTAGTATCAAACACTTCTCCCAATATGGCTAAATTGAAGTGGGAATACTAAATTTCACCTCTTTAGTGTCCAACACCTTCACCAAATTGGTTTAGATTTGAGTGGGAATAGTAAATGTCACTCCTTTAGTGTCCAACACCTTCACAAAATTGGTATAATACAAAAATCGTTAGTTGTATGTTTTTGGCAATAATACCTTTAATTACGTTATTTTAGAGAATAAAGACATTGTATCAATTTTCACATTTTATTTATGTTTTCAAACTTTATTTATTGTATTGTTTTACATTTTTAAACATATATATTTCAACTTCAAAATAAACATTTTCATAAAGTTAGGTAAATAAAAAAAATTCTGAGATTTTTTGTAAATTTAAAAAATTTAAATTATATTTCATTACTATTATATGTTGTATATTTTTCACTTTTATTTTCAATTTTTTAACAGTTTTTTAAAACATTTTTACATTGTTTTATATATATATTTTCAACATCATAACATGCTTTTATAGTAATATTTGTACATATTTTATACTAATATTTAATATATACTTTACAATTTTTAAATATTTCTTACAAACTTATTTGACAAGTTTTTAATGTTTAATAATGTTTTCCATTTTTTCATTCATTTAGTGAATATATTATTTCACATTCATTTCTATGAGGAGATAGTCTTTTTTCAGTTTCATTTAGCACCGTTTTTTTTTTGTACTGCTACCATCTATTTTATAATGTATTTGTGTCATTTTAAGTCTATTTTTCCAGAACCAGGTCGCTGTACACTGCTGCTGTTGATCGGAACAGGTAAGTCCTTGTTTAAGGATTTTGAGGGTGAGGGGGCTTTACGGGGAGGTCTACAAGTTAGTTATAGTGTTGTTTGTGGCTTTTATATATTTAGAAGTATTAACAGTAGCGTTTTTCACTAGTTTGTTTTGGGTTTTCTTACACTATTTTAGAAATGTATCATTATGTTATAATAAATGTGTTATGTTACTTATATTTTGATGGTAAAGTGTGAGATATGTGTATTTTTGGCATATGTAATGTGTTTTTCAGGTGGGTGTTCTATTTTACTTTACCAATTTTTGTCTGTGAACGTGTCCTAAGGGCATTGGAAATTTCTGGTTTTTTAAAAAAAAAAAGAAAGCATTTTTGGTTAACAATAAACCAATGCTTTTTAATTTGATTTCCTTTTTTCGGATTTCCTGGAGTGTTTCTTTTTTTAAAACCCTTTTTCTGTTTTTTATGGTTCCTAGATAGTTTGGATTGCTTTGAGGGATTTCTATTGGATTTGTTTCACCTGAATCGAATTGAAGCAGCACACGCACGCAGCAGCAGCGCCGGTGTTTGTAGCCGCGAGCCGCGGGCTAACGGCGGGTGGGATTCGTACCGTGATGTCCCCCCCTGCCCATTCCTCCCTCCTGTGCTCGGTGCAAGCAGAGGGTCACGGCGGTGGAGGAGGAGGTTGCAGAGAGCTAGAGAAAGCAGAAAGCAGGAAACAGCAGGGTGCAGCAAGTGCGGCAGCCGCAGCAGGCTGCCACGAAGCGTGGGCCCCAGGTGCCGCGGAAACGGCCCGGTCAGACCGGGTGCGGTTTGTGGCACCTCAGGTGTGCCCCCACTTGCTGCTTGCTCTCAACATCTCCTGCTTTCCCGAGTGTGCCCGCCAGTGGACCAAGCAGTGTTTTTAACCACGGCGGCTCCAGTTCCAGCTCCAGCTCCAGCTCTATCCTCAGCCCCACAACTAAGAGCTGGTAAGTGCAGAATTGCTGCCGCAACCCCATTTCCTGGGCCCCAGTAGACACTTACCTTTTACTCCTCCAACAAAGAGCCAACAGACCCGTCCACAGCGACTTCACTTCCAAGGAGGGCAGAGACAGTACGGAGGTTGCGGAGGAGTGAGGAGTGAGGAGCAAGGTCCGCTTGAGCTGTTCCGCCTGAGCCGCTCTCACGCACCGCGACCAGCGACTGGCGACCCGCGCCTGCTCACCCATTTAACCCCAGCGGGACGCAGACCGGAGTAGAGGAGGCAAAAGGAAAAAACAAGCGCAGCCGGCATTAGCAGGTGGCCGCCAAGTGTGCGACTCGGCGGCCCGCAGAGGCGGCCTGACCAGGATTGGGTGTGGCCTGCAGGTGCGCTGCACTGTCCCCCGCCTGTCCGCCTGTCTGCCCGATACTGCCCGATACTCTAACAAAAGAGCCCAAAAGGACCTCAAAGTCAACCCTCACCATCAACGCCCACTAACGGTGTTCAAGGCTGAATTTTCGACGGACACGCAGGCCACAGAGGCACGCAGGCACCTTACATCTGCCTTGAGTCATCATGAGATCAGGCAAATCTCAAGAACCTCTAAAATCGTCAAAAAAAAAGCGCTGCCAAGTCTTCACTCAAGCAGCCAGTGCATACTACCCACACTACGGAAGGCGATATCATCTCCACAGCTGAATTGCTCACGCCGTCTTCGCTGGACCACCCTGCAAAAAGCAATCACCCCAGGATTTTAAAAATCACGGATTTCTTGAAATCCCCTAAGAGCCAAGCCATGTCAACGTCGAATCTTGCGCGCTCAATCTTGCCTGATCCTCCAACAGACAACCCTTTAAAAACACTTTCTAATCACACAATTGTTAAAGCGCAAGTCCATTCCACGGAACTTGAACAGCAAAATCGGTCCGCAGCCGAAGGCCCATCCCCAGCTATTGCTTTTGGGTCCAGCCAGCCCATACATCACTCCCCAAACTTACCTTTCCCCAATCATTGCTACCCTAGCACAAAAGAGCCAGACCCCATTCACTCAGGACCCCTATTGGAGACTTCACCAAAGTGGCAGGACCTGCCACTCAGTCCATTCAAGGATAACAAGGAGGAAGCAGTGGCTTATTCAAACACCTCTGCAATCTCTGGTCTCATGCATGATTATAACGCCCTGCTCTCCCCAATCAGACTCTGCCGCGAAACGGGCTCTGCCAGCCATAACCACATCAATGAAGAAACCTCAGAACACACGTCCATCAACAACAAATGCCACGAGAGTAACGCAACCCCATTTTTTCCACAAAGCAACTTACAAAGCAAGCCAGTTCGGCACTCCGTATCGTCCCCATTGTCCTCGGCACCTCTGTGGACACCGTTTATAAATACAATGGAGGTGATCTCATTGGCTCTTAACTTCCATTCAGAAAAACTCGAAATTCAAGTGGAACTATTGAACATCTTGGCCACGCACGTTTCAGGCATTGAACAAAACCTACAGGTTTTAAATAGCCTAATAAAGCGAGTACAAAAAGATCCTGAGACTGCTTATCACTCTTGTAAATGCGCCTCAACCCTGGATCACTTAGCAGCAATCCCAAATATTCTGTCTGACATCCTCAAGGAAGTTAAGTCCTCCAAGCTGCCTGCGGCAGCAGCAATTCCCACCACTGTAAACCTGGAAAGCCCCGGCCTATTATCCCCTACCAAAATTCCAACACCAAAGAATGGTATCAAGGCCATATGGGCCGCAGAGACAGCCCTTACTCCACCAATAGCGTGTCGCCAATCAAGACCATTAATAAACAAAAATCAAGGTGGGACATCTCTGGTCCTCTCGGAGGGCCTTGCTCAACATCAGCAACATCAGCAACCTCCCCTAACTAAAAGGGAGCATAAATGTCTCAGGAAAGCCAGGAACAACCGCCTTATAAGTTCTCTATCCCCCCAAACATCACAACATTGCACTGACCAGCTAATGCCCTGTGACTCTCACCACAGGCCGGAGGAATACCCAATTTTTCAAATGCTCAAAGCGCAACCCCGCAAAACAACAACACAAAACAGCAAAGGACAACGTGAATCCGAACTGGTGATCCAAACGAAACCCTCACTGCAGCAACCAAAACCTTGCTTAGACCATAATAATACACCAATTGGACACAGTGCCCTAATCACGGGAAAATCAAGGCATCAGCACAAGGTCTCAAAAGTCCATCATGCTTCCCAGCTGGAGACAAAGTTAGCTGGTGCGAATCTACAAAGGCAGTCATCTTCCACAGGTCACACACTTCCCCAAAGTGAGCAACTGGGGGAGGCGCGCACAGCTACACAGCACATGAAGCTAGTACGAGATCATACTGAGGCACCGCCCAATCCACAGATCATTACATGTCCACGTTCACTCGATCTAATCAATCAATCAATCACGGCATTTATAGAGCGCGCTACTCACCCGGGAGGGTCTCAAGGCGCTGGGGGAGGGGGTAAGTTACTGCTCGAACAGCCAGGTCTTGAGCTGCTTCCTGAAGGCGAGATGGTCCTGGGTTCGCCGAAGGTGAGTGGGGAGGGAGTTCCAGGTCTTGGCCACCAGGTAGGAGAAGGATCTTCCTCCGGCGGTGGTTCTGCGGATGCGTGGTACGGTGGCGAGGCGTGGCTGGTTGATCGTAGCTGGCGTGTGGGCGTGTAGAAGGACATGCGGTCGTTGAGGTACTTTGGGCCCAGGTCGTGGAGGGCCTTGTGTGCGTGGGTGAGGAGTCTGAACGTGATTCTCTTGCTGACGGGGAGCCAGTGCAGGTCTTTCAGGTGTACGGTGATGTGGCTGTGTCGGGGGATGTCCAGGATGAGTCGTGCGGAGGCGTTCTGGATGCGCTGGAGTCTCTTTTGAAGTTTGGCTGTGGTTCCGGCGTAGAGGGTGTTCCCATAGTCCAGTCGGCTGGTGACGAGTGCCTGGGTGACGGTCTTCCTGGTTTCAGTGGGGATCCATCTGAAGATCTTGCGGAGCATGCGCAGGGTGTTGAAGCATGAAGATGAGACGGCGTTGACTTGTTTGGTCATTGATAGGGAGGAGTCCAGGATGAAGCCCAGGTTGCGTGCGTGGTCCGTTGGCTTGGGTGCGGTGCCCAGGGCCGGGGGCCACCAGGAGTCGTCCCAGGCGGAGGGTGATGAGCCCAGGATGAGGACTTCCGTCTTGTCTGAGTTCAGTTTAAAGCGGCTGTTCCTCATCCAGTCGGCGACGTCTCTCATCCCGTCGTGCAGGTTGGCTCTGGCGGTAGTGGGGTCGTTGGTGAGGGAGAGGATCAGCTGGGTGTCGTCGGCGTAGGAGATGATGTTGAGGTTGTGTCGGCGTGCGATGGCTGCGAGGGGGCTCATGTAGACGTTGAAGAGGGTCGGGCTGAGTGAGGATCCTCGTGGAACGCCGCAGATGACTTCGGTGGCTTCGGATCTGAACGGGAGAGGCGGACTCTCTGGGTTCTTCCGGCGAGGAACGAGATGATCCATTCCAGTGCTTTCTCTCGGATTCCGATGTTGCTGAGGCGCTTCACTAGGGTGCGGTGGCAGACGGTGTCGAACGCCGCGGAGAGGTCCAGGAGGATGAGGGCAGCTGTTTCCCGTTGTCGGTTAGGGTTCTGATGTCGTCGGTGGCTGCGATAAGGGCGGTCTCGGTGCTGTGGTTGGCCCGAAACCCGGACTGCGAGGGGTCGAGGGATCCATTCGTCTCGAGGAAGGCGGCAAGCTGTCTGTTGACGGTCTTCTCGATGACTTTGGCCGGAAACGGAAGGAGCGAGATGGGGCGGTAGTTCTTGAGGTCGGTGGGGTCCGCCGTTGGTTTCTTCAGGAGGCGGTAAGCTCGGCGTGCTTCCAGCTCTCCGGGAAGGTGGCGGTGCGGAAGGAGGAGTTGATGATGTCCCGGAGATGGGGTGCGATGGTGGCGTCGGCTTTGTTGAAGACGTGGTGTGGGCAGGGGTCGGTTGGTGATCCGGAGTGGATGGAGTTCATCGTGCGGGTGGTGTCTTCGGTGTTGATCGGGGTCCAGTTGCAGAGGGTGGTGGTGGCGGGCATTGGTTCGGGCGGTAGGGTGCGTTGTTTGTGCGTTGAAGCTGTTGTGTATGTCGGTGATCTTGCGGTGGAAGAACGCGGAGAGTGAGTTGCAGAGGTCTTGCGAGGGGTGATGTCGTTGTTTCCGGCGCTGGGGTTGGAGAACTCTTTGACGATGCTGAAAAGTTCCTTGCTGTCATGGGCGTTGTTGTCCAGTCGTTCTTTGAGTGCCGACTTCTTGGTGGCACGGATCAGCTGGTGGTGTTTGCGGGTGGCGTGCTTGAGGGCGGTCCTGTTGTCTGTGGTCTGGTCGAGTCGCCAGGTTTTCTCGAGAGTGCGGCAGTTCTTCTTGGATTCCTTGAGTTCGTTGGTGAACCAAGGGGTTTTCTTGCTTCCGGGTCTGCTGGGAGGGTTTTTTAGTGGTGCGAGGTCGTCGGCGCAGGCGGTCAGCCACTTGGCGAGGTTGCTGGCTGCTTCGTTCGATCTAAAGGCAATACCATTCATCCCAGCCTGCTCCTCCTCCCAATCTCTCTCAGCCATCGCCATTCACCAGGGCGACCACCATCCCTTTCCACAAATGCTGGAGCAAAGCCCTTGCATGCCTTCTGGGGATAGACAACAAGCTCATTCATCTGTTGAGTCAGCCTCCAGTGATAGCATCCAGCCCCTGACTCGTTCTGAAGCTCATGGAGTCACCTCACGGAGACTAGAACTTATTCCTCTTTATAGGTCTAGAGGACGACATGACACACTGAATAGAAGTTCAATCCTGAAGCTGATTAATACAATAGAAGCCTTGACAAACCTGAAAACAAAAGACATAGATGGCAATGAGTTCAAACCCAATCAAGAGAGGGCAGGGCATAAAAACATGGTAGCCACCTGGGCCAATACTAAAATTGCTACGATGGTTTGGCAACAAAGAGATCGTTTCTTAAACTGGGGCATTGAATTAAAAATGATTGAGCCGGAGAGGTACCCCAGCCCGTTACAGCCACAGCAGAATCATTATCCGACAATCGGCACAACATCAGTCAGCACTCTAAGGGGCGCAATAGGCCCAGTCGGAAAGCACCCTATTAACACCGAAAATCTGTGCATCACCCACTTAGCTGTGCCCGGGGCCCCAAGCTACATGAAACAGGTTTTCGCAAAAAGCCCACCGGGCCACACCCAATCAGGACGAATAGCATGATCACCACTGGGCACCACAAAGACCCCTTCAAACAAATTGTTGAAACTTTGCTCTTGGAACGTGAACGGCCTTAAAAACAAGGTGGGGGAGTCAGACTTTGTTTCGTTTTTACAAGAGTTCGACATCCTCCTCCTTCAAGAAACTTGGGCCGAGGATCCAACACCAATTATAGGTTTCAAATAACCCTGGGCGTAGTTCGCGTAGTCGCGCTACGCGAAGATGTTAAAGCGCTACGCGAGCTACGCGTAGCTACGCGAGCGTGCGTAGTTGCTTGTCGCGCCCGTTCGCAATGCGTTTTTCTTCTTCAGGAACGCGTTGTGCGTGTTCGGGACGCTGTTGTGCGTGCTCGGGGGATAGTATCTCGCGAACTTGCCCATGCGGTCGCCTATGGGCGCGGCCATCTTGTTTTTCACTTGTCCCGCCCGTTCGCGATGCCTTATTTCCTGTTCCGGGTCACGTATAGCGTGCTCGCGATGCGCATTTCATGTTTGGGAACGCGTTGTACGTGTTCGCGACGCTTTTTGCGTGCTCGTGGGGAAATATCGCGCGAACTTACCCACGCGGTCGCGATGGGCGCGGCCATCTTGTTTTTCACTCTATGCTATGGTTCTGGGCCTGCTTTTCTATCCTCCCTCAATCTTTGCAATCCTTAGTTTTTTACACTGTTTTTCAATTTTTTTAAATTTATTATCTATCTCTCTCTGTCCCTAAGTCTATATTTTGCATTTATTTCTACTTTTACTGTGTTTTTTTTACTTTTCTACTGTTTTATATTACTTCCTTCTTTAAGCTCCTACTTCTTCCCCTAACTTTATTTTTTCCTTCTAACTTTTCCTTTCCGCCTCCCACATACCCCAGAACCATGGCGAAGGGTAGCAGCACTACCGGCTCCAAGGGCAAGGCGCGTGCGCCCAAGAGCCGCTTGCCTTGCGGCAGACTGCGCCCTGCAGGGGTGCAAGCCCGGCAGCTTTTTTGCGAGGCGGAGGTGGCCGCCCTTGTTTTTTTTGTGCAGCGCCACCTCCCTTGACCTTGGCAGCAGGCGGCAGGCCAGGCTCCGGGTACCCTACCCAGGAGCGTCACCGCCGGTGGGCGAAGGTGCGCCGGGCAGTGTTTCGCTGCTCAGGGGTCCGGCGCACCCATAACCAGCTGGCCCACCGGTGGTCAGACATCCTGGACCGGGAGCAGGACCTGTTGGACCTGCTAGGTGTCGAGGTCGTGGGGCTTGATGAGTAGCTAATATATAGTAGTATAAGTATTGTGTATAATTTTTTTAAATAACAAGAATACTGCTGCTTACATTGCAGGTAAATTACATTTCAAAATCTTCTGTGATTGTAGGACACAGGTGCTCGGCGCTACTCTTACTTGTTTGCAACTTTGCACTCGCTTGGGCTGATTATTATTATGTAAGAGTTTACTTTAGAGAACTTAAGTTAGGTAATGCTATTGCTAGAGAGACTCTAGTCCTTCCTTTGTCCTCCTGTCAAATAGTGGTGGATGGATAGTGATACTAGGTTTAGTTAGTATTAGTTGATAATTTTTTAGCGGTCTGCGTGACGCATCCTCTGTCACTGAGTGCTGCTTACCCCAGTCCTTAGTAGAACCTTTTGTAGTTTGTTTAGTGAGTGGTAGGCTTAGCAGTGTCAGTCAGTAGCAGAACATCAGACACGCAACCAACCAACAATTTGGTGAATGCACAAATTTATGCATGTGTCCTCCATCTCATCTATGCATTTTTGAGGGCTAAAAAAAATGGAAATGCAGACTTAGTGAACAATTGGCCCGTCTGGAATAGGTGGGCTAGGTCAGGTGGTACTTCGACTTAGTTAGTGTTCTGGATTCGAATCAATCAGAATGGAACACTGGATTAGTGTTCATAAATAAGTAGACGGTCCGTGAATCCCGCAAGCCAGTAGAATATCTGATTAGATAGGTCAATTTTATTGCAATTATTGTTTCCAAAAATGTTTTTTGAGCGTTTTTTAAAATAATTTATTTGTTTCACAGCAATCATTAATGTTTGTCTCTTTCTTTATTATATCTTACATGATCACTGATCAGCAGCACCCAGGGGCAAGAAGACGGGGTCCGAGACGGCGGGACAACCAGAGGACCGCTCCTCTACCGAGGGCCCTGCTGCTGGCCCCAGTAAGTCCTCCAGTGGTTAATATTAACAATTATATTTCCCTAACTTTTACTGCACCTTATTTTTTCCGAACTATTAATTCTGGTTCCACTTCCTAATTCTATTTTTTACAAAAGCTTCTTTGATCTTGATTATCTGTTTCTAAATTCTGGTTATCCCTGCCTCTAAGTTCTAACTGCCTCTGCTACTATGACTCTCTGTACTACTACTATTAGTCTGTCTGTAGCTAAGCTTGCCCAGTTTGCCACTCTTTATTTTACGGTTTTGAATAAAACTCAGATTGACCAATAGCTCTAGCCACTGAGTCCAGTCCATTAGGTTGTCCTCTTCTAGTCTTCTTAATCTTGAGGCTTTGACAATTGCCACCAACAAAATGCCCAACCAGATATTTGACTATTTTTGATAGGATATAGTAGTACATACTACTACTGTTGTGGGCATTCTGCACAGCCACATACAGAACTATGCACAAGAAAATAGGATGTTGGTGATGGGAGGTTGGACCTTCCTCACACCTCAGTCAGAAGTGGACCCACAATCCCCTGACCGAATAGCTAGAGTGTCTCATTAGGTCCCCGAACCCCCACCCGAAGATACCCAATGATTACACAACCCAGAACATAACACCCTTTCGCTCACTCACTCGTGTAAGTCCACCACCACACCAAATACCACAGAGTCTGTGTAAGTTCAAAAGGTTTATTTTCAACTAACAAGCTCTGTACGTTGTTCTATAAAATTCAGTGTACTACAGCCAGCTCCAACAGCAAAATGCATAAGATTAAAACAATAAAAATTGGTACAAGTGCATGATAGAAGACAAAAGATCTGTGCGAATTCTGGGAGACCCCTCACCGTAGAACGTAGAAGTACTGGTTACATGCATCATTCATAAGCTCTGCAAATCTCTGGTTCGTAGAAGGGAATCTTCTGCCTGTTATGAGAAAAGTGGTGCGGGTTAGATAGTATAATGCAAGCATTTCTCAGTCATGCCAAAAAGTGTAACATGTTACTTATGGCTAAGCAATACAGACTAACCGAACTCCATAACAAAGTGGCTTGTTTTTCGACCTCTTGTACGCAACGCTCAGACAGTAGCTATATGAACTCATGTGGGCTCAAAGGCGTCTTACTGCACAACAAGCTGCGAGGTAACATGCGCAAAAGACATGAAGCGAAAATGGTTGCATGGCTCAGGCTAACTTTGCAAAGAGTAGAGTAGACTATAATAATGACCCTAGGGACCATAACACTACTAGTGTCTACTGACTCTACTCTAGTACCCGATTTGGACTAGTGATGTATGTTGTATATGTATGTATTAACTTTTTTTTCAATCTTGCTAGTGAAAACGAATAAATAGGGGGCGGTGTACAGGCATCTAAAAATGTGTAATGTTTTTCTAGGCGTACTACCGACCACCAGTGCCGGCGGGGCCAGCGGCGATGGCGATGCGGCCATTCCGGGAGGGGGCAGGAGATGCGGCACCTGCAGGAGATACAGGGGGTGAGCCAGCAGCAGTGGCGGGCGGTGGTAAGTTATATTCATTACTTATTGACATTACACTAGCTGGAAGGGTGTTCACTTCACTCACTGTACTGTTGAGACTTATTAAGTATGAAGTTGTAGTGAACATTATACAACGGTTGAAGAAGACACCCTTTACTTAGCATTAGCAATGCATTAGCAATAGCATTAGCAGCGTGAGTTGAGTAACCAATGGCCTCTTCTATCTGACTCCAACTCAGCTGTGAAAGTTTTATGGAGAAGACTAAAAGTCAGATCAGATGACCTTGATGGAAGTGTTGAACAAAAAGGGAAAGAAGGGTGGAAGGAGGAAGGACGGGCGAGATGTAATATGACTGGCAGCGAAGGATACGTTGGAAGCATGCATCGGTGGCTGATAGGAATCAGATGCATGTGTTGTTGAAGGATGGGTGGAAGGTGAAAGAAGATGCCTGCCTGGGTGGGCGACACAGTATACTGGGGATAGCAAGAATCATCAGCAGTGTTTGGGTGAAACTCAAAGCCAAGGCAAGCAAGGAAGGAGTGGACACATGGGTGGTTGTTGGTGAAACAAACTAAGGTTTGTGGAGAGATTAAGAAGAATGATAGACATTTACTTAGAATGGATGGATGCCTGTATGTATTCATCATAGACAGCATAGGTGGAGACTGTCACTGGATGCAGAGTCTTAGTTTGAAGAGAATGTAAAAGAAACCGCGCCAGAGTAGCAAAGCCGAGGGGAATACAAGTTGTATTTTCAGAATACAGTTGACTCACAGTAGTTTGCAACCACATCATATATATATATTGTGTATAGTTAGTTATCAAGCGCCTTCCTCCGACTCCGAGGACCACTCCCTACCTATGTTAATTTATTTTCGAATGTGTCAGCCAGCCTGCAAAGGGTGGCCTATCTGTTGGTTACACAATCAATCAAAACAAAGTACCTTATGCAGTAGCGGTCAGTGGTGGGAGTGCTGCCGGGCGGTGATGTGGGGAGGGGGAGGGGCAGGGTGGGGGGTAGTAAACTATGGATTACGGCCAAATACAGGTAAGCAAACATAAAAATAAATAAAGCGAATTTCATTGTGCGCACTGCACCGCCAAATGCGATGCAGTGCTCGCAACAAAATTAGTTTTATTTATTTATAGGTTTACTTACCTGTAATTGGCCGTAATCCATAGTTTACCACCCCCCACCCTGCCCCTCCCCCTCCCACGTCACCACCCGGCAGCACTCCCACCACCGACCGCTACTGACCTTATGTCGTCATCCCATATATAAGCAATGATCATTGGATCAGATATATAATCTGCCTTTTTGTAGTAGCCAGGGCAGGGTGAAAGTGAAATTGAGCAATTGCCCTTCATGTAACAGAGAGAGTATGGCCAGTGCTACCCGTAATAGAAAAATACGAGCTTCCCCACTTGCAGACAGTAGTAAATAAAACTAACGTGAGTCTGCGTCATGACTCGTATGTTTGTCTTGGGTGCAAGCTTAGCTGACTGAGCTGGCATGCCGGCTACAACCAGGTTATGTAATTTCGCTAAACTAGAGATAAGAAGAAGACTGGTATACTGTGTACTGGAGTCCATAGTGCTAGTATAATGCCTGAAACTCCCACAAATGTTAGAGGCTGAGGAAGTGGGAGGATAGATTATTACCACAAATGTTATGTACTGTGCTTGCTAGTGCTACTGTGCCACTATGTGTTGAATTAATTTTGTGTTACTGTTTTGCTAAGAGTATTGGTTACAACAATATTCTTTTTCTTTCTTGATATAGATCCTCCTTCCCAAGAAAAACCATCATGGAAGGAGTTGGCAGCCAGGGTCCGGCGCCGGAAACTGGAGGCCATCTGCGAAGAGTACCGGCGGCTGGTGGCTCAGGCGGAGGAGGAGGCGGCAGCAGCTGCAGCCTCCTCCAATGCCCCGGGCCCCAGCCAGGCCCCACCACCAGTGGTACGGCGCCGCGGTCAGGCAGCCACCCGCCGCCGCAATTCCTTAACAGCCAGCACTGCTGCCCCCCACCCTGGATGCCACTGCAGGGCATTTTGCCGCCAGATGCTCCTCCGGATTTCACACCTAGAGGAGCAACTAGAGGAGCGGGTCAAGATCCTCGTGGATAAACACCTGAAAGCCTACCGAATCTAAGAACTATAGGACTCCGTTGGATTGCCCCTTTCTTATTCCTTTTGTTGGTGGGTGGGAATTGGGCGTTGGGGTTTATGGACATTGTTTGGACTTTTTCGTTTTGGACATTGGTTGGGGTTAGGGAGAGGGGTGGGTCAGGTGTGGGATAGTTTATTTTTGTTAGGGTAACAAATTATATTTATACTTAAACATATGATGTTAATGATTTGTGGGGGGGTTACTGTTTTATGAATTTACGTCACATGGTTTCCTTGCTGCTGCAGGGCCGCAGCCAGTGTTTGATTTAAATAATCTGCCGATTATGTAACACACAAACAGATAGATGCTCAGCGGTACCCCTCACTGAGTTATTTGTCCTACTAGTACTGTCAGTCTCTCCTCCTAGTCCATTATACCTCCCACCAAACTTATCTTACCTGTGATTGATGATGATTAAGTTCGGCACAGCGATGGCTGCATGGTTTCCCAAGAGAATGGAGAAGATGCCATGGTTGTGGTGGTGGTAGTAGTAGACACTGGCAGTAGCATTTGCAAAAAAAATAAAGAGACAGTCACTTGCCTGAGACAGACTGTGGGAGGAGTAGTAGAATGAAGTAAAGTACAGTACAGAAGAAGACTGCCAAACAAACAATATTGCAACTGCTAAAGTAAAATAAAACATAATGGTGGCGGGGACAGCCTAGTACAAGAAGTTACAAACTGTAGTTGTGTCGAGTGAGTCACTTAACTTAACACAATCGTAATTCGTAACCTTTACTGCTGTGTGGTAGGATGTTGATGATGAATCCAATCAATGCCGGCAATTAATTATGATGTATTAGGTCCCTTTGGAAAAAAAATTGGCTTGCACATAGACTGAGCATGGGTGGGCAAGCAGAAGAAGATCCTCGCCCTGCCTTGAAATTGAATTAGTGTTGCTTTCACCACATCTGCCCCAGCAAGCGTGTGATCAATTGGTGTCAATTTAATGTAGTCACATCACACCTCAATATAAATCACAGCCCGGGGGAAGAGGGTTAGGGTTTGATGAATGGATGGGAAGGGGGTTTGGGGAAAGGTTTGACAAAGAAAAACAGTACGCATGGACACAACAAAAGCAAAGCACAATCTTGGCAGACGACCATGATCTTATCCAATAAATCTATAAAGGGAGAAAAAGGAAATGCATGCATGATGATGAAGATAACTTGATGGTTAATGAGTAGTACTTACTAACTACTACTAGACAATTAGACAGTACAGGGCAGCAGTATATTCTATGCAATTTGCCTTGCCTGTATGCCCTCAGAGAGACCCAAATTACATGTTGTACCGGGCTTACTTTTAAAGATAGCAAAGAAATTTAAAAATAGTTGTAGGGATCAATTAGCAAACAAACAACAACACAACACACAGTCGTAATGATTGAAGAGAAAAAAGGAATCAAATTAATTAAAAGACGAATGATGAATGATACTAAAGTTACTGTATTATCCTGGTCAAATTGTGGAGTTGAATCTCGTCATTCCTCTTGGTCCTATCTTCCATGGACGCTCCGCACATCAATCTTGGGTGCCACACTGCCTGCCTGATGCGGATTGGTAAGGTAAGTGTGAGTTGTTTCTCCCAGTATAGCACAGGGTAAAGGCCGGCCTGTAAGTGTAGATGGAAAAACAAAAGGGGTATTGAAAAATCAATGAATAAAAAAAAGCATCAATTACGGTGGAGTCCAAGAAGAGAAGAGAGAACACTTTCAGACTGAGGCGGCTTGGATACATTGTGTCTATTCTGTTTACAGCATTAAGCTACAACAACAACAGGACAGAACAGGCCCACGGCACCAGGCCGTGACCCAACCTCCATTTACCTTAAATTTTGACAGAGCCAGACAAAAGGCATATACAGAAACCTAGCATTTTCAAAATTAAGTGACTAAATCAATGCGCCACTGTCAGTCATATGACTACACTCGACTCCACCACTACATGGACATGTAGGTCTGCTGTGTTTACTTTCTTGTTGAATTGTTGTGTTTACCTTTTATGCCACTTCATGAAACGCAGTTATTCCATCAATCATCTCCGATCCAACTGACTGACTGCGTGCAAAGGTAGTATGGTCAATCATCATGGTGTGGTACGTGTTGTCCAACTCCAACCCAGTCTGTAGTGACTAGTCTCCGATTAAGTCCATATTCCATATTAAAAAATTGCAACGGATATTGGCCTGCACCTGAAGTAGTAGGAGTACAATTTGGTTATTAAACAACAAGAAGGGAAACATTGACTGTCACTTGAGTCACTTTCACTTTGTAGATTTACTAGTAGAGTTCGACTTCATGCACAACATCAACACAACAAACAACAGCAATCGCTCAGAGTCAGCAAGCATCCAATGCATGCCATCATTACCTGTCTTGCTCTTTTCTTTGGCTGTCAGATCATCAGATGCCTAGTTCTGACAGGTGTGTGTTTTTTTTAACGAGGCAGTGGCCTCATTATTACTCCACATTCATTTTCAGTGTTGGTAGTCGCTGTTTTGGTTTTCGTCTTATTCATCTGTGGCACTTTGTTGCAGTTTAAGTTGGTTCACATGGTCAGCGCTGTGATGGGCCGCGGCCTGGGTAGCGGTCATTGCTGGTCAATTGAGTTTGCAGAAATGTCAGCAAGTTTCTTCGAAGAGTCTTGTCTTTCTCTGCCAAGTACCTTCTGTCCTGACAGTGATGAGCTTTGGATGCCTGCCGAGGCTGTAGCCTTCTGACAGTGATGAGTTTACTTTTGGATGCCTGCCCAAGTTCTGACAGTGAAGAGTTGTGGATGCCTGCAGAGGTGATAGCCTTCGGACAGTGATGAGTTTTGGCTCGGAAACAAAACGGAGGATAGCTATAATCACGTTTCACTTCTTATGGAGGGACTGTTAGAGGCAACATTTCTTGTACTCCAATGTCTGGCTTGATGGAAATGTAATTAGGGCGAGTCAGGAAGATGGAGCAGGACTCTGAGGAGTGGACAGTTAAATGCACAGACGTGCAACTCCAATAGGGAAATAAAAAGAGAAGACGGTGGTGATGGATTTGTTGTGATTTGATTTGAACCAGAAAGACAGATACACAGACAAATAAAGGAAGGAAGAAAGAAAGTAACAATTTGAAAACCTAGTTGTCAGGGAAGAGGAGCTCATCCTCAAACTCTGGTGGTTCGGACAGAAGTAGGTCCTGTAACCCACTACTTACGCTCTCCTCTTCCTGCTGTGATTCACGTATTTTGTAATCCGGTGGTATAAAGTGCTGATTCATTTTGATCATGGTTAACCTCTCCACGCTTTTGGGCGAGAGACTGGTCCTTTTCGAAGTTACAATGGCACCAGCAGCTCTGAAAACACGCTCAGAAGAGACACTTGCGACAGGGGAAGCCAGATGCTTTATCGCCAGCCTGCGGAGCACTGTCCATTGGCTTCTTTTCCCATACCAATACACCAATGGGTTTCGATCCATGAAGACCTCTGTTGGGTCATCCAGATAGGCCTGGACCGTCCGCTCAATGCTCAGGGGTGCTCCGATGTGCTCGGCCTGTTTTGCCTTTGCATCAGCACTGGACTTACCATACCCCTGCCGTAGAAACCAATCAGTTGCCGATTGTACTGTGGATGATCCTGTTCTTGCTGTTGTTGTTGTTATTGGTAGTGTTGGTGTCGGTGACTGCTGGGAGGCAAACGCACTGCCCTCAGGGTCCGAAGTAGAACTTGACTCTGGATGCCCTGTAGTACTTGTTATGGCCTGGGGCAAGGGGCCTGTAATTACCAGCCGTTCGTTTTCGAACTTAGTGGCTTCCTCAGCTATCAAAGTTTTGTACTTGCCAACATCCACTTCCGAAAAAGGAATTACTGCCTTACTGTTCAGAAATACTTTGTACCGTGGATCCAAAATTGTGGCAGTAATGTAATGTTGTGACACAATGTTATTTTGAATCCTTGTATTTTCAGATAAGCGAACGGCTAAGGACTCCGCCAAATGATATGCGTCTTGTTTGTCATCCACACCTGCGTACGTTTCAGACACCTCCTTCAGCTGTTGCTCTAGCATGTGCAACAATGGGATAGCTTGGCCCATAGTACAGTCCTCCCTGCTGACTTCACGTGTGAAGATCTCAAAAGGAAGTAGCATCTCTGTCAGGCATTTAACGAGGTTCCATTGACCCATCTCAATGGTCATGCCTCTCACAGTAGGTTCCCCTAATCTTTGCATGACATAAGCATTGAGTGGTATGTACTGGTCAAACAGACGATCAAGCATGTAATAAGTTGAGTTCCAATGTGTTGGCACCTCCTGGATGAGTGCTTTGACTGGCATTTTATGCTCACGTTGAATGACCCTCAGCTGCTTCCGGGCTTTAAAAGAATGGCTGAAATGTGTGCATATTCTTCTGCAGGTGGCCAGTAAGTTGTTGACTTTGTATTCATTTTTCAGAAAGTCTTGAACAACAATGTTAATGCAGTGTGCCAAACACGGGACCCTGAAATAGCGACCATCTTGCATGGCCCTAACTACATTACTGCCATTGTCCGTGGCAACAAAACCAATGTTAAGCCCTCTTGGGCGCAGCCACTCAAAGACCTTGCTGTTAAACTCTTCCAAAATGTTTGCAGCAGTATGAGATTTCTCCATGGCAAACATGGCTACAGTTGCATGTTTGCGAGTGGCATGAAAAATCTCAGCAGCGTCAACACCAGCAGATATCTGTTCTCTAACCCCCGCAAAAGAGATCCAGTGTGCAGTGATGCACATGTAATCAGTGGCTTGGCAACTGGTCCACATGTCTGTTGTCAGGTGGATACTCTGAACAGCACTCTGCTTCAAGGCTTTTCCAAGCAATTCCAGCACGTCGTGATGCAGTGCTGGAACAGCAACTCTGGCAAAATAGTAGCGGCTGGGAACATGCCATTTTGGGCAGATGGCTGTCACAAATTCCAGAAAACCCACCCCTTCAACAAAAGAAAAAGGGAGAAGGTCCAGTGCTAACATTTTAGCCAGCTTCGCATTGTACAAACGTGCTATTGGGTGGTTGCGTTCGTACTGCCCCTCCCCCCCAAACATGCTGATAATGGTAGGCTGCATGGTTTTCCTTTCTCTTAGGCTCAACAACGCACTTTTTTTCATTGCGGTACTCCTTGCTGTCTCAGGCTGACTCTTACTCTTGTGCCACTGAGATGTTGCTGAAGATGTGTGCGACGATAACACTGCACTGCTGGGGACAGGGCGACTTTGTGTACCACTACCAGAGAGAATGTCTCCCTGTCCTTCCTCTTTCACCGTGATCGGATATTCTACTCCTTTATCCCCAACAACACCAATGGTTGCAGTTTTTATGCCGCGAAGGTGGTCCTCCCAGCTGATCAAGTGATGTTTTTTCAGATGGGTTATTTGGCCTCCGGTACCATAGTTTGTACCAAGCTTACCATGACCAACAGAGGTATTACAAATGGAGCATATAGCAATGTTCTCCTCCTTTTCGCTAACCGTAAAGAAGTCCCAAACTGGGGAGCTTAACTTTTGCCTCCTGCTGGAGGTGCCACTTCCAATGCCGGATGAACTGGAGGGTGTGGGTTGAATTTGACTCTGTGCTGTACCACTACCTACTTCTACTGAGGTGGTGGTTGTGCTGGATGTAGGTCGCTGCCAGGCCTTTGCTAAGGCAAATATGGAAGCTGTAGGTCGTGTTGGTGTTACCTGTGTTGGAGGTATGCGTGCTACATCCCTCGCAGCGATTTTGGATAGGGTAATAATGTTGGTCTCCATCTCCTCGGGGCCGGGAGTGATGTTCGTGATGACTGGCTCATCATCATCATCCTGCTGTTCTACATCGACCTCCATAAGTGTAAGGCTTTCTGGAACCTTCCTTTTCCCTAGCCTGGTCTTGGGACGTGTCTCCCTCTCAGACTCAGTTTGTAGCTTCCAAGTGGCATCTAGATCATCAGAAGGGGGCTTGGCGAAGAACTTGATGGACTAACCCTCCTTTTCCTTGCTGGGGATTTGGAAGACAATGGATCTTCTGAATGAGTGGCTTCCTCTTCTTCTACCTCTGCATGAGGCTCAATTTCCTGAACTGCCCCTACTTCGGGAGGAACAACAACTACTATTGTGGGCGGTGGTTGCGGCTGTTGTTGTTGACCACTTATCTGCTGTGTTTCCTCCTGCGTTGATTGGGTACTACTTTGAGATAGCGATAAGTTTATCTCAGGCTCAGCATCACTGGTTTCCACCATTAGGCTGGCTACCTCTTCCACACTCATGTGCTTGGGCCTGGGTTGGTGGGTTGGGCCCACTGATGCGGAGGTGCTGCCCCCAGCTTGCCCCCGGACACCGCTGCTTCAGGCGTAATTTTTTGTTTCCCAAAAAAGGTATTGGGCGGCACACCAGACTTAAGTGTCACTTCCTTCTTCTGTTCCTTCTTCTCAATAGCAACTTTCTTGGTACTGGAGGACCTGGTACCTGCTTTCTTTGGGCCCATCTTCTTCAGATGTCAGCAGCACTCAGTTGCACAAGTTGCAGAGATGTCTGGTCAGGTCACATGTCACGTCGTGTACAGCAGCAGGACGTCTGTCTGGCAGTACAACGGGCAATGATGACACACCTCCTCCTCAGTCTTTTGTGCACCTAAAAGCAAAAAAGCCAGAAGAACATCAGTCAAACGATAGCACAAATCAAACTAATATAATATATAACTTAGTGTGTGGTTGTCTCAATTATTAAATTTTAGAAACTCAGTGAACAACAACAGTGTAGCCATTTATGAGACTTTGACAACAAGGCCAGGGCTTTCCTGGTGTACTGTGTACACTCAGGAAGAATAAGAATAGCAAAGAACAAAAACAAAAATGTAGTGGAGCCTGTTTGGCCTAAATTTGTGCATCACGTGGGATGGATGCAGTATCAGGGAGCTGCAGCTGGCAATGGGGATGGATTTGGAAGCAGTAAGACAAGAGGAACAATGGAAAGACATGCAGGCCTATGTGGCAAAAACAGCACACTACTAACTACCACCACAAAATGGCCCCCAGCCACATGGTCACTCACAGGCACAAGGCACGGCAAACAATGAACTCAAGCAGGCCTATATGGCCAGACAAAGGATGCCTGATAAACAACACACACAGCTTTAATGCAAAAACTAAAATCCACATGGCTAAAAACAGGTTGGAAAGTTACACAACAACTACAACAACAACACACACACACACGCAAAAAAGGCATTTACTTAACACACCCAAAAAGTGAAATAGACCCCCCAAAAAAAACCACATTTTGCAATTCAATCCAATGACATCCATGCCCTAAATGATGTTTAAATTCAACAGACAACACAAACTGTTTTTATGCACCCATGATGACTACCTCTGGGCCTACTGGCAGACTAGGCCACAAGCTTGGAGGCCTATGGCAAAAGCACAGTGGCTGGTACCACATGGCCAGGCCACCCACAACAACAAGAAAAGGAAGACAAGACAGACAGACAATGCAGGCCTATGGCAAAAGCACAATGCCTGGCTTCACAAAATGGCCGCCACCCACATGGCCAGGCCACCCACAATAACAAGAAAGTGAAGACAAAGGACAGGACCAGGAAGTTGGAGACTCTGGGGAACTTCCTTCCTCTTTAAAAAATTGTAAAAAAAGAAAAATGACTCCTTGCTCACAAAACTACATCTAAATGACAACCTGAGGAGTTTTTGAGCAAAATGAACAAAATCATCATTTTCGAGAAGGTTTTATGCTGCTCGAGAGATATTCTTTGCCAGATTGTAAATTCTGCGTGTTCGGCATCGCGATCTTCACAAAAAGTCGTTATCGCGCGCGCGAAAACGCATATTGAGCGCGCGAAGAAGAAAAAAAGTGTAAGTCCGCATTGTCGCGCAGTGCGGAGTTGCCAAAAGTCCGCGAGCTGAGCGCCCAGGGTTACCTACTGGCTGAAAAGGCCTATTTATTTAACACACACCAAAAACTGAAATACCACCCCAAAAACCACATTTTGCAATTCAATCCAATGCCATCCATGCCCTAAATGATGTTAAAATTCAACAGACAACACAGAAACAGTTTTTATGCACCCATGATGACTTCCTCTGGGCCTACTGGCAGACTAGGCCACAAGCTTAAGCCTATGGCAAAAGCAAGCACACTGCCTTGCTCCACAAAATGGCCGCCACCCAAATGGCCAGGCCACCCACAATAACAAGAAAGTGAAGACAGACAATCTATGCAGGCCTATGGCAAAAGCACACTGCCTGGATGGCTCCACAAAATGGCAGCTAGCCACCCACAACAAAAAGAAATGGAAGACAGACAATGCAAGCCTATGGCAAAAGAACACTGCCTGCCTTCACAAAATGGCCGCCACCCACATGGCCAGGCCACAACAACAACAAGCATAAGCCAAGGGGAACAAAGAAAAGACATGCAGGCCTATATGGAAAAAGCAGCACACTACTAAACTACCACCACAAAATGGCCCCAAGCCACATGGTCACTCACAGTCACAACAGGCCATGGAAAACAATGAACTCAAGCAGGCCTATAATATGACCAGACAAAGGAGGCCTGCTAAACAACACAGCTTTAATACAAAAATGCAAAAACGAAAATCCACAGGGCTACGAAAGGTTGGAAAGTTACACAACAAGCACACACACACATCCAGCAAAGATATTTATTTATTAACTCAACACCCAAAAAGTGAAAAACACCCCAAAAACCACATTTAGCAATTCAATACAATGCCATCCATGCCCTACATGATGGTTAAATTCAACAGACACCACAGAAACATGCACCCATGGCTACCTCTGGGCCTACTGGCTGAAATTTCAATCAAAGAAAAACAACTAGGCCCCTACTGAAACTACAGGCCACCCAGGCCACAACAATACATTTTTAAAACGATGAAAATCCCCCAAAAATGTAGGTACAAAGTAACAAGCCCCAATCAAAGAAACACGTACACCAATTCTCCAACTTACTTGTAAAATCTCAAATCCAAAAGTCCTCAAATCCAATCCAATGATATGATGCAGCAGACAGACACAAAAAGTGATCCTTCCAGCTCCAAATCCAAATGAAAGTGAACAGCACATGGACAAAGCACTGGGAGGAGCCTGCTGGACAGGAACAGGAAGTTGGAGACTCAAGGGCACTTCCTTCCTCTTGAAAAAAAAAGTAAAAAAAGAAAAAGGACTCCTTGCACAAAAAACTACAGCCAAATCACATCTGAGGAGTTTTTTGGAGCAAAATAATCATTTTCGAGAAGGTTTTATGATGCTCGAGAGATATTCTTTGCCAGATTGTAGTTTCTTCGTGTTCGGGATCGTGATCTTACCAACACTGCCGCCGGAAGTCAGATCGCGCGTCCGAAGGACGTATTCGCGTTCGCACACTCTCGCGGGATCGTGCGGCCGGATTCCAAATCTCGTGGCGCCCGCGAACGGATAGGAAATCGCGTCGGCGAACGCAGAATCACGGTAGGTCGTTACCGCGCACGCGAGAATGCATACTGAGCGCGCGAAGAAGAAAAACAGCTACGCTACGCTGCAAATTGCGTAGTGCTCGCTAACTTCGCGTTCTACGCGAATCGCGAAGTTACCGAAACTCCGCAAACTCCGCGAGCGTAGCGTAGTTCACCACCCAGGGTTAGTTTCAAAGAGTATCAACAACAAGCAACACAAAAATCTAAAGAGGGCAGAGCAGCAGGAGGCCTCTCAATTTACATAGCAACTGACCTCCAGTTGTGTCAGGACAGCGTAGACCTTGGGCTGGCATGGGCGCAATGCCTGAAACTCTCACCTCACCAAGACCTAGGCCCACAAACTAACAAAGTGGATGCCAACCTATTACTTTGCAATGTTTACATTCATCCATCTAGGAAGAATAAACAGGATGAGATCCTCTCACTAGTATCAACCCTAAAATCACTCCAAAAGACATTCCCACAATGCAAAATCTTATTGACTGGAGACTTCAACATGCATTTACTACAAACAGATTCCCAAGAGGCAAACCAACTGTTCCCCGGGCCATCCACAAAACAATTACCTGTGGTAATAACAAAGCATCAAACAACTGATCATTTCGGGAAATTGTGCATCACATCTTTAGAAGCAATTGGCCTGTGCGCCCTCAACGGCAGCCTTCCACAAGACCAACTGGCTGCGTTCACAAGGAGCTCCAATAAAACCACATCCATTTTAGACTATACACTTGTGGACTCAGAGTTCTTCAACAAAATGTGGTCTTTTTCTATAAAATCAAGAATAGAAAGCGACCACCTTCCTCAGCAGGTCGAACTCCTTATACAACCATCAAGAGCCCCAGAAACCAACGACTTAATTGCCTATCCTTGTGCCTACAATCGAAAACCCCTTGCCTGGAATGGAAGGATAGCAGCAGTCATTATGAACTTTATCATCACATTCACTTCTCAAACAAACTCCCCACAACAGGCGACGTGGTCCAACTGGGAACTTCTATTAGCAGGTTTGGTCTCCAACTGGCCAGCAAATTCCCCACAGACCTTCAAAACCACAACCAAGGGGACCCCTGGTTCCCTGCAGCCCTTCAGAGAGAAAAGAGAGCAACCAACAGGGAAATTAGGAAATTGCGCAAAAATAATTCATTGTCTAATCATACCATTACAGAGCAAATTGCGGCCTTAAGGCGCGCCTATAAGAAGGCACTCTGGGCAGAAAAAAGACTCTTTAAGACAGAAACTACTCTGCCCTGCCTTCCGGGCACTCAATATTCGATCATGCCATTTTGTAGTGCTGAAATTACTAAACAGCAAATCAATTCAGCTTTCCTGCAGGGCCGCCAAGTTCCTTCTACAAGTGAACACTTTACTCCCACCAAATGGGCCCCCTGTGTGTGACTCGCGCGGCTACGCGTACAGGGGGGTCCGACACGGACCCCCAAAGTCCGGCTCCGACTGCTCTTTCGAGCCGGACGGCGTGAGTCGGTCGGACTGCTCGTGGCGCGCATCCTACTTGCCCGGCCGGGGAACATCTCCATTGCGCTGTGCGAGTCGTGTCCGTGCGAGTCGGTCGGAGCGGTTCGGACCCGCGTACGAGTCGGTCGGCGATTTCACGTGCGCTCGCATCGTACTCGCTCGGCCGGACGCACGTACGAATCGGTCGGAAAAGAGGGCTCAGAATCGGATCCGGTTAAGCCGAATCCGATTCGGTGCCCTACCGGCCGAGATCGGAATCGGCCCCTTAGAGTCTGCCTAGTGTGGATTGGCAGCCAATGTGCCATCCTTCCACTGCGTTGTTTGTTTTGGCTTCCTGTGCAAAGGTGCTGCCATAGACCTTCCACCCTGGTATTTGAAATTTGTGTTGGCATCTGTGTCCCGAGTAATGCTGTCTGCCAGCCCATACTGAACTAATCCATAGGGGGCTTAGTTTGTCTTCATTTTGTTGGTAGAAAGGGCTTTCTATTAGTATATTGTAGTGATTCACTCCTTCTGTAACATGGATATAGGTGAATGCTATAATTTTCTTTTATTTCAAATGCAAATGCAAATTGGCTGTTTGTTGAATATTCTACACTTAGGGCCTGATTATGAGTTTGGTGGTGTGGGAGTCCCAGAAAGATGGTGGTGTGGGAGTCCCAGAAAGATAATAGCAGCCCCAGGGCAGGGAACTTCGAAATGAGGATCTTGAAAGCTGCCAGTTGAACAGAGCGTCAATTTCCTTTTATTGCTAAATAAAAAACCCTCGTCGTCAAAATTCTTAGAGCACTTGATGGACTACCGCCTCTTTTAGACTACCGTATTTTTGTAAAGTAATGAAATCTTAATAATGAATTAATTATTTTAACTTGTAAATGTTTTCTTACCCAGACATTTTATGCAAATTGCAATGATTTTAATTAATCTGCAAATAAAAATATTACTTACTTACTTACTGTTTTATTTTTGCATTTTTTGAGGTTGTTTTGAAAAGAAATTCTCATTTTTTGTGGATTACTATTTTTGACTTTGTGGATAAAGAGAAAGATATGCAGCCACAGAACAGAAATGTTATTGTTGGTGTAAATATTATGTGATTGTTATTTGGAATTATGTGGTTTAGGGTCTGTATATAATTTATGTGAAGGATTGAGTTTGTTTTTCATTTTTTGGTTACATATTTTAAAAATAACATATATAATTTTATTATCTCAGTCTTCATTTATATTGGATTTATTCTTTATTTTTTGACTGATGTAATAAAATATTATATTTATTATTTAATTGAAAAAATGATTAGTTACATTGGTAAGACTTTGTGGTCATTTTTTAGTACTTTGGTAGATTAATATTAGTTTATAATATGCTCTTAGCTATCATTTCTGGGTAATGCACTCCTTATTTATGAACTTGACTTTAAATTGTAGCATCTAGTAGATTCTTTGGTTTGTTTGCTTAGTTTAGGGGCAATCTGGCTAACAGATTGCTCCATTCATAGTTGTTGGTAGCTTTGCTCTTTTTGTAATGCTGCTAAATATTTAGGGGCCGATTCCGATTCAGGCCGGAAATCACTCCGACCGAGCCGGACCCGGAGAGATTTCCGACCGAATCGGACCCTGGCAGTCCGACTGAACGAGTACGATGCGCACGAATGCAATCGGACTCGAGTCGGTCGGACTCCCATTGAAGTCAATGGGAGCCGGACGTACAACGCGTGCGCGGGCTCCCATTGACTCAATGGGTGCGAGGCGAACAAGGGCGCCCCCTACAGCGGGTACGCCTCGATGCGACTCGCGGCATACATGCACAGGTAGGGGGGACCCATGGGTCCCCCCTGTGTGTGACTCGCGCGGCTACGAGCCAGTACGATGCACGATCCGGACAGCCAGATTGAGTCGGAGCCTCCGACACGTAAAAGCTCTGGGAAGCGGACTTCGGGGGTCCGTGCCGGACCCCCCTTCACCCGTAGCCTTACGAGTCGGACACAGGGGGGACCCAAGGGTCCCCCCTATACATGCATGTACGGTGCGGATGGCACCAACGCGTACCCACTACAGGGGGCACCCTTTTGTGCAACGTACCCATTGAGTCAATGGGAGCCCATGTACGCGTCGT
Organism: Calotriton arnoldi; assembly: GCA_963921515.1. Classification (NCBI taxonomy): domain Eukaryota; kingdom Metazoa; phylum Chordata; class Amphibia; order Caudata; family Salamandridae; genus Calotriton; species Calotriton arnoldi. The sequence goes on from CAWUFW010006822.1 coordinate 962,772, forward strand.
ACGACCGGCTCCCATTGACTTCAATGGGAGTCCCACCGAACCGAGTCCGTCAGCATGTGGCCGCATCGTACTCGCTCGGTCGGACTGCAGGAGTCCGGCTCGGTCGGAAAACAATCCAGATCCGGATCGGTCGGAGAGCTTTCCGACCCAGATCGGAATCGGCCCCTTAGTTTTGTTAGTTACTTTGGGAGTCTCCAACCTTTGGGTTTCGCAATTTTGCACTGGTGTCAAGTCATAACCATATTTATGAAGAATCTCGCTTTCCTTTAATATTATTCCTGGTATTACTGGAGACCAGAATTCTACAATCGCTGTTGTGGTTTTAGATTTTTCTGGGAAAGTTACTAATTTTATTTCATTTCTAGATAAGGAGTGTAACTGTTGTATTTGTTGTAGTAAATTTGTAATTCTCTCACGATTAAGCGGGACGTCTCCTGAGGGGAATAAGTCTGTAATTTCGAGGCGGCATGGCTTGATGTTCTCAGACTGTTTGTGAGTCTTCCCAGTAGAATTGGTTCTTTGTGGGATGTCCTTGTGAACCGGCGTCTTTGTTCCAGTTTCTATAGCTGAGAAACTTGACGCCATTGGGTTAAGTTGGTTACATTTTCCCCTTGGAACTTTAGTTGAAGTTTTCTGCTCCTTTTCTACCGGGTACTGTGCCGTTTCTGGTCTTTCTTCTTTTTCTAAGGACTTAATCGTGGGAGAAAAGGTGTTCTGGAACTTTGTCTTCTGGGCTTTCTTCTTTGCAATCCTTCTTATCACCCTTTTCTTTGTCCTTTTCCGATTTTTTTTTTTTGTTTTCTTTCATTGTTCGATGTTTCTAGGCCAGGAGGAACGATGGTTAAAGTTGCAGTAGTTTCTGATGCTTTTTGATGAGATACAGTTGAGTTATTCAAATTTAGTTGTGCTTTAGTTTTTATGTTGGTGAAAATTGGGTAATATGCTATGGCCGGTTGATGAGTATCCAGCTTTTTATTTTCCTTGAAGAGATTTCTAAGGGAATAAATCTGATTGAGGTCTTGTGTTCCCTTTTTTGTTTTTGGTAGACTCCGACCTGTTTGAGTTGCTTTTTCTCTCTTCAATGGAGAAAGCTCTTTTGTTGTTGATACATCTTTAGGTTTGAGGAGGTTTTCCACGTTATGTTTTTCACCTTTTTCTGCCGGAAATGTTGTTTTTAGTTGGTCTTTCTTCCTTTTTTTTCCCACTAGGTATTTTAACATTCCTATTTGAGTATCCAGCATCTGATCGGAGTTTTCCAAAATATTCCCAAGATGGGTAAGGACTGATTCCAACATTTTTTGAAGGGTGAACAAAGATTTAGGGGGTCATTACGATGTCGGGCGGTTCGCCCCCGCCGGGCCGGGCGGTAGCCACCGCCGGCCCGGAGGGGCAAACCGCCCGACACTACACCAGAAAGACCCCCCGCCATATTAGGATGGCTGGGGGGTCCGTAGCGGACGGAAAGACCGTCCGCCGCTTTTCCGCCAGTCGACGAGTCGACCGGCGGAAAACAAGGATAAAATGGTGGCGGTGTCTGTAAGACACCGCATCCATATTTAGATGAATGCGGAGAGCAGCCTTTCCATGGCGGCGTTGCCGCCATGGAAAGGCATACGGAGTTTGCTTTTGGGGGCCCGTTGCGGGCCCCCAAGGTGTTGAGGGGGTGGGGGGTGCACATGGGGGGTACCTATGGTACCCCCCTGCATTTGTATGCACAAGGTGGCAGGCACCGCGCGGTGCCTGTCACGTTGTGCATGCAAATGCACGATGTGCATTCACAGCATTGTGGCGGGCGGTGCTGTGAGCACCGCCCGCCACAATGCTCGGAATAGGGTGTCCCACAACCACGGTGGCGTTTGCATCCTAATGTCAGGTGCGGGACCGCCGCACCCCTTGCGGACGGTCCCGCATTCCGTTACGGTGGCGGGCGGACTTTGTCCGCCCGCCATCGTAATGACCCCCTTAGATACTGGAGTATATTCTTTAGATAGTCCCATGGTCTTTAGGAGTGAAAAGTCTGGGGACCCTTCTGGGTCGAATGATTTTTGTGGCGTACTGTTCTGGATTATCCGTGGCTCCTTTGATGCTTCTTTATAGAAGATCAAGTCCTTAATGTTGATCTCTGGATAGGTGACATCATAGTCTAGAGTTTGCTGTGTTTGATGACTTTCTAATTTTGTTGGTTCCGAAATTGTAATGTTACTAGTTAGTTCATCCAGAATTCTAGGGGTGTCTTTTGTGTCTACCTCTAGTACTTTTTGATTTTGAGTGATATCATTAGAATCTGCTACTTTCTTTTCCTCCTCTTTATTCGTATTATTTTGTTGAAGTTTTTGTATTTGCTCCTGCACCTCTGTACTTTATTTTATGAAGTACTTGGTTATTCCAGGGGTCGTTATAGACTTTCCTAGTCGAACCGACTTCCCGGTACTCCTCCTAATTGCTTGCTCCGTGCCCAATCTTTTCATAAAAATTGTTCGTGATCTCAGTTTTTGTACGCCATTTGACAGTAAAGATATAAACTGTATGTTTTTAAGTAAGTAACAGTAGTATCTTGCGACACTAAATAAACTGTAGAAGACGGTGAAAAGATGGCAGTAGAGAGATGAGATCAGACAGGTGGCAAAAGTTTGGAGGTTTCACCACTCACCGCTCTTCTGCGCTATCTCTCCCACTCGCGGGTGCTGACTCGGCCGCAGACCAAGCCGTTACCACATACCGCTCACCGTTCGCCGCTCCTCTCCTCTCCGTCTCTGCTCCGTTCGCCCAGGTTCGCCCTGCTTCTCTACAATCCCAACGTCGCTTCTCCTCTCCTGCTGCTCTGCTCTCCACACTCCGCTCTCCCCGGTCTCTCTACCCGGCTTCCCTCCTGGCTTTCTCTCCTTTAGCAGGGGGTCTGGCTCTGGCTCAGGCAGGCAAGCTGGCGCGTACTCGCGGAGGAGAAGCCGCTGGGTGTTTCGAGGTCGCGCAGGTGGTGCGGGTGGCAGGTGGGTGGGTGGCTGGCAGATGGTGGGGAGATGGCAAGCAGGGCACGCTAGGCAGAATCGCAGGCTGCACCCGGTCTAATCGGGCCGCCTCCACGATCTGCTAAGGGCACGCACTCACTGCGGCCGCCGACTAATGGCGGCTGCGCTTACCACGGGAGCTCCGGCTCCGTCCGAACTGCCACATTGCCACGGTCTCTGTAAGCCCCTGATGTCTGGGGGTCTCCTTTGGATCTCCTTAAGGTCTCCGAGGTGCCGCAAGAACTAGCACAACGGCGACGGCACTACGGCCGTTTTGCCGCTCGCTCTGCTGCCCAGCCGCTCCACTGTACCGCTGCTCGGCTGCTCAGACTAGACACACTCCTTCCGAGGACTTCCTCCTAACTTCCTCGCGCTTCACTGGGGCACTCGTATGCACAGCAATACAGCTCCTGCAGTGCAGCCGGGGCTCTACTGCAATCACGCACCACGGTCTCTCAGTCCCGATCCCAAACAGGACAGCCGATCGGCTGGACAGGTACAAGCGGCTCGGACGGGAGCCCAGACGGGAACCGCAACCACCACCGCTACCGCTGCCGGCTGCAACTCACGGCCATGGTCTGCAGTTTGCCGAACTCATGCTCGCTTCCGGTTCCGTGTCGTTCACGTTCTAGTGTCAGTGCCAGCATATTGTGAGCCCCAGACTGCAGCCCCACCAACAGGGAATGCGGTTCCTTGGTGGTTGCGGCAGTCCAATGGTGGTCCAACTGCCATAGTTTAATACCGTGGTCCAACCGCCGGTGCGGCAGTTGCTGGACCGTCACTGATGCGCCACTGTGAGCTTGGCAGTCCACCGACCCCCAAACTCATAATCACGCCCTTAGTGCAGATTGTTGGAGGTGTCTCCATCTGCTTTGATTGAAATGATAGTGACAACCTTGCATGGCTGTGTGGGGGTATTTTTTTAAATGGTTTGAATCCTGGCTTGCTCAAAGTCTTTAATTATTTTTGGGGGTAGTTTTTATTTGTTTTATGTTTAAAGTGGTTTAAGAGGTTGTAGTAAGTGGTGCTTTGTTTATTTGGTAGTAGGAATATATAAAAGGGATATTTGTATTGCGGTATTCACCATGTATGGTGTATATCTGAGTGAATGGTTTGGGACACATTTTGAAGGTCCCATCCATCATTAAGTAACTGTTATCCTTTCTTCGAAGTTATATACGTTGCGTCATCTGTCTTTGTATATGAAAGTAGTGTAAAATTATGCAAAAACTTCAATTTTGTATACTGACGTATTTTCTGTTTAGATGTTTCACAGCTTTTCCATTGGGGGTGTTCTAATGTAGAACAGGTGTTTTCTTTTCTGTTGGATGAAAAAAAAAACTAGTTTAATGTTAAATGTTTAATTGTTGGTAGTTTGTAGAGGTTGAGGTTGTTAGGTTTATTTTTACTTGCTATTTCGGTGATTTTATAATTTTTAAAATAACTTGTCAACAGTCAGTTGACCACCTTCCTAGAAAACAATAATCTCTTGGACCCCTCTCAGACAGGTTTCAGACCCTAGAATAGTACTGAATCTACCCTACTGGCCTTCATGGACAACATGAGATGTCATCAGTGATGTCACTGACAATGTCATGAATGATGTAATATCTGACGTCATCAGCAGTGCATTGCGGGGGCGTGAGTTATAGTTAGCTCAACTAACTATAACGGCCGAATTTCTCAGGTTTTGTACGAGTGAAATGTCCAACTAACTATAACGTCCCTGAAACCTATGGTTTTTTCAGTGAATTTCTATGGTTTTTAAATGCTAATTTCTAACTATAACGTCCCTGAAACCTATGGTTTTTTCAGTGAATTTCAAAGGTTTTTTAAATGCTAATTTCTAACTATGCCTACAAAGGTAGGACATGTGCAGAAGGAGGAAGAAAGGCGCAGAAAGAAGCAAGAGAAATGCAGAAAGAGGCAACAAAAGTCCAGAAAGACAAAGAAAGGTGCAAAAAAAAGCAAGAGATATGCAGAAAGAACCAACAAAGGTGCAGAAAGAGGCCTTGTTGCAAAGTCATCCTGCGCCCCCAACTTTTTGCTGACTGGTACTGGTGGTAACTGACTCTGACTAACCTGGCCCGGAGCCAGTGCTATGCTAAAAGACACTTAGAATACAATGAAAACACCTACATACACTAGGGTACACTATAGGTTGGGGTACCCCTGTGATTGGCATGACCTCCCCTGTAAGGCCCTAGTATATAATAGGGCAGGGGGATTAAAACTACCTCTAAGTCAGAGATGCAGAAAGAGGCAAGAGAAGTGCAGAAAAAAGCAACAGACGTATAGAAAGAAGCAAGAGAAGTGCAGAAAGAGGCAAGTGAGGTGCAGAAAGAAGCAAGAGCAGTGCAGAAAGAACCAACAGAGGTACAAAAAGAGGCAAGAGGGGTGCAGAAAGAGGTAGGAGAGGTGCACAAAGAGGCAAGAAAGGTACAGAAAGAGGCAGGAGGGGTACAGAAAGAAAGAAGAGAAGTGTAGAAAGAGGCAAGAGACTTCCTGAAAGAAGCAACAGAGGTATAGAAAGAACCAACAGAGGTGCAGAAAGAGGCAAGAGGGGTACAGAAAGAGGCAAGAAAAGTGCAGAAAGAAGCAAAAGAGGTGCAGAAAGAGGCAAGAGAACTGCAGAAAACGGCAAGAGAGGTGCAGGAAGAGGCAGTAGAGGTGCACAAAGAGCAAAAGGGGTACAGAAAGAAGCAAGAGGGGTGCAGAAAGAAGCAACAGAAGTGCAGAAAGAAGCAACAGAGGTGCTTAAAGAGGCAAGAGGGGTGCAGAAAGAGGCAAGAGAAGTGCAGAAAGACACAACAGAGGTGCCGAAAGAGGCAAGAGAGGTGCAGAAACAGGCAAGAAAGGTACAGAAAGAGGGAACAGGGGTGCAGAAAAAGGTAAGAGGGATACAGAAATTTGCAAGAGAGGTGCAGAAAGAAGCAAGAGCATTGCAGAAAGAACTAACAGAGGTGCAAAAAGAGGCAAGAGGGTGCAGAAAGAGGTAGGAGAGATGCACAAATTGGCAAAAGGGGTACAGAAAGAGGCAGGAAGGGTGCAGAAAGAAGGAAGAGAAGTGCAGAAAGAAGCAACAGAGGTGCTGAAAGGGGCACGAAGGGTGCAGAAAGAGGCAAGAGAAGTGCAGAAAGAAGCAATAGAGGTACAGAAAGAAGCAAGAGAGGTGCAGAAACAGGCAGGAAAGGTGCAGAAAGAGGGAACAGGGGTGTAAAAAGAGGCAAGAGAGGTGTCGAAAGAGGGATGAGGGATGCAGAAAGAGGCAAGAGGGGTACAGAAAGAAGCAAGGGAGGTGCAAAAAGAGGCAACAGAGGTGCAGAAAGACACAAGAGAATTGTAGAAACAAGCAAGAGAAGTGCGGAAAGAGGCAAGTGAGGTACAGAAAGAGGCAAGAGAGGTGCAGAAAATGGCAAGAGAACAGCAGAAAGAGGCAAGAGGGATGCAAAAAAGGGAAGAAGGGTGCAGAAAGAAGCAAGAGAGGTGCAGAAAGAAGCAAGAGCAGTTCAGAAAGAACCAACAGAGGTATAGGAAGAAGCAAGAGAAGTGCAGAAAGAGGCAAGTAGGGTGCAGAAAGAAGCAAGAGCAGTTCAGAAAGAACCAACAGAGGTACAAAAAGAGGCAAGAGGGTTGCAGAAAAAGGTAGGAGAGGTACACAAAGAGGCAAGACAAGTACAGAAAGAGGCAGGAGGGGTGCAGAAAGACGGAAGAGAAGTGCAGAAAGAAGCAACAGAGGTGCTGAAAGAGGCGCGAAGGGTGCAGGAAGAGCAAGAGAAGTGCAGAAAGAAGCAACAGAGATACAAAAAGAGGCAAGAGAGGTGCAGAAACAAGTGGAAAGGTGCAGAAAGAGGGAACAGGGGTGCAGAAAGACACAAGAGAGGTGCATAAAGAGAAAAGAGGGATGCAAAAAGAGGCAAGAGGTGTGCAGAAAGAAGCAAGTGAGGTGCAGAAAGAGGCAACAGAGGTGCAGAAAGATGCAAGAGAGGTGCATAAAGAGGCAAGAGAATTGCTGAAAGAAGCAACAGAGGTGAGGAAAGAAGTAAGAGAAGTGCAGAAAGAGGTAAGTGAGCTGCAGAAAGAGGCAAGAGAGGTGCAGAAAATGGCAAGAGAACAGCAGAAAGAGGCAAGAGGGATGCAAAAAAGGGAAGAAGGGTGCAGAAAGAAGCAAGAGAGGTGCAGAAAGAAGCAGGAAAAGTGCAGAAAGAAGCAAGAGAGGTGCAGAAAGAGGGAAGACGAGTGCAGAAAGAGACAACAGGGGTGCAGAAAGAGACAACAGGGGTGCAGAAAGAAGAAAAAGAGGTGCAGAAAGAGGCAATAGAAGTGCAGAAAGAGGCAAGTGAGGTGCAGAAGGAGGCAAGAGAACTGCAGAAAGAGGCAAGAGAGTTGCAGAAACAGGCAAAAGGGGTGCAGAAAGAGGGAACATGTGTTCAGACAGAGGCAAGAGAGGTGCAGAAAGAGGGAAGAGGGGTACAGAAAGAGGCAAGAGGGATGCAGAAATTTGCAAAAGAGGTGAAGAAAGAAGCAAGCGCAGTGCAGAAAGAACCAACAGAGGTGCAGAAAGAGGCAAGAGGGGTGCAAAAAGAGGTCGGAGGGTGCACAAAGAGGCAAGAGGGGTACAGAAAGAGGCAAGAGGGGTGCATAAAGAAGGAAGAAAAGTGCAGAAAGAAGCAACAGAGGTGCTGAAAGAGACAAGAAGGGTGCAGAAAGAGGCAAGAGAAGTGCAGAAAGAAGCAAGTGAGGTGCAGGAAGAGGCAAGTGATGTGCAGAAAGAGGCAAGAGAGGTATAGAAAGAGGTTAGATAAGCATAGAAAGAGGCAAGAGAAGTGCAGAAAGAGGCACTTGAGGTGCAGAAAGAGGCAAGAGAGGTACAGAAAGAGGCTCGAGGAGTGCAGAAAGAGGCAAGAGAAGTGCAGAAAAAGGCAATAGAGGTGCAGAAGGAAGAGAGTGAGGTGCAGACAGAGGCAAGGGAGGAGCAGAAAGAGGCAAGAGAGGTACAGAAAGAGGCGAGGAAAGTACAGAAACAGGCAAGAGAAATGCACAAAGAGGCAAGAGAGGAGCAGAAAGAGGCAAGAGAGGTGTAGAAAGAAGCAAGAGAAGTGCAAAAAGAGGCAAGTGAGGTGCGGAAAGAGGCAAGAGAGGTGCAGAAAGAGGCAAGAGATGTGCAGAAAAAAGCAACAGAGGTGCTGAAAGAGGCAAGTGAGGTGCCGAAAGGGGCAAGAGAAGTACAGAAAGAGGCAGGTGAAGTGCGGAAAGAAGACAGTGAGGTGCAGAAAGAGGAAGAAAGGTGCAGAAAGATGCAAGAGAAATGCAGAAAGAGGCAAGAGAGGCACTGAAAGAAGAGAGGTTTGTGCACCATTCGTACCAATTTAACACCCACATTTGGCAATAAGTAACATGTGACCATTCCAGCTTTGCAAATGGCCTTCCACCATGCTGTAACAGATGAAGCTGCATTTTTGGGAACTTTGAGCCGTTTGAGCTAGAAACAAGGCTTTTTTTGTTCAAATCTGCAGATTAGGCAGCAGATGATGGAATATTTGGCAAATGCGGAAAATGTTTAATTATGTGAAAATTGGTGCAGCTGAACAGTCACATAATTCCAGTGGCTCTGCTCATACCTCTGACAAGGTCCAGAAGCGCTCCTCAGTGGTTCCTTCTTTTTTTGTGTCTCATTGAGTTTATAGTTTAGCTTCTATGGAAACGAGGAAGATTAAACCTGAGGTTACCACTCCACAACACAGACTACAATACCACATAATTACTCTCCAAAACACATAATCCCACTTCACATAATTCCTATACACTAAATACCACATACTTTCTATTCACATAATTTCACTGCACAACATGCCACTTAATTCCACTACACACAACGTACATCCACTCTACACCAAAAAACATTAGTAAAAATCTTTTACATTTACAACGCCAATAGCTCTAACTCTCGCAAACGTGAAACCTATTACATTGCAAATGCTTCTTTAACTAGTAGTCACGTTTGCAGAGTGGTGGAGAAAGGGTGCTGGGCCTCTAACCAGCACTCAGGAATTCCACTGCGTAGGACTTACAGGAGGTACCAGGAGGGCTTCTTGGCCCCCAAAGTCCCTCAGGAGTAAAGTGGACTTCATCCCCCAACCAGTACTGTGCCAGGAGGCGCGTTTGCAGAGTGGTGGAGAAAGGGGGGGCGTGGCCTCCGAAGACCTCTTAGCAATCCCACTGTCTGGGACTTAGTGGAGGTAATAGGAGAGATAGTTGGCCCCCAAAGACAACCTTGGGGGCCAACTACCCCTTCTATTACCTCCAGTAAGTCCCACACAGCCGGATTGCTAAGTTGTCATAGCAGGCCACGCCCCCTTTCTCCACCACTCTGCAAACGCACTGCCTAGCGCACTCTTGGATGGTGATTAAAGTCCCCTTCTCTGCTGGGGGTCCTTAGGGGCCAACTAGCCTACCTGATACCTCCAGTATGCCCCAGATAGTGGGATTGCTGATAGGTGGACACAGGCCATGCCCCCTTTGTCCACCACTGCACAAACGCGCCTCCTGGCGTGCTCTTGGTTGGGGGATGAAGTCCCCTTGCCTCCTGAGGGTCCTTAGGGGCCAATTAGCCCACCAGGTATCTCCAGTAAGCCCCACACAGCTGGATTGCTGAGTGGTCCGAGGCCACACACCCTTTTTACACTACTCTGCAAACGCGCCTCCTCCAACTTAGAACGTGCCAGGAAGCGCGTTTGCACAGTGATGCAAGGAGGGGGCAAGGCCTCTCGCAAGACGCCAGCTTTTTTAAAATTTGCTTTTTGGAAGGGGGGCTGTGTGGCCCCCTTTCCCTTTTTTATTTGTGGGCCCTGGGGACACCATCCCCCAGGGCCTGAGCATTTTCTTTCCTTTTAAAAAAAAAAAACAGGAAGGGGGCCGCGGGCCCCCATCCACCGGGTCATGGCCACATATTTATTTTTTCTTTTTAAAATTATTTTTAAGGAGGGGGGCTGCGTGGCCCCCCTCCTGAGGCCAGTTTTGGCCCTGGGGACCCCATCCCCTGGGTCCTGCATTATTTATTTTAAATACAGAAGGGAGGGGGACCACGTGGCCACCTTCCCTGGGTCACTTTTGGCCCCGGGGACCCCATCCCCCAGGGCCTGGCCTCTTTGATGCGGACTGTGGGGGGAGCCCCAATGACCCCACGGTCCCTGCCGGATCCACGCCTCCTGACGGGAGCCGGCATTGCTTTTGGGCAAGGGGAGCTGCTAACATGCAGCTTCCCTTGCCCAAAAGCAATTCTGCTTCGCTTCATCGAAGCAAAGCAGTGTTTGCTATGACAGGGACGGGAGCCGTGCTCCCGCCCTGCCATAGCAAACAGCAATGTCCCGGGGGTGGGCACCCTGGGACATTGCAGGAGCCGGCCCTGGGGGGTGGTGGTCCCCAGGGCCATCTAGGGCTCCAGGAGGGGGGTCACGTGGCCCCCCTCCCTACATTTGCACAGCCCCCGGGAGATGGTGGTCCCTGGGCCGGGGGTCCGCAACAGACCCCCATATGTAAATGAAGTGTGCCCCGGGGAGGTGGTGGTCCCTGGGGCCGTGTGGGGGCCCTCAAGCCCCCCACACATTTTTTTTAAAAAGCAGAGCCCCGGGGAGATGGCGGTCCCCGGGGCTGCGAGGGGGACGTGTGCCCCCTTGTTTCATTATTAAAGTCCCGGGGAGGTGGCAGCCCCAGGGGCTGCGTGGGGGAGGCATAAGCCCCTCCCTTCGCCTTTTAATTTTAATAAAGCCCCAGGGAGGTGGCAGTCCCAGGGGCTGCTGGCGGGCTGTGTGCCCCCACATATAATCAGCATGGCCCCGGGGAGGTGGCAGTCCCTGGGGCTGTGGGGGCCCCCGCATTCCCCCACACTATACTTTGTGATTTGCCCCCGGGACCTGGCCCACCCGGGAGTCCACGCTTTTTTTTTTTTTTTTAATTTTCTCGGCCAGATTCACATACCCAGTGCAAATTCAGGCTTTTTTTGGCCCTGGGGGTCCTTGTGGGACCCCCTGAGCAGGCCTTGGGGGTCAGGGTGTTTCTACCCTGCCCCCTGTTCTTGTTTTTTAATCTTTTTTTTACTGTCTTGTGACTCAGTTTTACTGAGGCACAAGATGGCTGCCAACACTTCCTTGTTTGGAGTGTTGGCAGCCAATCAGAATGAAGCTCGTGCTCAGGTGGGTTCGCGAATCCTCCTCGGTGCTCAGATATATATACTTTTATTTTTTGAATATCTCAGCAACTACTGAACAGATTTACAACATTTAAAAAAAAGGTCGCTTTCTGAACCAAGAGCTACCTTTTTGCCAAATTTGGTGAAATTCCGTTCAGCAGTTCGGGCTGTAGCCTGTTCCAAAAATTCCTATGGAAATTAACATGGGGAAAACGCGTTTTGGGACCCCCCTTTTTTCTCGTCCCCCACTTGACGAATCATTTGAGATGTCATCAGTGATGTCACTGACCATGTCATGAGTGATGTAATATGTGACGTCATCAGCAGTGCATTGCGGGGGCGCTAGTTTAGTTAGCTCAACTAACTATAACGGCCGAATTTCTCTGGTTTTGTACGAGTCAAAAGTCCAACTAATTATAACGCCCCTGAAACCTGTGGTTTTTTCAGTGAATTTCTAAGCTTTTTAAATGCTAATTCCTAACTATAACGTCCCTGAAACCTCTGGTTTTTTCAATGACTTTCTAAGGTTTTTTGAATGCTAATTTCTAAATATGCCTACATAGGTAGGACATGTGCAGAAAGATGAAGAAAGGCACAGAAAGAAGCAAGAGAAGTGCAGAAAGAGGCAACAGAAGTCCAGAAAGAGGAAGAAAGGTGCAGAAAGAAGCAAGAGAAGTGCAGAAAGAACCAACAGAGGTGCAGAAAGAGGCCTACTTTGACTGTACCTTACAACAGACTCATACAAAGTAGCCTAATCACTAATCCTTCTCCCAAGATGTCTTAAACCTCACTTTTCTCTTGAAGGTTCACTATTAATTGACTGCTCAGAATGTTAGGCCTACCAAACATGAAACACCAATCCTAAGCATATCACTGTTGTAAGTCTGACCAAGTTTGTGAAGGTATGCATGCGTGTCTCTGCTTTTACCGAGTGACATGTTACATAAAAATAAACATAGAAATACTTGAATACCTGTGTTTCAAACAGCATACTCTGTAAATATGTGTACAAAAAGGTGTATGTATTTCTTTCTACTCATAATACAGGGCACATGGGTATTCAATAGTATATTTGAGGGGCTCTATAACACCTATAAACATAAGACATGTATGCCTGTGCAACTGAATGACAGAGCAGAAATGAGAACATTTAACCACCTATAGAAGAAGCTACCCACTTTTTAAGCTACCATCTTCAGATGCATAACACATGTGAGAATACATATACAAATAGACATATACCTGTCATAAGAGCACGCAGACCTTTAAATTTGACAGCTTGCAATTCCCATTTGAGTACGGAAAGAGGCGAGAGAGGGGTGCAGAAAGAAGGAACAGAGGTGCAGAAAGAGGCAAGAGGGGTGCAAAAAGAGGGAAGAGGGATGCAGAAGGAGGCACAAGGGTTGCAGAAAGAATGGACAGAGGTGCAGAAAGAAGCAAGAGAAGTGCAGAAAGAAGCAACAGAGGTGCAGAAAAAGGGAAGAGGGGTGGAGAAAGAGGCAAGAGAAGTACAGAAAGAAGCAACAGAGATGCAAAAAGGGGGAACAGGGGTGGAGAAAGTGGCAAGAGGGCTTCAGAAAGAAGCAACAGAGGTGCAGAAATAAACAAAAGAAGAGCAGAAAGAAGGAACAGAGGTGCAGGAAAGAGGCAAGAGGGATGCAGAAAGAGGGAAGAGGGGTGCAGAAAGAAGCACGAGTGGTGCAGAAAGAAGCAAAGAGGTACAGAAAGAATCAAGAGTAGTGCAGAAAGAAGCAACAGAGCTGTAGAAAGAGGCAAGAGGGGTGCGAAAATAGGGAAGAGGGTGCAGAAAGAGGCAAGAGGGGTGCAGAAAGAAGCACGAGTGGTGCAGAAAGAAGCAAAGAGGTGCAGAAAGTAGCAAGAGTAGTGCATAAAGAAGCAACAGAGGTGCAGAAAGAGGCAAAAGTGGTGCAGAAAGAAGCGAGAGATGCAGAAAGAAACAAAAGAAGTGCAGAAAGAAGGAACAGAGGTGCAGAAAGAGGGATGAGGGGTGGAGAAAGAGGCAAGAGGGGTGTAGAAAGAGGGGTGCAGAAAGAAGCACGAGTGGTGCAGAAAGAAGCAAAGAGGTGTAGAAAGAATCAAGAGTAGTGCAGAAAGAAGCAACAGAGGTGTAAAAAGAGGCAAGAGGGGTGCGAAAATAGGGAAGAGGGGTGCAGAAAGAGGCAAGAGGGATGCAGAAAGTGGCAAGAGGGGTGCAGAAAGAAGGAAGAAAAGTGCAGAAAGAAGCAACAGAGGTGCAGAAAGACGGATGAGGGGCTGAGAAAGAGGCAAGCAAAGTGCAGAAAGAAGCAACAGAGATGAAAAAAGGGGGAAGAGGGTTGGAGAAAGAGGCAAGAGGGGTGCAGAAAGAAGCAAGAGAGGTGCAGAAAGAAGCAAAAGAAGTGCAGAAAGAAGCAACAAAGGTGCACAAAGAGGCAAGAGGAGTGCAGAAAAAGGGAAGAGGGGTGCAGAAAGAGGCACGAGGGATGCAGAAAGAAGCAAGAGAGGTGCAGAAAGAATCAAGAGAAGTGCAGAAAGAAGCAACAGACATGCAGAAAGGGGGATGTGGGGTGGAGAAAGAGGCAAGAGCAATACATATAGAAGCAAGAGAGTTGCAGAAAGAAACAAAAGAAGTACAGAAAGAAGGAATAGAGGTCCAGAAAGAGGCAAGAAGGGAGCAGAAAGGTAGAAAAGGGGTGCAGAAAGAGGCACAAGGGTTGCTGAAAGAAGGAACAGAGGTGCAGAAAGAAGCAAGAGAAGTGCAGAAAGAAACAACAGAGGTACAGACAAAGGGATGAAGGGTGGAGAAAGAGGAAAGAGAAGTGAAGACAGAAGCAACAGAGATGCAAAAACAGGGAACAGGGGTCGAGAAAGTGGCAAGAGGGGTGCAGAAAGAAGCAAGAGAGGTGGAGCAAGAAACAAAAGAAGTGCAGAAAGAAGCAAAAGAGGTGCAGAAAGATGCAACGGGGTGAAGAAAGAGGGAAGAGGGGTAGAAAAAGAGGCAAAGGGGTGCATAAAGAAGCAAGAGAGCTGCAGAAAGAAACAAAAGAAGTGCAGCAAGAAGTAACAGAGGTGCAGAAAGAGGCAAGTGGGTACAGAAAGAGGCATAAGGGGTGCAGAAAGAAACAAAAGAAGTGCAGAAAGAAGGAACACAGGTGCAGAAAGAGGCAAGAGGGGTGCAGAAAGAAACAAAAGAAATGCAGAAAGAAGCAACAGAGGTGCAGAAAGAGGCTAGAGGAGTGCAGAAAGAGGGAAAGGGGTGCATAAAGAGGCACGAGGGGTGCAGAAAAAATAAGAGAGGTACAGAAAGAAGAAAGAGAAGTGCATAAAGAAGCAACAAAGATGCAGAAAGGGGAAGTGGGGTGGAGAAAGAGGCAAGAGGGATACAGTAAGAAACAAGAGAGGTGCAGAAAGAAACAAAAGAAGTGCAGAAAGAAGGAAGAGGTGCAGAAAGAGGCAATAGGGGTGCAGAAAGAGGGAAAAAGGGTGTAAAAGAGGCACGAGGGGTACAGAAAGAAGCAAAAGGGGTGCAGAAAGAAGCAATAGAGTTGCAGAAAGAAACAAAAGAAGTGCAGAAAGAAGGAACAGAGGTGCAAAAAGAGGCAAGAGGGGTGCAAAAAGAGGGAAGAGGGATGCAGAAGAAGGCACAAGGGTTGCAGAAAGAAGGGACAGAGGTGCAGAAAGAGGCAAGAGAAGTGCAGAAAGAAGCAACAGAGGTGCAGAAAGAGGGCAGAGGGGTGGAGAATGTGGCAAGAGGGCTTCAGAAAGAAGCAACAGAGGTGCAGAAAGAAACAAAAGAAGAGCAGAAAGAAGGAACATAGGTGCAGGAAAGAGGCAAGAGGGGTACAGAAAGAGGGTAGAGGGGTGCAGAAAGAAGCACGAGTGGTGCAGAAAGAAGCAAAGAGGTGCAGAAAGAATCAAGTGTAGTGCAGAAAGAAGCAACAGAGGTGTAGAAAGAGGCAAAAGTGATGCGAAAATAGGGAAGAGGGGTGCAGAAAGAGGCAAGAGGGGTGCAGAAAGAAGCACGAGTGGTGCAGAAAGAAGCAAAGAGGTGCAGAAAGTAGCAAGAGTAGTGCATAAAGAAGCAACAAAGGTGCAGAAAGAGGCAAAAGTGGTGCAGAAAGAGGGATGAGGGGTGGAGAAAGAGGCAAGAGAAGTGCAGAAAGAAGCAACATAGGTTCAGAAAGAGGAATGAGGGGTGGAGAAGAGGCAAGAGAAGTGCAGAAAGAAGCAACAGAGATGCAAAAAGGGGGAACAGGGATGTAGAAAGTGGCAAAAGAGGTGCAGAAATAAGCAAGAGAGGTGCAGAAAGAAACAAAAGAAGAGCAGAAAGAAGGAACAGAGGTGCAGAAAGAGGGATGAGGGGTGGAGAAAGAGGCAAGAGAAGTGCAGAAAGAAGCAACATAGGTGCAGAAAGAGGAATGAGGGGTGGAGAAGAGGCAAGAGAAGTGCAGAAAGAAGCAACAGAGATGCAAAAAGGGGGAACAGGGATGTAGAAAGTGGCAAGAGAGGTGCAGAAAGAAGGAACAGAGGTGCAGAAAGGGGCAACGGGGTGAAGAAAGAGGGAAGAGTGTTGGAGAAAGAGGCAAGGGGGTGCAGAAATAAGCAAGAGAGCTGCAGAAAGAAACAAAAGAAGTGCAGAAAGAAGGAACACAGGTGCAGAAAGAGGCAAGTGGGGGGCAGAAAGAGGCAAAAGGAGTGCAGAAAGAAGAGAGACGTGCAGAAAGAAAGAAAAGAAGTGCAGAAAGAAGGAATAGAGGTGCATGAAGATGCAAGAGGGGTGCAGAAAGAAAGAAAAGAAGTGCAGAAAGAAGCAACAGAGGTGCAGAAAGAGGCAAGAGGAGTGCAGAAAGAGGGATGAGTGGTGCAGAAAGAGGCATGAGGGGTGCAGAAAGAAGCAAGAGAGATGCAGAAAGAAGCAAGAGAAATGCAGAAAGAAGTAACAGAGATACAGAAAGGGGGAAGTGGGGTTGAGAAAGAGGCAAGAGGGAAACAGAAAGAAAGAAGAGAGGTGCAGAAAGAAACAAAAGAAGTGCAGAAAGAAGGAACTGAGGTGCAGAAAGAGGCAAGAGGGGTGCAGAAAGAAGCAAGAGAGTTGCAGAAAGAAACAAAAGAAGTGCAGAAAGAAGGAACAGAGGTGCAGAAAGAGGAAACAGGGGTGCAGAAAGTGGGTAGAGGGGTGCAGATAGAGGGAAGAGGGAGGGGTGCAGAAAGTGGCACAGGAGTTGCAAAAAGAAGGGACAGAGGTGCAGAAAGAAGCAAGAGAAGTACAGAAAGAAGCAACAGAGGTGCAGAAAGAGGGATGAGGGATGGAGAAAGAGGCAAGAGAAGTGCAGAAATAAGCAACAGAGATGCAAAAAGGGGGAACAGGGGTGGGGAAAGTGGCAAGAGGGGTACAGAAAGAAGCACGAGTGGTGCAGAAAGAAGCAAAGAGGTGCAGAAAGAAACAAGAGTAGTGCAGAAAGAAGCAACAGAGGTGGAGAAAGAGGCAAGAGGGGTGCAAAAAGGGGGAAGAGGGGTACATAAAGAGGCACAAGGAGTGCAGAAAGATGCAAGAGATGTACAGAAAGAAACAAAAGAAGTGCAGAAAGAAGGAACAGAGGTGCAGAAAGAGGCAACAGGGTGAAGAAAGAGGGAAGAGGGTGGAGAAAAAGGCAAGGGGTACAGAAAGCAGCAATAGAGCTGCAGAAAGAAACAAAAGAGTGCAGAAAGAAGGAACACAGGTGCAAAAAGAGGCAAGAGGGGTGCAGAAAGAGGCAAAGGGGTGCAGAAAGAAGGAAGATGTGCAGAAAGAAACAAACTAAGTGCAGAAAGAAGGAACTGAGGTGCAGAAAGAGGCAAGAGAGGTGCAGAAAGAAACCAAAGAATGCAAAAAGGAGAAACAGAGGTGCCGAAAGAGGCAAGAGGGGTGCAGAAAGAGGAAAGTGGGGTGCAGAAAGAGGCACAGGGATTGCAGAAAGAAGGGACAGAGGTGCAGAAAGAAGGAACAGAGGTGCAGAAAGAGGCAAGAGGGGTGCAGAAAGAGGGAAGAGGGGTGCAGAAAGAAGCACGGGTGGTGCAGAAACAAGCAAGAGGAGTGCAGAAAGAAGCAACAGAGATGCAAAAAGGGGTAAGTGGGGTGGAGAAAGAGGCAACAGGGATACAGAAAGAAGCAAGAGAGTTGCAGAAAGTAGGAAGAGAAATGCAGAAAGAAGCAACAGAGATGCAGAAAGGGAGAAGTGGGGTGGAGAAAGAGGCAAGAGGGATACAGAAAAAAACAAGAGAGGTGCAGAAAGAAAGAAAAGAAGTGCATAAAGAAGGACCAGAGGTGCAGAAAGAGGCAAGAGGGGTGCAGAAAGTAGCAGGGGTGGTGCAGAAAGAAGCAAGAGAGGTGTAGAAAGAAGCAAGAGGAGTGCAGAAAGAAGCAACAGAGATGCAAAAAGGGGGAAGTGGGGTGGAGAAAGAGGCAAAAGGGATACAGAATGAAGCATCAGAGTTGCAGAAAGCAAGAGAAATGCATAAAGAAGGAACAGGGGTGCAGAAAGAGGCAAGAGGGGTGCAGAAAGAAGCAGGAGTGGTGCAGAAAGAAGCAAGAGAGGTGTAGAAAGAAGCAAGAGGAGTGCAGAAAGAAGCAACAGAGATGCAGAAAGGGAGAAGTGGGGTGGAGAAAGAGGCAAGAGGGATACAGAAAGAAACAAGAGAGGTGCAGAAAGAAACAAAACAAGTGCAGAAAGAAGGAACAGGGGTGCAGAAAGAGGCAAGAGGGGTGCAGAAAGAGGAAAGAGCGGTGTGAAAGAGGCATGAGTGGTGCAGAAAGAAGCAAGAGGCGTGCAGAAAGAAACAAAAGAAGTGCAGAAAGAAGGAACAGAGGTGCAGAAAGAGGGAAGAAGGGTGCAGAAAGAAGCAAGAGAGGTGTAGAAAGAAACAAAAGAAGTGCAGAAAGAAGGAACTGAGGTGCAGAAAGAAGCAAGAGGGGTGCAGAAAGAAACACAATATGTGCAGAAAGAAGCAACAGAGGTGCAGAAAGAGGCAAGAGGAGTGCAGAAAAAGGGATGTGGGGTACAGAAAGAGGCACAAGGGGTGCAGAAAGAAGCAAAAGAGAAGCAGAAAGAAGCAAGAGAAATGCATAAAAAATCAACAGAGATGCAGAAAGGGGGAAGTGGGGTGGAGAAAGAGGCAAGAGGGATACAGAAAGAAACAAGAGAGGTGGAGAAAGAAACAAAAGAAGTGCAGAAAGAAGGAACAGAGGTGCAGAAAGAGGCAAAGGGGCTGCAGAAAGAGGAAAGAGGGGTGCAGAAAGAGGCACAGGGGTTGCAGAAAGAAGGGACAGAGGTGCAGAAAGAAGCAAGAGTAGTGCAGAAAGAAGCAACAGAGGTGGAGAAAGGGGCAAGAGGCGTGCAAAAAGGGGGAAGAGGGGTACAGAAAGAGGCAAAAGGAGTGCAGAATGAAGCAATAGAGCTGCAGAAAGAAACAAAAGAAGTGCAGAAAGAAGGAACACAGGTGCAGAAAGAGGCAAGAGTGGTGCAGAAAGAGGCAAAAGGGTGCAGAAAGAAACAAAAGAAGTGCAGAAAGAAGCAACAGAGGTGCAGAAAGAGGCAAGAGGTGTGCAGAAAAAGGGATGAGGGGTACAGAAAGAGGCACGAGGGGTGCAGAAAGAAGACAGAGAGAAGCAGAAAGAAGCAAGAGAAATGCTTAAAAAAGCAACGGAGATGCAGAAAGGGGGAAGTGGGGTGGAGAAGAGGCAAGAGGGATACAGAAAGAAAGAAGAGAGGTGCAGAAAGAAATAAAAGAAGTGCAGAAACAAGGAACAGAGGTGTAGAAAGAGGCAAGGGGGCTGCAGAAAGAGGAAAGAGGGGTGCAGAAAGAGGCACGAGTGGAGCAGAAAGAAGCAAAGAGGAGCAGAAAGAAGCAAGAGTAGTGCAGAAAGAAGCAACAGAGGTGGAGAAAAGAGGCAAGAGGGTGCAAAAGGGGGAAGAGGGTACATAAGAGAGGCACAAGGAGTGCAGAAAGACGCAAGAGATGTACAGAAAGAAACAAAAGAAGTGCAGAAAGAAGGAACAGAGGTGCAGAAAGAGGCAACAGGGGTGAAGAAAGAGGGAAGAGGGGTGGAGAAAGAGGCAAGGGGGTACAGAAAGCAATAGAGCTGCAAAAAGAAACAAAAGAAGTGCAGAAAGAAGGAACACAGGTGCAAAAAGAGGCAAGAGGGGTGCAGAAAGAGGCAAAAGGGGTGCAGAAAGAAGCAAGATGTGCAGAAAGAAACAAACGAAGTGCAGAAAGAAGGAACTGAGGTGCAGAAAGAGGCAAGAGAGGTGCAGAAAGAAACCAAAGAATGCAAAAAGGAGAAACAGAGGTGCAGAAAGAGGCAAGAGGGGTGCAGAAAGAGGCACAGGGGTTGCAGAAAGAAGGGACAGAGGTGCAGAAAGAAGGAACAGAGGTGCAGAAAGAGGCAAGAGGGGTGCAGAAAGAAGCACGGCTGGTGCAGAAAGAAGCACGGCTGGTGCAGAAAGAAGCAAGAGGAGTGCAGAAAGAAGCAACAGAGATGCAAAAAGGGGTAAGTGGGGTGGAGAAAGAGGCAAGAGGGATACAGAAAGAAGCAAGAGAGTTACAGAAAGTAGGAAGAGAAATGCATAAAGAAGCAACAGAGATGCAGAAAGGGAGAAGTGGGGTGGAGAAAGAGGCAAGAGGGATATAGAAAAAAACAAGAGAGGTGCAGAAAGAAAGAAAAGAAGTGCATAAAGAAGGACCAGAGTTGCAGAAAGAGGCAAGAGGGGTGCAGAAAGAAGCAGGAGTGGTGCAGAAAGAAGCAAGAGAGGTGTAGAAAGAAGCAAGAGGAGTGCAGCAAGAAGCAACAGAGATGCAAAAAGGGGGAAGTGGGGTGGAGAAAGAGGCAAAAGGGATACAGAAAGAAGCATGAGAGTTGCAGAAAGAAGCAAGAGAAATGCATAAAGAAGCAACAGAGATGCAGAAAGGGAGAAGTGGGGTGGAGAAGAGAGGCAAGAGGGATACAGAAAGAAACAAGAGAGGTGCAGAAAGAAACAAAACAAGTGCAGAAAGAAGGAACAGGGGTGCAGAAAGAGGCAAGAGGGGTGCAGAAAGTGGAAAGAGCGGTGTGAAAGAGGCATGAGTGGTGCAGAAAGAAGCAAGAGGCATGCAGAAAGAAACAAAAGAAGTGCATAAAGAAGGAACAGAGGTGCAGAAAGTAGGAAGAGAAATGCAGAAAGAAGCAACAGAGATGCAGAAAGGGAGAAGTGGGGTGGAGAAAAGAGGCAAGAGGGATACAGAAAAAAACAAGAGAGGTGCAGAAAGAAAGAAAAAGAAGTGCATAAAGAAGGACCAGAGGTGCAGAAAGAGGCAAGAGGGGTGCAGAAAGAAGCAGGAGTGGTGCAGAAAGAAGCAAGAGAGGTGTAGAAAGAAGTAAGAGGAGTGCAGAAAGAAGCAACAGAGATGCAAAAAGGGAAGTGGGGTGGAGAAAGAGGCAAAGGGATACAGAATGAAGCATCAGAGTTGCAGAAAGAAGCAAGAGAAACGCATAAAGAAGGAACAGGGGTGCAGAAAGAGGCAAGAGGGGTGCAGAAAGAAGCAGAGATGGTGCAGAAAGAAGCAAGAGAGGGTGTAGAAAGAAGCAAGAGGAGTGCAGAAAGAAGCAACAGAGATGCAGAAAGGGAGAAGTGGGGTGGAGAAAGAGGCAGAGAGGGATACAGAAAGAAACAAGAGAGGTGCAGAAAGAAACAAAACAAGTGCAGAAAGAAGGAACAGGGGTGCAGAAAGAGGCAAGAGAGGTGCAGAAAGAGGAAAGAGCGGTGTGAAAGAGGCATGAGTGGTGCAGAAAGAAGCAAGAGGGCGTGCAGAAAGAAACAAAAGAAGTGCAGAAAGAAGGAACAGAGGTGCAGAAAGAGGCAAGAGGGGTACAGAAAGAGGGAAGAAGGGTGCAGAAAGAAGCACGAGTGGTGCAGAAAGAAGCAAGAGAGGTGTAAGAAAGAAACAAAAGAAGTGCAGAAAGAAGGAACACAGGTGCAGAAAGAGGCAAGAGGGTGCAGAAAGAGGCAAAGAGGTGCAGAAAGAAGCAAGATGTGCAGAAAGAAACAAACGAGTGCAGAAAGAAGGAACTGAGGTGCAGAAAGAAGCAAGAGGGGTGCAGAAAGAAACAAAATATGTGCAGAAAGAAGCAACAGAGGTGCAGAAAGAGGCAAGAGAGTGCAGAAAAGGGATGTGGGGTACAGAAAGAGGCACAAGGGGTGCAGAAAGAAGCAAGAGAGAAGCAGAAAGAAGCAAGAGAAATGCATAAAAAATCAACAGAGATGCAGAAAGGGGGAAGTGGGGTGGAGAAAGAGGCAAGAGGGATACAGAAAGAAACAAGAGAGGTGGAGAAAGAAACAAAAGAAGTGCAGAAAGAAGGAACAGAGGTGCAGAAAGAGGCAAGGGGCTGCAGAAAGAGGAAAGAGGGGTGCAGAAAGAGGCACAGGGTTGCAGAAAGAAGGGACAGAGGTGCAGAAAGAAGCAAGAGAAGTGAGAAAGAAGCAACAGAGGTGGAGAAAGAGGCAAGAGGGGTGCAAAAAGGGGGAAGAGGGGTACATAAAGAGGCACAAGGAGTGCAGAAAGACGCAAGAGATGTACAGAAAGAAACAAAAGAAGTGCAGAAAGAAAGAACAGAGGTGCAGAAAGAGGCAACAGGGGTGAAGAAAGAGGGACGAGGGGTGGAGAAAGAGGCAAGGGGGTACAGAAAGTAGCAATAGAGCTGCAAAAAGAAACAAAAGAAGTGCAGAAAGAAGGAACACAGGTGCAAAAAGAGGCAAGAGGGGTGCAGAAAGAGGCAAAAGGGGTGCAGAAAGAAGCAAGATGTGCAGAAAGAAACAAACGAAGTGCAGAAAGAAGGAACTGAGGTGCAGAAAGAGGCAAGAGAGGTGCAGAAAGAAACCAAAGAATGCAAAAAGGAGAAACAGAGGTGCAGAAAGAGGCAAGAGGGGTGCAGGAAGAGGGGTGCAGAAAGAGGCACAGGGGTTGCAGAAAGAAGGGAGAGAGGTGCAGAAAGAAGGAACAGAGGTGCAGAAAGAGGCAAGAGGGGTGCAGAAAGAAGCACGGGTGGTGCAGAAAGAAGCAAGAGGAGTGCAGAAAGAAGCAACAGAGATGCAAAAAGGGGTAAGTGGGGTGGAGAAAGAGGCAAGAGGGATACAGAAAGAAGCAAGAGAGTTACAGAAAGTAGGAAGAGAAATGCATAAAGAAGCAACAGAGATGCAGAAATGGAGAAGTGGGGTGGAGAAAGAGGCAAGAGGGATACAGAAAAAAACAAGAGAGGTGCAGAAAGAAAGAAAAGAAGTGCATAAAGAAGGACCAGAGTTGCAGAAAGAGGCAAGAGGGGTGCAGAAAGAAGCAGGAGTGGTGCAGAAAGAAGCAAGAGAGGTGTAGAAAGAAGCAAGAGGAGTGCAGCAAGAAGCAACAGAGATGCAAAAAGGGGGAAGTGGGGTGGAGAAAGAGGCAAAAGGGATACAGAAAGAAGCATGAGAGTTGCAGAAAGAAGCAAGAGAAATGCATAAAGAAGCAACAGAGATGCAGAAAGGGAGAAGTGGGGTGGAGAAAGAGGAAAGATGGATACAGAAAGAAACAAGAGAGGTGCAAAAAGAAACAAAACAAGTGCAGAAAGAAGGAACAGGGGTGCAGAAAGAGGCAAGAGGGGTGCAGAAAGAGGAAAGAGCGGTGTGAAAGAGGCATGAGTGGTGCAGAAAGAAGCAAGAGGCATGCAGAAAGAAACAAAAGAAGTGCAGAAAGAAGGAACAGAGGTGCAGAAAGAGGCAATAGGGGTGCAGAAAGAGGGAAGAAGGGTGCAGAAAGAAGCACGAGTGGTGCAGAAAGAAGCAAGAGAGGTGTAGAAAGAAACAAAAGAAGTGCAGAAAGAAGGAACACAGGTGCAGAAAGAGGCAAGAGGGGTGCAGAAAGAGGCAAAAGGAGTGCAGAAAGAAGCAAGATGTACAGAAAGAAATAAACAAAGTGCAGAAAGAAGGAACTGAGGTGTAAAAAGAGGCAAGAGGGGTGCAGAAAGAAACAAAAGATGTGCAGAAATAAGCAACAGAGGTGCAGAAAGAGGCAAGAGGAGTGCAGAAAAAGGGATGAGGGGTACAGAAAGAGGCACGAGGGGTGCAGAAAGAAGCAATAGAGAAGCAGAAAGAAGCAAGAGAAATGCACAAAAAATCAACAGAGATGCAGAAAGGGGGAAGAGGGGTGGAGAAAGAGGCAAGAGGGATACAGAAAGAAACAAGAGAGGTGCAGAAAGAAACAAAAGAAGTGCAGAAAGATGGTACCGATGTGCAGAAAGAGGCAAGGGGGCTGCAGAAAGAGGAAAGAGGGGTGCAGAAAGAGGCACAGGGGTTGCAGAAAGAAGGGACAGAGGTGCAGAAAGAAGCAAGAGAAGTGCAGAAAGAAGCAACAGAGGTGCAGAAAGAGGGATGAGGGGTGGAGAAAGAGGCAAGAGGGGTGCAGAGAAAAGCAAGAGAGGTGCAGAAAGAAACCAAAGAAGTGCAAAAAGGAGAAACAGAGGTGCAGAAAGAGGCAAGAGGGGTGCAGAAAGAGGGAAGAGGGGTGCAGAAAGAGGCACAGGGGTTGCAGAAAGAAGGGACAGATGTGCAGAAAGAAGGAACAGAGGTGCAGAAAGAGGCAAGAGGGGTGCAGAAAGAGGGAAGAGGGGTGCAGAAAGAAGCACAGGTGGTGCAGAAAGAAGCAAGAGGAGTGCAGAAAGAAGCAACAGAGATGCAAAAAGGGGTAAGTGGGGTGGAGAAAGAGGCAAGAGGGATACAGAAAGAAGCAAGAGAGTTGCAGAAAGTAGATAGAGAAATGCATAAAGAATCAACGGAGATGCAGAAAGGGAGAAGTGGGGTGGAGAAAGAGGGATACAGAAAAAAACAAGAGAGGTGCAGAAAGAAAGAAAAGAAGTGCATAAAGAAGGACCAGAAGTGCAGAAAGAGGCAAGAGGGGTGAAGAAAGAAGCAAGAGAGGCGTAGAAATAAGCAAGAGGGGCAGAAAGAAACAACAGAGATGCAAAAAGGGTAAGTGGGTGGAGAAAGAGGCAAGAAGGATACAGAAAGAAGCAAGAGAGTTGCAGAAAGAAGGAAGAGAATGCAGAAAGAAGCAACAGAGGATGCAGAAAGGGAGAAGTGGGGTGGAGAAAGAGGCAAGAGGGATACAGAAACAAACAGGAGAGGTGCAGAAAGAAATAAAAGAAGTGCAGAAAGAAGGAACAGACATGCAGAAAGAGGCAAGATGGGTGGAGAAAGAGGGAAGAGCGGTGTGAAAGAGGCACGAGTGGTGCAGAAAAAAGCAAGAAGCGTGCAGAAAAAAGCAAGAGAGTT
Source organism: Calotriton arnoldi (assembly GCA_963921515.1). Taxonomy (NCBI): domain Eukaryota; kingdom Metazoa; phylum Chordata; class Amphibia; order Caudata; family Salamandridae; genus Calotriton; species Calotriton arnoldi. The sequence continues at coordinate 987,278 of CAWUFW010006822.1, forward strand.
GCAGAAAGAAACAAAAGAAGTGTAGAAAGAAGGAACAGAGGTGCAGAAAGAGGCCAAGGGTTGCAGAAAGAAGGGACAGAGGTGCAGAATGAAGCAAGAGAAGTACAGAAAGAAGCAACAGAGGTACAGAAAGAGGGATGAGGGGTGGAGAAAGATGCAAGAGAAGTGCAGAAAGAGGGATGAGGGGTGCAGAAAGAGGCACGAGGGGTACAGAAAGAAGCAAGAGAGATGCAGAAATAAGCAAGAGAAATGCAGAAAGAAGCAACGAGAGATGCAGAAAGGGAGAAGTGGGGTGAAGAAAGAGGCAAGAGGGATACAGAAAGAAGCAAGAGAGGTGCAGAAAGAAACAAAAGAAGTGCAGAAAGAAGGAAAAGAGGTGCAGAAAGAGGCAAGAGGGGTGCTGAAAGAGGGAAGAGTGGTGTGAAAGAGGCACGAGGGGTGCAGAAAGAAGCAACAGGCATGCAGAAAGAAGCAAGAGAGTTGCAGAAAGAAACAAAAGAAGTGTAGAAAGAAGGAACAGAGGTGCAGAAAGAGGCAAGAGTGGTGCAGACAGAGGGAAGAGGGGTGCAGAAAGAGGCACAGGGGTTGCAGAAAGAAGGGACAGAGGTCCAGAATGAAGCAAGAGAAGTGCAGAAAGAAGCAACAGAGGTGTAGAAAGAGGCAAGAGGGGTGCAAAAATAGGGAAGAGGGGTGCAGAAAGAGGCAGGAGGGGTGAAGAAAGAAGCACGAGTGGTACAGAAAGAAGCAAAGAGGTGCAGAAAGAAGCAAGAGTAGTGCAAAAAGAAGCAACAGAGGTGCAGAAAGAGGCAAGTGGGGTGCAGAAAGAAGCAAAAGTGGTGCAGAAAGAAGCGAGAGATGCAGAAAGAAACAAAAGAAGTGCAGAAAGAAGGAACAGAAGTGCAAAAAGAGGGATGAGGGGTGGAGAAAAAGGCAAGAGAAGTGCAGAAAGAAGCAACATAGGTGCAGAAAGAGGAATGAGGGGTGGAGAAAGAAGCAAGAGAAGTGCAGAAAGAAGAAACAGAGATGCATAAAGGGGGAACAGGGATGGAGAAAGTGGCAAGAGAGGTGCAGAAATAAGCAAGAGAGGTGCAGAAAGAAACAAAAGAAGTATAGAAAGAAGGAACAGAGGTGCAGAAAGAGGCCAATGGTTGCAGAAAGAAGGGACAGAGGTGCAGAATGAAGCAAGAGAAGTACAGAAAGAAGCAACAGAGGTACAGAAAGAGGGATGAGGGGTGGAGAAAGACGCAAGAGAAGTGCAGAAAGAGGGATGAGGGGTGCAGAAAGAGGCACGAGGGGTGCAGAAAGAAGCAAGAGAGATGCAGAAAGAAGCAAGAGAAATGCAGAAAGAAGCAACAGAGATGCAGAAAGGGAGAAGTGGGGTGAAGAAAGAGGCAAGAGGGATACAGAAAGAAACAAGAGAGGTGCAGAAAGAAACAAAAGAAGTGCAGAAAGAAGGAAAAGAGGTGCAGAAAGAGGCAAGAGGGGTGCTGAAAGAGGGAAGAGCGGTGTGAAAGAGGCACGAGGGGTGCAGAAAGAAGCAAGAGGCATGCAGAAAGAAGCAAGAGAGTTGCAGAAAGAAACAAAAGAAGTGTAGAAAGAAGGAACAGAGGTGCAGAAAGAGGCAAGAGGGGTGCAGACAGAGGGAAGAGGGGTGCAGAAAGAGGCACAGGGGTTGCAGAAAGAAGGGACAGAGGTCCAGAATGAAGCAAGAGAAGTGCAGAAAGAAGCAACAGAGGTGTAGAAAGAGGCAAGAGGGGTACAAAAATAGGGAAGAGGGGTGCAGAAAGAGGCAGGAGTGGTGCAGAAAGAAGCAAGAGAGGTGTAGAAAGAAGCAAGAGGAGTGCAGCAAGAAGCAACAGAGATGCAAAAAGGGGGAAGTGGGGTGGAGAAAGAGGCAAAAGGGATACAGAAAGAAGCATGAGAGTTGCAGAAAGAAGCAAGAGAAATGCATAAAGAAGCAACAGAGATGCAGAAAGGGAGAAGTGGGGTGGAGAAAGAGGCAAGAGGGATACAGAAAGAAACAAGAGAGGTGCAGAAAGAAAGAAAAGAAGTGCATAAAGAAGGACCAGAGTTGCAGAAAGAGGCAAGAGGGAGTGCAGAAAGAAGCAGGAGTGGTGCAGAAAGAAGCAAGAGAGGTGTAGAAAGAAGCAAGAGGAGTGCAGCAAGAAGCAAACAGAGATGCAAAAAGGGGAAGTGGGGTGGAGAAAGAGGCAAAAGGGATACAGAAAGAAGCATGAGAGTTGCAGAAAGAAGCAAGAGAAAGTGCATAAAGAAGCAACAGAGATGCAGAAAGGGAGAAGTGGGGTGGAGAAAGAGGCAAGAGGGATAGCAGAAAGAAACAAGAGAGGTGCAGAAAGAAACAAAACAAGTGCAGAAAGAAGGAACAGGGTGCAGAAAGAGGCAAGAGAGGTGCAGAAAGTGGAAAGAGCGGTGTGAAAGAGGCATGAGTGGTGCAGAAAGAAGCAAGAGGCATGCAGAAAGAAACAAAAGAAGTGCAGAAAGAAGGAACAGAGGTGCAGAAAGTAGGAAGAGAAATGCAGAAAGAAGCAACAGAGATGCAGAAAGGGAGAAGTGGGGTGGAGAAAGAGGCAAGAGGGATACAGAAAAAAACAAGAGAGGTGCAGAAAGAAAGAAAAGAAGTGCATAAAGAAGGACCAGAGGTGCAGAAAGAGGCAAGAGGGGTGCAGAAAGAAGCAGGAGTGGTGCAGAAAGAAGCAAGAGAGGTGTAGAAAGAAGTAAGAGGAGTGCAGAAAGAAGCAACAGAGATGCAAAAAGGGGGAAGTGGGGTGGAGAAAGAGGCAAAAGGGATACAGAATGAAGCATCAGAGTTGCAGAAAGAAGCAAGAGAAACGCATAAAGAAGGAACAGGGGTGCAGAAAGAGGCAAGAGGGGTGCAGAAAGAAGCAGGAGTGGTGCAGAAAGAAGCAAGAGAGGTGTAGAAAGAAGCAAGAGGAGTGCAGAAAGAAGCAACAGAGATGCAGAAAGGGAGAAGTGGGGTGGAGAAAGAGGCAAGAGGGATACAGAAAGAAACAAGAGAGGTGCAGAAAGAAACAAAACAAGTGCAGAAAGAAGGAACAGGGGTGCAGAAAGAGGCAAGAGGGGTGCAGAAAGAGGAAAGAGCGGTGTGAAAGAGGCATGAGTGGTGCAGAAAGAAGCAAGAGGCGTGCAGAAAGAAACAAAAGAAGTGCAGAAAGAAGGAACAGAGGTGCAGAAAGAGGCAAGAGGGGTACAGAAAGAGGGAAGAAGGGTGCAGAAAGAAGCACGAGTGGTGCAGAAAGAAGCAAGAGAGGTGTAGAAAGAAACAAAAGAAGTGCAGAAAGAAGGAACACAGGTGCAGAAAGAGGCAAGAGGGGTGCAGAAAGAGGCAAAAGGGGTGCAGAAAGAAGCAAGATGTGCAGAAAGAAACAAACGAAGTGCAGAAAGAAGGAACTGAGGTGCAGAAAGAAGCAAGAGGGGTGCAGAAAGAAACAAAATATGTGCAGAAAGAAGCAACAGAGGTGCAGAAAGAGGCAAGAGGAGTGCAGAAAGAAGCAGGAGTGGTGCAGAAAGAAGCAAGAGAGGTGTAGAAAGAAGCAAGAGGAGTGCAGAAAGAAGCAACAGAGATGCAAGAAAGGGAGAAGTAGGGGTGGAGAAAGAGGCAAGAGGGATACAGAAAGAAACAAGAGAGGTGCAGAAAGAAACAAAACAAGTGCAGAAAGAAGGAACAGGGGTGCAGAAAGAGGCAAGAGGGGTGCAGAAAGAGGAAAGAGCGGTGTGAAAGAGGCATGAGTGGTGCAGAAAGAAGCAAGAGGCGTGCAGAAAGAAACAAAAGAAGTGCAGAAAGAAGGAACACAGGTGCAGAAAGAGGCAAGAGGGGTGCAGAAAGAGGCAAAAGGGGTGCAGAAAGAAGCAAGATGTGCAGAAAGAAACAAACGAAGTGCAGAAAGAAGGAACTGAGGTGCAGAAAGAAGCAAGAGGGGTGCAGAAAGAAACAAAATATGTGCAGAAAGAAGCAACAGAGGTGCAGAAAGAGGCAAGAGGAGTGCAGAAAAAGGGATGTGGGGTACAGAAAGAGGCACAAGGGGTGCAGAAAGAAGCAAGAGAGAAGCAGAAAGAAGCAAGAGAAATGCATAAAAAATCAACAGAGATGCAGAAAGGGGGAAGTGGGGTGGAGAAAGAGGCAAGAGGGATACAGAAAGAAGACAAGAGAGGTGGAGAAAGAAACAAAAGAAGTGCAGAAAGAAGGAACAGAGGTGCAGAAAGAGGCAAGGGGCTGCAGAAAGAGGAAAGAGGGTGCAGAAAGAGGCAACAGGGTTGCAGAAAGAAGGGACAGAGGTGCAGAAAGAAGCAAGAGAAGTGAGAAAGAAGCAACAGAGGTGGAGAAAGAGGCAAGAGGGGTGCAAAAAGGGGGAAGAGGGGTACATAAAGAGGCACAAGGAGTGCAGAAAGACGCAAGAGATGTACAGAAAGAAACAAAAGAAGTGCAGAAAGAAGGAACAGAGGTGCAGAAAGAGGCAACAGGGGTGAAGAAAGAGGGACGAGGGGTGGAGAAAGAGGCAAGGGGGTACAGAAAGTAGCAATAGAGCTGCAGAAAGAAACAAAAGAAGTGCAGAAAGAAGGAACACAGGTGCAGAAAGAGGCAAGAGGGGTGCAGAAAGAGGCAAAGGGTTGCAGAAAGAAGCAAGATGTGCAGAAAGAAACAAACGAAGTGCAGAAAGAAGGAACTGAGGTGCAGAAAGAGGCAAGAGAGGTGCAGAAAGAAACCAAAGAATGCAAAAGGAGAAACAGAGGTAGCAGAAAGAGGCAAGAGGGGTGCAGGAAGAGGGTGCAGAAAGAGGCACAGGGGTTGCAGAAAGAAGGAGAGAGGTCAGAAAGAAGGAACAGAGGTGCAGAAAGAGGCAAGAGGGTGCAGAAAGAAGCACGGGTGGTGCAGAAAGAAGCAAGAGGAGTGCAGAAAGAAGCAACAGAGATGCAAAAGGGGTAAGTGGGGTGGAGAAAGAGGCAAGAGGGATACAGAAAGAAGCAAGAGAGTTACAGAAAGTAAGGAAGAGAAATGCATAAAGAAGCAACAGAGATGCAGAAATGGAGCAAGTGGGGTGCAGAAAGAGGCAAGAGGGATACAGAAAGAAACAAGAGAGGTGCAGAAAGAAAGAAAAGAAGTGCATAAAGAAGGACCAGAGTTGCAGAAAGAGGCAAGAGGGTGCAGAAAGAAGCAGGAGTGGTGCAGAAAGAAGCAAGAGAGGTGTAGAAAGAAGCAAGAGGAGTGCAGCAAGAAGCAACAGAGATGCAAAAGGGGGAAGTGGGGTGGAGAAAGAGGCAAAAGGGATACAGAAAGAATCATGAGGTGCAGAAAGAAGCAAGAGAAATGCATAAAGAAGCAACAGAGATGCAGAAAGGGAGAAGTGGGGTGGAGAAAGAGGAAAGAGGGATACAGAAAGAAACAAGAGAGGTGCAGAAAGAAACAAAACAAGTGCAGAAAGAAGGAACAGGGGTGCAGAAAGAGGCAAGAGGGGTGCAGAAAGTGGAAAGAGCGGTGTGAAAGAGGCATGAGTGGTGCAGAAAGAAGCAAGAGGCATGCAGAAAGAAACAAAGAAGTGCAGAAAGAAGGAACAGAGGTGCAGAAAGAGGCAATAGGGGTGCAGAAAGAGGGAAGAAGGGTGCAGAAAGAAGCACGAGTGGTGCAGAAAGAAGCAAGAGAGGTGTAGAAAGAAACAAAAGAAGTGCAGAAAGAAGGAACACAGGTGCAGAAAGAGGCAAGAGGGGTGCAGAAAGAGGCAAAAGGAGTGCAGAAAGAAGCAAGATGTACAGAAAGAAATAAACAAAGGTGCAGAAAGAAGGAACTGAGGTGTAAGAAAGAGGCAAGAGAGGTGCAGAAAGAAACAAAAGATGTGCAGAAATAAGCAACAGAGGTGCAGAAAGAGGCAAGAGGAGTGCAGAAAAAGGGATGAGGGGTACAGAAAGAGGCACGAGGAGTGCAGAAAGAAGCAACAGAGCAGCAGAAAGAAGCAAGAGAAATGCACAAAAATCAACAGAGATGCAGAAAGGGGGAAGAGAGGTGGAGAAAGAGGCAATAGGGATACAGAAAGAAACAAAGAGAGGTGCAGAAAGAAACAAAAGAAGTGCAGAAAGATGGTACCGATGTGCAGAAAGAGGCAAGGGGGCTGCAGAAAGAGGAAAGAGGGGTGCAGAAAGAGGCACAGGGGTTGCAGAAAGAAGGGACAGAGGTGCAGAAAGAAGCAAGAGAAGTGCAGAAAGAAGCAACAGAGGTGCAGAAAGAGGGATGAGGGGTGGAGAAAGAGGCAAGAGGGGTGCAGAGAAAAGCAAGAGAGGTGCAGAAAGAAACCAAAGAAGTGCAAAAAGGAGAAACAGAGGTGCAGAAAGAGGCAAGAGGGGTGCAGAAAGAGGGAAGAGGGGTGCAGAAAGAGGCACAGGGGTTGCAGAAAGAAGGGACAGATGTGCAGAAAGAAGGAACAGAGGTGCAGAAAGAGGCAAGAGGGTGCAGAAAGAGGAAGAGGGGTGCAGAAAGAAGCACAGGTGGTGCAGAAAGAAGCAAGAGGAGTGCAGAAAGAAGCAACAGAGATGCAAAGAGGTAAGTGGGGTGGAGAAAGAGGCAAGAGGGATGCAGAAAGAAGCAAGAGAGTTGCAGAAAGATAGAGAAATGCATAAAGAATCAACGGAGATGCAGAAAGGGAGAAGTGGGGTGGAGAAAGAGGGATACAGAAAAAACAAGAGAGGTGCAGAAAGAAAGAAAAGAAGTGCATAAAGAAGGACCAGAAGTGCAGAAAGAGGCAAGAGGGGTGAAGAAAGAAGCAAGAGAGGCGCAGAAATAAGCAAGAGGGGGCAGAAAGAAACAACAGAGATGCAGAAAGGGTAAGTAGGGTGGAGAAAGAGGCAAGAAGGATACAGAAAGAAGCAAGAGAGTTGCAGAAAGAAGCAAGAGAATGCAGAAAGAAGCAACAGAGATGCAGAAAGGGAGAAGTGGGGTGGAGAAAGAGGCAAGAGGGATACAGAAACAAACAGAGAGAGGTGCAGAAAGAAATAAAAGAAGTGCAGAAAGAAGGAACAGACATGCAGAAAGAGGCAAGATGGGTGGAGAAAGAGGGAAGAGCGGTGTGAAAGAGGCACGAGTGGTGCAGAAAAAAGCAAGAAGCGTGCAGAAAAAAGCAAGAGAGTTGCAGAAAGAAACAAAAGAAGTGTAGAAAGAAGGAACAGAGGTGCAGAAAGAGGCCAAGGGTTGCAGAAAGAAGGGACAGAGGTGCAGAATGAAGCAAGAGAAGTACAGAAAGAAGCAACAGAGGTACAGAAAGAGGGATGAGGGGTGGAGAAAGATGCAAGAGAAGTGCAGAAAGAGGGATGAGGGGTGCAGAAAGAGGCACGAGGGGTACAGAAAGAAGCAAGAGAGATGCAGAAAGAAGCAAGAGAAATGCAGAAAGAAGCAACAGAGATGCAGAAAGGGAGAAGTGGGGTGAAGAAAGAGGCAAGAGGGATACAGAAAGAAGCAAGAGAGGTGCAGAAAGAAACAAAAGAAGTGCAGAAAGAAGGAAAAGAGGTGCAGAAAGAGGCAAGAGGGGTGCTGAAAGAGGGAAGAGTGGTGTGAAAGAGGCACGAGGGGTGCAGAAAGAAGCAACAGGCATGCAGAAAGAAGCAAGAGAGTTGCAGAAAGAAACAAAAGAAGTGTAGAAAGAAGGAACAGAGGTGCAGAAAGAGGCAAGAGTGGTGCAGACAGAGGGAAGAGGGGTGCAGAAAGAGGCACAGGGGTTGCAGAAAGAAGGGACAGAGGTCCAGAATGAAGCAAGAGAAGTGCAGAAAGAAGCAACAGAGGTGTAGAAAGAGGCAAGAGGGGTGCAAAATAGGGAAGAGGGGTGCAGAAAGAGGCAGGAGGGGTGAAGAGAGAAGCACGAGTGGTACAGAAAGAAGCAAAGAGAGTGCAGAAAGAAGCAAGAGTAGTGCAAAAAGAAGCAACAGAGGTGCAGAAAGAGGCAAGTGGGGTGCAGAAAGAAGCAAAAGTGGTGCAGAAAGAAGCGAGAGATGCAGAAAGAAACAAAAGAAGTGCAGAAAGAAGGAACAGAAGTGCAAAAAGAGGGATGAGGGTGGAGAAAGAGGCAAGAGAAGTGCAGAAAGAAGCAACATAGGTGCAGAAAGAGGAATGAGAGGTGGAGAAAGAAGCAAGAGAAGTGCAGAAAGAAGAAACAGAGATGCATAAAGGAGGAACAGGGATGGAGAAAGTAGGCAAGAGAGGTGCAGAAATAAGCAAGAGAGGTGCAGAAAGAAACAAAAGAAGTATAGAAAGAAGGAACAGAGGTGCAGAAAGAGGCCAATGGTTGGTAGAAAGAAGCGACAGAGAGGTCCAGAATGAAGCAAGAGAAGTGCAGAAAGAAGCAACAGAGGTGCAGAAAGAGGCAAGAGGGGTAGCAGAAATAAGGAAGAGGGGTGCAGAAAGAGGCAAGAGGTTGCAGAAAGAAGCAAAAGTGGTGCAGAAAGAAGCGAGAGATACAGAAAGAAACAAAAGAAGTGCAGAAAGAAGGAACAGAGGTGCAAAAAGAGGGATGAGGGGTGGAGAAAGAGGCAAGAGAAGTGCAGAAAGAAGCAACATAGGTGCAGAAAGAGGAATGAGGGTGGAGAAAGAAGCAAGAGAAGTGCAGAAAGAAGCAACAGAGATGCATAAAGAGGGAACAGGGATGGAGAAAGTGGCAAGAGAGGTTCAGAAATAAGCAAGAGAGGTGCAGAAAGAAACAAATGAAGAGCAGAAAGAAGGAACAGAGGTGCAGAAAGAGGCAAGAGGGGTGCAGAAGGAGGGAAGAGGGGTGCAGAATGAAGCACGAGTGGTGCAGAAAGAAGCAGAGATGTGCAGATAGAAGGAACAGAGGTGCAGAAAGGGGTAACGGGGGTGAAGACAGAGGGAAGAGGGTTGGAGAAAGAGGCAAGAGAGCTGCAGAAAGAAACAAAAGAAGTGCAGAAAGAAGGAACACAGGTGCAGAAAGAGGCAAGAGGGGTACGGAAATAGGCAAAAGGGGTGCAGAAAGAAGAGAGACGTGTAGAAAGAAAGAAAAGAAGTGCAGAAAGAAGGAATAGAGGTGCAGAAAGAGGCAAGAGGGGTGCAGAAAGAAAGAAAAGAAGTGCAGAAAGAAGCAAGAGAAATGCAGAAAGAAGGCAAGAGGAGTGCAGAAAGAGGGATGAGGGAGTGCAGAAAGAGGCAATGAGGGGTGCAGAAAGAAGCAAGAGAGATGCTAGAAAGAAGCAAGAGAAATGCAGAAAGAAGGAACAGAGGTGCAGAAAGAGGAAACAGGGGTGCAGAAAGCGGGAAGAGGGTGCATAAAGAGGGAAGAGGGTGCAGAAAGTGGCACAAGGGTTGCAGAAAGAAGGGACAGAGGTGCAGAAAGAAGCAAGAGAAGTGCAGAAAGAAGCAACAGAGATACAGAAAGGGGGAAGTGAGGTTGAGAAAGAGGCAAGAGGAAACGGAAAGAAACAAGAGAGGTGCAGAAAGTAACAAGAGGAGTGCAGAAAGAGGAACTGAGGTGCAGAAAGAGGCAAAGAGGTGCAGAAAAGCAAGAGAGGTGCAGAAAGAAACAAAAGAAGTGCAGAAAGAAGGAACAGAGGTGCAGAAAGAGGGAAACAGGGGTGCAGAAAGTGAGAAGAGGGATGCATGAAAGAGGCAAGAGGAGTGCAGAGTGACAAAGGGTTGCAGAAAGAAGGGACAGAGGTGCAGAAAGAAGCAAGAGAAGTGCAGAAAGAAGCAACAGAGGTACAGAAAGAGGGATGAGGGATGGAGAAAGAGGCAAGAGAAGTGAAGAAAGAAGCAGCAGAGATGCAAAAAGGGGGAACAGGGTGGAGAAAGTGGCAAGAGGGATGCAGAAAGAAGCAAGAGTGGTGCAGAAAGAAACAAAAGAAGAGCAGAAAGAAGGATCAGAGGTGCAGAAAGAGGCAAGAAGGGTGCAGAAAGAGGGAAGAGGGTTGCAGAAAGAAGCACGAGTGGTGCAGAAAGAAGCAAAGAGGTGCAGAAAGAAGCAAGAGTAGTGCAGAAAGAAGCAACAGAGGTGGAGAAAGAGGCAAGAGGGGTGCAAAAAGAGGCAGAGGGGCACAGAAAGAGGCAAAAGGAGGCACAAAGACGCAAGAGATGTGCAGAAAGAAACAAAAGAAGTGCAGAAAGAAGGAACAGAGGTGCAGAAAGAGGCAACAGAGGTGAAGAAAGAGGGAAGAGGGGTGGAGAAAGAGGCAAAGGGGTGCAGAAAGAAGCAATGAGAGCTGCAGAAAGAAACAAAAGAAGTGCAGAAAGAAGGAACACAGGTGCAGAAAGAGGCAAGAGGGCTGCAGTAAGGGGCAAAAGGGGTGCAAAAAGAAGCAAGAGGTGCAGAAAGAAACTAACGAAGTGCAGAAAGAAGGAACAGAGGTGCAGAAAGAGGCAAGAGGGGTGCAGAAAGAAACAAAAGAAGTGCAGAAAGAAACAACAGAGGTGTACAAAGAGGCAAGAGGAGTGCAGAAAACGGGATGAGGGGTACAGAAAGAGGCACGAGGGGTGCAGAAAGAAGCAAGAGAGAAGCAGAAAGAAGCAAGAGAAATGCAAACAAAAGCAACAGAGATGCAGAAAGGGGGAAGTGGGGTTGAGAAGAGGCAAGAGGGAAACAGAAAGAAACAAGAGAGGTGCAGAAAGAAACAAAAGAAGTGCAGAAAGAAGGAACAGAGGTGTAGAAAGAGGCAAGGGGGCTGCAGAAAGAGGGGTGCAGAAAGAGGCACGAGTGGTGCAGAAAGAAGCAAGAGATGTGCAGAAAGAAGGAACAGAGGTGCAGAAAGGGGCAACGGGGTGAAGAAAGAGGGAAGTGGGTTGGAGAAAGAGGCAAGAGAGCTGCAGAAAGAAACAAAAGAAGTGCAGAAAGAAGGAACACTGGTGCAGAAAGAGGCAAGAGGGGTGCAGAAAGAAACAAAAGAAGTGCAGAGAGAAGCAACAGAGGTGCAGAAAGAGGCAAGAGGAGTGCAGAAAGAGGGATAAGGGGTGCAGAAAGAGGCATGAGGGGTGCAGAAAGAAGCAAGAGAGATGCAGAAAGAAGCAAGAGAAGTGCAAAAAGAAGCAACAGAGATACAGAAAGGGGGAAGTGGATTGAGAGAGAGGCAAGAGGGAAACAGAAAGAAACAAGAGAGGTGCAGAAAGAAACAAAAGAAGTGCAGAAAGAAGGAACAGAGGTGCAGAAAGAGGAACAGGGGTGCAGAAAGCGGAAGAGGGTGCAGAAAGAGGGAAGAGGGTGCATAAAGAGGGAAGAGGGGTGCAAAAAGTGGCACAAGGGTTGCAGAAAGAAGGGACAGAGGTGCAGAAAGAGGCAAGAGAAGTGCAGAAAGAAGCAACAGAGGTGCAGAAAGAGGGATGAGGGAAGGAGAAAGAGGCAAGAGAAGTGAAGAAAGAAGCAGAGAGATGCAGAAAGGAGGGAACAGGGGTGGAGAAAGAGGCAAGAGGGATGCAGAAGGAAGCAAAGAGGTGCAGAAAGAAGCAAGAGTAGTCCACAAAGAAGCAACAGAGGTGTAGAAGGAGGCAAGAGGGGTGCAAAAAGAGGGAAGAGGGGTACAGAAAGAGGCAAAAGGGGTGCAGATAGAAGCAAGAGATGTGCAGAAAGAAACAAAAGAAGTGCAGAAAGAAGGAACAGAGGTGCAGAAAGAGGCAACAGGGGTGAAGAAAGAGGAAGAGGAGTGGAGAAAGAGGCAAGGGGTGCAGAATGAGGCAACAGAGCTGCAGAAAGAAACAAAATAAGTGCAGAAATAAGGAGCACAGGTGCAGAAAGAGGCAAGAGGGGTGCAGAAAGAGGCAAAAGGGGTGCAGAAAAAAGCAAGAGGTGCAGAAAGAAACTAACGAAGTGCAGAAAGAAGGAACAGAGGTGCAGAAAGAGGCAAGAGGGGTGCAGAAAGAAACAAAAGAAGTGCAGAAAGAAGCAACAGGTGTGCAGAAAGAGGCAAGAGGGGTGCAGAAAGAGGGAAGAGGGGTGCAGAATGAAGCACGAGTGGTGCAGAAAGAAGCAAGAGATGTGCAGATAGAAGCGAACAGAGGTGCAGAAAGGGGCAACAGGGTGAAGACAGAGGAAAGAGGGTTGGAGAAAGATGGCAAGAGAGCTGCAGAAAGAAACAAAAGAAGTGCAGAAAGAAGGAACACAGGTGCAAGAAAGAGGAAAGAGGGGTGCGGAAAGAAGCAAGGGGTGCAGAAAGAAGAGAGATGTGCAGAAAGAAAGAAAAGAAGTGCAGAAAGAAGCAACAGAGGTGCAGAAAGAGGCAAGAGGAGTGCAGAAAGAGGGATGAGGGGTGCAGAAAGAGGCATGAGGGTGCAGAAAGAAGCAAGAGAGATGCAGAAAGAAGCAAGAGAAATGCAGAAAGAGGCAGCAGAGATGCAGAAAGGGGGAAGCGGATTGAGAAAGAGGCAAGAGGGGAACAGAAAGAAACAAGAGAGGTGCAGAAAGAAACAAAAGGAGTGCAGAAAGAAGGAACTGAGGTGCAGAAAGAGGCAAAAGGGGTGCAGAAAGAAGCCAGAGAGTTGCAGAAAGAAACAAAAGAAGTGCAGAAAGAAGGAACAGAGGGTGCAGAAAGAGGAAACAGGGGTGCAGAAAGCAAGAGGGGTGCATAAAGAGGAAGGAGGGTGCAGAAAGTGGCAACAAGGGTTGCAGAAAGAAGGGACAGAGGTGCAGAAAGAAGCAAGAGAAGTGCAGAAAGAAGCAACAGAGGTGCAGAAAGAGGGATGAGGGATGGAGAAAGAGGCAAGAGAAGTGAAGAAAGAAGCAGCAGAGATGCAAAAAGGGGGGAACAGGGGTGGAGAAAGTGGCAAGAGAGGTGCAGAAATAAGCAAGAGAGGTGCAGAAAGAAACAAAAGAAGTGTAGAAAGAAGGAACAGAGGTGCAGAAAGAGGCCAATAGTTGCAGAAAGAAGGGACAGAGGTGCAGAATGAAGCAAGAGAAGTACAGAAAGAAGCAACAGAGGTACAGAAAGAGGGATGAGGGGTGGAGAAAGATGCAAGAGAAGTGCAGAAAGAGGGATGAGGGGTGCAGAAAGAGGCACGAGGGGTGCAGAAAGAAGCAAGAGAGATGCAGAAAGAAGCAAGAGAAGTGCAGAAAGAAGCAACAGAGATGCAGAAAGAGAGAAGTGGGTGAAGAAAGAGGCAAGAGGGATACAGAAAGAAACAAGAGAGGTGCAGAAAGAAACAAAAGAAGTGCAGAAAGAAGGAAAAGAGGTGCAGAAAGAGGCAAGAGAGGTGCTGAAAGAGGGAAGAGCGGTGTGAAAGAGGCACGAGGGGTGCAGAAAGAAGCAAGAGGCATGCAGAAAGAAGCAAGAGAGTTGCAGAAAGAAACAAAAGAAGTGTAGAAAGAAGGAACAGAGGTGCAGAAAGAGGCAAGAGAGAGTGCAGAAAGAGGGAAGAGGGTGTAGAAAGAGGCACAGAGGTTGCAGAAAGAAGGGACAGAGGTCCAGAATGAAGCAAGAGAAGTGCAGAAAGAAGCAACAGAGGTGTAGAAAGAGGCAAGAGGGGTACAAAAATAGGAAGAGGGGTGCAGAAAGAGGCAAGAGTGGTGCAGAAAGAAGCAAAAGTGGTTGCAGAAAGAAGCGAGAGATGCAGAAAGAAACAAAAGCAGTGCAGAAAGAAGGAACAGAGGTGCAGAAAGAGGGATGAGGGGTGGAGAAAAGAGGCAAGAGAGTGCAGAAAGAGAGCAACATAGGTGCAGAAAGAGGAATGAGGGTGGAGAAAGAAGCAAGAGAAGTGCAGAAAGAAGCAACAGAGATGCATAAAGGGGGAACAGGGTGGAGAAAGGGCAAGAGAGGTGCAGAAATAAGCAAGAGAGGTACAGAAAGAAACAAATGAAGAGCAGAAAGAAGGAACAGAGGTGCAGAAAGAGGCAAGAGGGGTGCAGAAAGAGGGAAGAGGGTGCAGAATGAAGCACGAGTGGTGCAGAAAGAAGCAAGAGATGTGCAGATAGGAAGGAACAGAGGTGCAGAAAGGGGTAACGGGGGTGAAGACAGAGGAAGAGGGTTGGAGAAAGAGGCAAGAGAGCTGCAGAAAGAAACAAAAGAAGTACAGAAAGAAGGAACAGAGGTGCAGAAAGAGGCAAGAGGGGTACGGAAATAGGCAAAAGGGGTGCAGAAAGAAGAGAGACGTGTAGAAAGAAAGAAAAGAAGTGCAGAAAGAAGGAATAGAGGTGCAGAAAGAGGCAAGAGGGGTGCAGAAAGAAAGAAAAGAAGTGCAGAAAGAAGCAAGAGAAATGCAGAAAGAAGGCAAGAGGAGTGCAGAAAGAGGGATGAGGGGTGCAGAAAGAGGCATGAGGGGTGCAGAAAGAAGCAAGAGAGATGCAGAAAGAAGCAAGAGAAGTGCAGAAAGAAGCAACAGAGATACAGAAAGGGGGAAGTGGGGTTGAGAAAGAGGCAAGAGGGAAACGTGAAAGAAACAAGAGAGGTGCAGAAAGTAACAAAAGGAGTGCAGAAAGAAGGAACTGAGGTGCAGAAAGAGGCAAGAGCGAGCAAAAAGCAAGAGAGTTGCAGAAAGAAACAAAAGAAGTGCAGAAAGAAGGAACAGAGGTGCAGAAAGAGGAAACAGAGGGTGCAGAAAGTGGGAAGAGGGATGCATAAAGAGGGAAGAGGAGTGCAGAAAGAGGCACAAGGGTGTGCAGAAAGAAGGGACAGAGGTGCAGAAAGAAGCAAGAGAAGTGCAGAAAGAAGCAACAGAGGTACAGAAAGAGGGATAGAGGGATGGAGAAAGAGGCAAGAGAAGTGAAGAAAGAAGCAGCAGAGATGCAAAAAGAGGGGAACAGGGTGGAGAAAGTGGCAAGAGGGATGCAGAAAGAAGCAAGAGTGGTGCAGAAAGAAACAAGAGAAGAGCAGAAAGAAGGATCAGAGGTGCAGAAAGAGGCAAGAGGGTGCAGAAAGAGGGAAGAGGGTTGCAGAAAGAAGCACGAGTGGTGCAGAAAGAAGCAAAGAGGTGCAGAAAGAAGCAAGAGATAGTGCAGAAAGAAGCAACAGAGGTGAGAAAGAGGCAAGAGGGGTGCAAAAAGGGGGAAGAGGGGTACAGAAAGAGGCAAAAGGAGTGCACAAAGACGCAAGAGATGTGCAGAAAGAAACAAAAGAAGTGCAGAAAGAAGGAACAGAGGTGCAGAAAGAGGCAGCAGGGGTGAAGAAAGAGGGAAGAGGGGTGGAGAAAGAGGCAAGGGGGTGCAGAAAGAAGCAATAGAGCTGCAGAAAGAAACAAAAGAAGTGCAGAAAGAAGGAACACAGGTGCAGAAAGAGGCAAGAGGGGTGCAGTAAGAGGCAAAAGGGGTGCAAAAAGAAGCAAAAGGTGCAGAAAGAAACTAACGAAGTGCAGAAAGAAGGAACAGAGGTGCAGAAAGAGGCAAGAGGGGTGCAGAAAGAAACGAAAGAAGTGCAGAAAGAAACAACAGAGGTGTACAAAGAAGCAAGAGGAGGCAGAAAAAGGGATGAGGGGTACAGAAAGAAGCAAGAGAGAAGCAGAAAGAAGCAAGAGAAATGCAAACAAAAGCAACAGAGATGCAGAAAGGGGGAAGTGGCATGGAGAAGAGGCAAGAGGGATGCAGAAAGAAAGCAAGAGAGGTGCAGAAAGAAACAAAAGAAGTGCAGAAAGAAGGAACAGAGGTGTAGAAAGAGGCAAGGGGGCTGCAGAAAGAGGGGGTGAGAAAGAGGCACGAGTGGTGCAGAAAGAAGCAAGAGATGTGCAGAAAGAAGGAACAGAGAGTGCAGAAAGAGGCAACGAGGGTGAAGAAAGAGGAAGTGGGTTGAGAAGAGGCAAGAGAGCTGCAGAAAGAAACAAAAGAATGCAGAAAGAAGGAACACAGGTGCAGAAAGAGGCAAGAGGGGTGCAGAAAGAAAGAAAAGAAGTGCAGAAAGAAGCAACGGAGGTGCAGAAAGAGGCAAGAGGATGCAGAAAGAGGGATGAGGGGTGCAGAAAGAGGCATGAGGGTGCAGAAAGAAGCAAGAGAGGCAGAAAGAAGCAAGAGAAGTGCAAAAAGAAGCAACAGAGATACAGAAAGGGGAAGTGGGGTTGAGAAAGAGGCAAGAGGAAACAGAAAGAAACAAGAGAGGTGCAGAAAGAAACAAAAGAAGTGCAGAAAGAAGGACCAGAGGTGCAGAAAGAGGCAAGAGGGGTGCAGAAAGAGGGAAGAGGGGTGCAGAAAGAGGCACAGGGGTTGCAGAAAGAAGGGACAGAGGTGCAGAAAGAAGCAAGAGAAGTGCAGAAAGAAGCAACAGAGTGCAGAAAGAGGGATGAGAGGGTGAGAAAGAAGCAAGAGAGGTGCAGAAAAAGCAAGAGAGGTGCAGAAAGAAACCAAAGAAGTGCAAAAAGGAGGAACAGAGGGTGCAGAAAGAGGCAGAGGGGTGCAGGGAAGAGGGGTGCAGAAAGAGGCACAGAGTATGCAGAAAGAAGGGACAGAGGTGCAGAAAGAAGGAACAGAGGTGCAGAAAGAGGCAAGAGAGTGCAGAAAGAAGGAAGAGGGTGCAGAAAGAAGCAGCAGGTGGGGCAGAAAGAAGCAAAAGAGAGTGCAGAAAGAAGCAACAGAGATGCAAAGAAGGAGTAAGTGGGGTGGAGAAAGAGGCAAGAGGGATACAGAAAGAAGCAAGAGAGTTGCAGAAAGCAGACAGAGAAATGCATAAAGAAGCAACGGAGATGCAGAAAGTGGAGAAGGGGGTGGAGAAAGAGGAGAGCAGAAAAAGACAAGAGAGGTGCAGAAAGAAAGCAAAGAAGTGCAGAAAGAAGGGACAGAGAGTGCAGAAAGAGGCAAGAGGGGTGAAGAAAGAAGCAAGAGAGGCGTAAAATAAGCAAGAGGGGTGCAGAAAGAAAGCAACAGAGAGTGCAAAAGGGGTAAGTGGGGGGAGAAAGAGGCAAGAAGGATGCAGAAGAAGCAAGAGAGTTGCAGAAAGAAGGAAGAGAAGTGCAGAAAGAAGCAACAGAGATGCAGAAAGGGGAAGTGGGGTGGAGAAAGAGGCAAGAGGGATACAGAAACAAACAGGAGAGGTGCAGAAAGAAATAAAAGAAGTGCAGAAAGAGGGAACAGACATGCAGAAAGAGGCAAGATGGGTGGAGAAAGAGGGAAGAGCGGTGCAGAAAGAGGCACGAGTGGTGCAGAAAGAAGCACAGAAGGTGCAGAAAGAAGCAAGAGATGCAGAAAGAAACAAAAGAAGTGTAGAAAGAAGGAACAGAGGTGCAGAAAGAGGCCAGAGGGTTGCAGAAAGAAGCGACAGAGAGTGCAGAATGAAGCAAGAGAAGTACAGAAAGAAGCAACAGAGGTACAGAAAGAGGGAATGAGGGGTGGAGAAAGACGCAAGAGAAGTGCGAAAGAGGGATGAGGGTGCAGAAAGAGGCACAGAGGTGCAGAAAGAAGCAAGAGAGATGCAGAAAGAAGCAAGAGAAATGCAGAAAGAGAAGCAACAGAGATGCAGAAAGGGAGAAGAGGGGTGAAGAAAGAGGCAAGAGGGATACAGAAAGAAGCAAGAGAGGTGCAGAAAGAAGCAAAAGAAGTGCAGAAAGAAGGAAAAGAGAGTGCAGAAAGAGGCAAGAGGGGTGCTGAAAGAGGGAAGAGTGGTGTGAAAGAGGCACGAGGGGTGCAGAAAGAAGCAACAGGCATGCAGAAAGAAGCAAAGAGAGTTGCAGAAAGAAACAAAAGAAGTGTAGAAAGAAGGAACAGAGGTGCAGAAAGAGGCAAGAGGGGTGCAGACAGAGGGAAGAGGGGTGCAGAAAGAGGCACAGGGGTTGCAGAAAGAAAGGACAGAGGTGCAGAATGAAGCAAGAAAAGTGCAGAAAGAAGCAACAGAGGTGCAGAAAGAGGCAAGAGGGGTGCAAAAATAGGGAAGAGGGGTGCAGAAAGAGGCAAGAGGGGTGCAAGAAAGAAGCACGAGGTGGTACAGAAAGAAGCAAAGAGGTGCAGAAAGAAGCAAGAGTAGTGCAAAAAGAAGCAACAGAGGTGCAGAAAGAGGCAAGAGGGTGCAGAAAGAAGCAAAGTGGTGCAGAAAGAAGCGAGAGAGTGCAGAAAGAAACAAAAAAGTGCAGAAAGAAGGAACAGAGGTGCAAAAAGAGGGATGAGGGGTGGAGAAAGAGGCAAGAGAAGTGCAGAAAGAAGCAACATAGGTGCAGAAAGAGAATGAGGGGTGGAGAAAGAAGCAAGAGAAGTGCAGAAAGAAGCAACAGAGATGCAGAAAGAGGGAACAGGGATGGAGAAAGTGGCAAGAGAGAGTGCAGAAATAAGCAAGAGAGGTGCAGAAAGAAACAAAAGAAGTGTAGAAAGAAGGAACAGAGGTGCAGAAAGAGGCCAATGGTTGCAGAAAGAAGGGACAGAGGAAGGCAGAATGAAGCAAGAGAAGTACAGAAAGAAGCAACAGAGGTACAGAAAGAGGGATGAGGGGTGGAGAAAGACGCAAGAGAAGTGCAGAAAGAGGGATGAGGGGTGCAGAAAGAGGCACGAGGGGTGCAGAAAGAAGCAAGAGAGATGCAGAAAGAAGCAAGAGAAATGCAGAAAGAAGCAACAGAGATGCAGAAAGGGAGAAGTGGGGTGAAGAAAGAGGCAAGAGGGATACAGAAAGAAACAAGAGAGGTGCAGAAAGAAACAAGAGAAGTGCAGAAAGAAGGAAAAGAGGTGCAGAAAGAAGCAAGAGGCATGCAGAAAGAAGCAAGAGAGTTGCAGAAAGAAACAAAAGAAGTGTAGAAAGAAGGAACAGAGGTGCAGAAAGAGGCAAGAGAGGTGCAGACAGAGGGAAGAGGGGTGCAGAAAGAGGCACAGGGGTTGCAGAAAGAAGGGACAGAGGTCCAGAATGAAGCAAGAGAAGTGCAGAAAGAAGCAACAGAGGTGTAGAAAGAGGCAAGAGGGGTACAAAAATAGGGAAGAGGGGTGCAGAAAGAGGCAAGAGTGGTGCAGAAAGAAGCAAAAGTGGTGCAGAAAGAAGCGAGAGATGCAGAAAGAAACAAAAGAAGTGCAGAAAGAAGGAACAGAGGTGCAAAAAGAGGGATGAGGGGTGGAGAAAGAGGCAAGAGGCAAGAGAAGTGCAGAAAGAAGCAACATAGGTGCAGAAAGAGGAATGAGGGGTGGAGAAAGAAGCAAGAGAAGTGCAGAAAGAAGCAACAGAGATGCATAAAGGGGGAACAGGGATGGAGAAAGTGGCAAGAGAGGTGCAGAAATAAGCAAGAGAGGTGCAGAAAGAAACAAATGAAGAGCAGAAAGAAGGAACAGAGGTGCAGAAAGAGGCAAGAGGGGTGCAGAAAGAGGGAAGAGGGGTGCAGAATGAAGCACGAGTGGTGCAGAAAGAAGCAAAGAGGTGCAGAAAGAAGCAAGAGTAGTGCAGAAAGAAGCAACAGAGGTGGAGAAAGAGGCAAGAGGGGTGCAAAAAGGGGGAAGAGGGGTACAGAAAGAGGCAAAAGGAGTGCACAAAGACGCAAGAGATGTGCAGAAAGAAACAAAAGAAGTGCAGAAAGAAGGAACAGAGGTGCAGAAAGAGGAAACAGGGGTGCAGAAAGTGGGAAGAGGGATGCATAAAGAGGGAAGAGGAGTGCAGAAAGTGGCACAAGGGTTGCAGAAAGAAGGGACAGAGGTGCAGAAAGAAGCAAGAGAAGTGCAGAAAGAAGCAACAGAGGTACAGAAAGAGGGATGAGGGATGGAGAAAGAGGCAAGAGAAGTGAAGAAAGAAGCAGCAGAGATGCAAAAAGGGGGGAACAGGGGTGGAGAAAGTGGCAAGAGGGATGCAGAAAGAAGCAAGAGTGGTGCAGAAAGAAACAAAAGAAGAGCAGAAAGAAGGATCAGAGGTGCAGAAAGAGGCAAGAAGGGTGCAGAAAGAGGGAAGAGGGTTGCAGAAAGAAGCACAGTGGTGCAGAAAGAAGCAAAGAGGTGCAGAAAGAAGCAAGAGTAGTGCAGAAAGAAGCAACAGAGGTGGAGAAAGAGGCAAGAGGGGTGCAAAAGGGGGAAGAGGGGCACAGAAAGAAAGCAAAAGGAGTGCACAAAGGACGCAAGAGAGGTGCAGAAAGAAACAAAAGAAGTGCAGAAAGAAGGAACAGAGGTTCAGAAAGAGGCAGCAGGGGTGAAGAAAGAGGGAAGAGGGGTGGAGAAAGAGGCAAGGGGGTGCAGAAAGAAGCAATAGAGCTGCAGAAAGAAACAAAAGAAGTGCAGAAAGAAGGAACACACGGTGCAGAAAGAGGCAAGAGGGGTGCAGTAAGAGGCAAAAGGGGTGCAAAAAGAAGCAAAAGCTGCAGAAAGAAACTAACGAAGTGCAGAAAGAAGGAACAGAGGTGCAGAAAGAGGCAAGAGGGGTGCAGAAAGAAACAAAAGAAGTGCAGAAAGAAACAACAGAGGTGTACAAAGAGGCAAGAGGAGTGCAGAAAAAGGGATGAGGGGTACAGAAAGAAGCAAGAGAGAAGCAGAAAGAAGCAAGAGAAATGCAAACAAAAGCAACAGAGATGCAGAAAGGGGGAAGTGGGGTGGAGAAGAGGCAAGAGGGATACAGAAAGAAAGAAGAGAGGTGCAGAAAGAAACAAAAGAAGTGCAGAAAGAAGAAACAGAGGTGTAGAAAGAGGCAAGGGGGCTGCAGAAAGAGGGGTGCAGAAAGAGGCACGAGTGGTGCAGAAAGAAGCAAGAGATGTGCAGAAAGAAGGAACAGAGGTGCAGAAAGAAGCAACGGGGTGAAGAAAGAGGGAAGTGGTTGGAGAAAGAGGCAAGAGAGCTGCAGAAAGAAACAAAAGAAGTGCAGAAAGAAGGAACACAGGTGCAGAAAGAGGCAAGAGGGGTGCAGAAAGAAAGCAAAGAAGTGCAGAAAGAAGCAACAGAGGTGCAGAAAGAGGCAAGAGGAGTGCAGAAAGAGGGATGAGGGGTGCAGAAAGAGGCATGAGGGGTGCAGAAAGAAGCAAGAGAGATGCAGAAAGAAGCAAGAGAAATGCAAAAAGAAGCAACAGAGATACAGAAAGGGGGAAGTGGGGTTGAGAAAGAGGCAAGAGGGAAACAGAAAGAAACAAGAGAGGTGCAGAAAGAAACAAAAGAAGTGCAGAAAGAAGGTACCGAGGTGCAGAAAGAGGCAAGGGGGCTGCAGAAAGAGGAAAGAGGGGTGCAGAAAGAGGCACAGGGGTTGCAGAAAGAAGGGACAGAGGTGCAGAAAGAAGCAAGAGAAGTGCAGAAAGAAGCAACAGAGGTGCAGAAAGAGGGATGAGGGGTGGAGAAAGAGGCAAGAGGGGTGCAGAAAAAAGCAAGAGAGGTGCAGAAAGAAACCAAAGAAGTGCAAAAAGGAGAAACAGAGGTGCAGAAAGAGGCAAGAGGGGTGCAGGAAGAGGGAAGAGGGGTGCAGAAAGAGGCACAGGGGGTGCAGAAAGAAGGGACAGAGGTGCAGAAAGAAGGAACAGAGGTGCAGAAAGAGGCAAGAGGGTGCAGAAAGAGGGAAGAGGGGTGCAGAAAGAAGCACAGGTGGTGCAGAAAGAAGCAAGAGGAGTGCAGAAAGAAGCAACAGAGATGCAAAAAGGGTAAGTGGAGTGGAGAAAGAGGCAAGAGGGATACAGAAAGAAGCAAGAGAGTTGCAGATAAGTAGATAGAGAAATGCATAAAGAAGCAACGGAGATGCAGAAAGGGAGAAGTGGGGTGGAGAAAGAGGGATACAGAAAAAAACAAGAGAGGTGCAGAAAGAAAGAAAAGAAGTGCAGAAAGAAGGACCAGAAGTGCAGAAAGAGGCAAGAGGGGTGAAGAAAGAAGCAAGAGAGGCGTAAAAATAAGCAAGAGGGGGCAGAAAGAAACAACAGAGATGCAAAAAGGGGTAAGTGGGGTGGAGAAAGAGGCAAGAAGGATACAGAAAGAAGCAAGAGAGTTGCAGAAAGAAGGAAGAGAAATGCAGAAAGAAGCAACAGAGATGCAGAAAGGGAGAAGTGGGGTGGAGAAAGAGGCAAGAGGGATACAGAAACAAACAGGAGAGGTGCAGAAAGAAATAAAAGAAGTGCAGAAAGAGGGAACAGACATGCAGAAAGAGGCAAGATGGGTGGAGAAAGAGGGAAGAGCGGTGTGAAAGAGGCACGAGTGGTGCAGAAAAAGCTAGAAGCGTGCAGAAAAAAGCAAGAGAGTTGCAGAAAGAAACAAAAGAAGTGCAGAAAGAAGGAACAGAGGTGCAGAAAGAGGCCAAGGGTTGCAGAAAGAAGGGACAGAGGTGCAGAATGAAGCAAGAGAAGTACAGAAAGAAGCAACAGAGGTACAGAAAGAGGGATGAGGGGTGGAGAAAGATGCAAGAGAAGTGCAGAAAGAGGGATGAGGGGTGCAGAAAGAGGCACGAGGGTGCAGAAAGAAGCAAGAGAGATGCAGAAAGAAGCAAGAGGAAATGCAGAAAGAAGCAACAGAGATGCAGAAAGGAGAAGTGGGTGAAGAAAGAGGCAAGAGGGATACAGAAATAAGCAAGAGAGGTGCAGAAAGAAACAAAAGAAGTGCAGAAAGAAGGAAAAGAGGTGCAGAAAGAGGCAAGAGGGGTGCTGAAAGAGGGAAGAGTGGTGTGAAAGAGGCACGAGGGTGCAGAAAGAAGCAACAGGCATGCAGAAAGAAGCAAGAGAGTTGCAGAAAGAAACAAAAGAAGTGTAGAAAGAAGGAACAGAGGTGCAGAAAGAGGAAAGAGGGGTGCAGACAGAGGAAGAGGGGTGCAGAAAGAGGCACAGGGGTTGCAGAAAGAAGGGACAGAGGTCCAGAATGAAGCAAGAGAAGTGCAGAAAGAAGCAACAGAGGTGTAGAAAGAGGCAAGAGGGGTGCAAAAATAGGGAAGAGGGGTGCAGAAAGAGGCAAGAGGGGTGAAGAAAGAAGCACGAGTGGTACAGAAAGAAGCAAAGAGGTGCAGAAAGAAGCAAGAGTAGTGCAAAAAGAAGCAACAGAGGTGCAGAAAGAGGCAAGTGGGGTGCAGAAAGAAGCAAAAGTGGTGCAGAAAGAAGCGAGAGATGCAGAAAGAAACAAAAGAAGTGCAGAAAGAAGGAACAGAGGTGCAAAAAGAGGGATGAGGGGTGGAGAAAAAGGCAAGAGAAGTGCAGAAAGAAGCAACATAGGTGCAGAAAGAGGAATGAGGGGTGGAGAAAGAAGCAAGAGAAGTGCAGAAAGAAGCAACAGAGATGCATAAAGGGGGAACAGGGATGGAGAAAGTGGCAAGAGAGGTGCAGAAATAAGCAAGAGAGGTGCAGAAAGAAACAAAAGAAGTGTAGAAAGAAGGAACAGAGGTGCAGAAAGAGGCCAATGGTTGCAGAAAGAAGGGACAGAGGTGCAGAATGAAGCAAGAGAAGTACAGAAAGAAGCAACAGAGGTACAGAAAGAGGGATGAGGGGTGGAGAAAGACGCAAGAGAAGTGCAGAAAGAGGGATGAGGGGTGCAGAAAGAGGCACGAGGGGTGCAGAAAGAAGCAAGAGAGATGCAGAAAGAAGCAAGAGAAATGCAGAAAGAAGCAACAGAGATGCAGAAAGGGAGAAGTGGGGTGAAGAAAGAGACAGAGGGATACAGAAAGAAACAAGAGAGGTGCAGAAAGAAACAAGAGAAGTGCAGAAAGAAGGAAAAGAGGTGCAGAAAGAAGCAAGAGGCATGCAGAAAGAAGCAAGAGAGTTGCAGAAAGAAACAAAAGAAGTGTAGAAAGAAGGTACAGAGGTGCAGAAAGAGGCAAGAGGGGTGCAGACAGAGGGAAGAGGGGTGCAGAAAGAGGCACAGGGGTTGCAGAAAGAAGGGACAGAGGTCCAGAATGAAGCAAGAGAAGTGCAGAAAGAAGCAACAGAGGTGTAGAAAGAGGCAAGAGGGGTACAAAAATAGGGAAGAGGGGTGCAGAAAGAGGCAAGAGTGGTGCAGAAAGAAGCAAAAGTGGTGCAGAAAGAAGCGAGAGATGCAGAAAGAAACAAAAGAAGTGCAGAAAGAAGGAACAGAGGTGCAAAAAGAGGGATGAGGGTGTGAGAGAAGAGAGGCAGAGAGGCAAGAGAAGTGCAGAAAGAAGCAACATAGGTGCAGAAAGAGGAATGAGGGGTGGAGAAAGAAGCAAGAGAAGTGCAGAAAGAAGCAACAGAGATGCATAAAGGGGGAACAGGGATGGAGAAAGTGGCAAGAGAGGTGCAGAAATAAGCAAGAGAGGTGCAGAAAGAAACAAATGAAGAGCAGAAAGAAGGAACAGAGGTGCAGAAAGAGGCAAGAGGGGTGCAGAAAGAGGGAAGAGGGGTGCAGAATGAAGCACGAGTGGTGCAGAAAGAAGCAAGAGATGTGCAGATAGAAGGAACAGAGGTGCAGAAAGGGGTAACGGGGGTGAAGACAGAGGGAAGAGGGTTGGAGAAAGAGGCAAGAGAGCTGCAGAAAGAAACAAAGAAGTGCAGAAAGAAGGAACACAGGTGCAGAAAGAGGCAAGAGGGGTACGGAAATAGGCAAAAGGGGTGCAGAAAGAAGAGAGACGTGTAGAAAGAAAGAAAAGAAGTGCAGAAAGAAGGAATAGAGGTGCAGAAAGAGGCAAGAGGGTGCAGAAAGAAAGAAAAGAAGTGCAGAAAGAAGCAAGAGAAATGCAGAAAGAAGCAAGAGAAATGCAGAAAGAAGGCAAGAGTAGTGCAGAAAGAGGGATGAGGGGTGCAGAAAGAGGCATGAGGGGTGCATAAAGAAGCAAGAGAGATGCAGAAAGAAGCAAGAGAAATGCAGAAAGAAGGAACAGAGGTGCAGAAAGAGGAAACAGGGGTGCAGAAAGCAGGAAGAGGGGTGCATAAAGAGGGAAGAGGGGTGCAGAAAGTGGCACAAGGGTTGCAGAAAGAAGGGACAGAGGTGCAGAAAGAAGCAAGAGAAGTGCAGAAAGAAGCAACAGAGATACAGAAAGGGGGAAGTGGGGTTGAGAAAGAGGCAAGAGGGAAACGGAAAGAAACAAGAGAGGTGCAGAAAGTAACAAAAGGAGTGCAGAAAGAAGGAACTGAGGTGCAGAAAGAGGCAAAAGGGGTGCAGAAAAAAGCAAGAGAGTTGCAGAAAGAAACAAAAGAAGTGCAGAAAGAAGGAACAGAGGTGCAGAAAGAGGAAATAGGGGTGCAGAAAGTGGGAAGAGGGATTCATAAAGAGGGAAGAGGAGTGCAGAAAGTGGCACAAGGGTTGCAGAAAGAAGGGACAGAGGTGCAGAAAGAAGCAAGAGAAGTGCAGAAAGAAGCAACAGAGGTACAGAAAGAGGGATGAGGGATGGAGAAAGAGGCAAGAGAAGTGAAGAAAGAAGCAGCAGAGATGCAAAAAGGGGGGAACAGGGGTGGAGAAAGTGGCAAGAGGGATGCAGAAAGAAGCAAGAGTGGTGCAGAAAGAAACAAAAGAAGAGCAGAAAGAAGGATCAGAGGTGCAGAAAGAGGCAAGAAGGGTGCAGAAAGAGGAAGAGGGTTGCAGAAAGAAGCACGAGTGGTGCAGAAAGAAGCAAAGAGGTGCAGAAAGAAGCAAGAGTAGTGCAGAAAGAAGCAAAGAGGTGGAGAAAGAGGCAAGAGGGGTGCAAAAAGGGGGAAGAGGGGTACAGAAAGAGGCAAAAGGAGTGCACAAAGACACAAGAGATGTGCAGAAAGAAACAAAAGAAGTGCAGAAAGAAGGAACAGAGTTGCAGAAAGAGGCAACAGGGGTGTAGAAAGAGGGAAGAGGGGTGGAGAAAGAGGCAAGGGGGTGCAGAAAGAAACAATAGAGCTGCAGAAAGAAACAAGAGAAGTGCAGAAAGAAGGAACACAGGTGCAGAAAGAGGCAAGAGGGTGCAGTAAGAGGCAAGAGGGGTGCAGAAAGAAGCAAGAGGTGCAGAAAGAAACTAACGGAGTGCAGAAAGAAGGAACAGAGGGTGCAGAAAGAGGCAAGAGGGGTAGCAGAAAGAAACAAAAGAAGTGCAGAAAGAAACAACAGAGGTGTACAAAGCAGGCAAGAGGGAGTGCAGAAAGAGGGATGAGGGGTACAGAAAGAGGCACGAGGGGTGCAGAAAGAAGCAAGAGAGAAGCAGAAAGAAGCAAGAGAAATGCAAACAAAAGCAACAGAGATGCAGAAAGGGGGAAGTGGGGTGGAGAAGAGGCAAGAGGGATACAGAAAGAAAGAAGAGAGGTGCAGAAAGAAACAAAAGAAGTGCAGAAAGAAGGAACAGAGGTGTAGAAAGAGGCAAGGGGGCTGCAGAAAGAGGGGTGCAGAAAGAGGCACGAGTGGTGCAGAAAGAAGCAAGAGATGTGCAGAAAGAAGGAACAGAGGTGCAGAAAGGGGCAACGGGGTGAAGAAAGAGGGAAGTGGGTTGGAGAAAGAGGCAAGAGAGCTGCAGAAAGAAACAAAGAAGGCAGAAAGAAGGAACAGAGGTGCAGAAAGAGGAAACAGGGGTGCAGAAAGCTGGAAGAGGGGTGCATAAAGAGGGAAGAGGGGTGCAGAAAGTAGGCACAAGGGTTGCAGAAAGAAGGGACAGAGGTGCAGAAAGAAGCAAAGAGAAGTGCAGAAAGAAGCAACAGAGATACAGAAAGGGGAAGTGGGGTTGAGAAAGAGGCAAGAGGGAAACGGAAAGAAACAAGAGAGGTAGAAAGTAACAAAAGGAGTGCAGAAAGAAGGAACTAAGGTGCAGAAAGAGGCAAAAGGGGTGCAGAAAAAAGCAAGAGAGTTGCAGAAAGAAACAAAAGAAGTGCAGAAAGAAGGAACAGAGGTGCAGAAAGAGGAAATAGGGGTGCAGAAAGTGGGAAGAGGGATTCATAAAGAGGGAAGAGGAGTGCAGAAAGTGGCAGAAGGGTTGCAGAAAGAAGGGACAGAGGTGCAGAAAGAAGCAAGAGAAGTGCAGAAAGAAGCAACAGAGGTACAGAAAGAGGGATGAGGGATGGAGAAAGAGGCAAGAGAAGTGAAGAAAGAAGCAGCAGAGATGCAAAAAGGGGGGAACAGGGGTGGAGAAAGTGGCAAGAGGGATGCAGAAAGAAGCAAGAGTGGTGCAGAAAGAAACAAAAGAAGAGCAGAAAGAAGGATCAGAGGTGCAGAAAGAGGCAAGAAGGGTGCAGAAAGAGGGAAGAGGGTTGCAGAAAGAAGCACGAGTGGTGCAGAAAGAAGCAAAGAGGTGCAGAAAGAAGCAAGAGTAGTGCAGAAAGAAGCAACAGAGGTGGAGAAAGAGGCAAGAGGGGTGCAAAAAGGGGGAAGAGGGGTACAGAAAGAGGCAAAATGAGTGCACAAAGACACAAGAGATGTGCAGAAGGAAACAAAAGAAGTGCAGAAAGAAGGAACAGAGTTGCAGAAAGAGGCAACAGGGGTGAAGAAAGAGGGAAGAGGGGTGGAGAAAGAGGCAAGGGGGTGCAGAAAGAAACAATAGAGCTGCAGAAAGAAACAAAAGAAGTGCAGAAAGAAGGAACACAGGTGCAGAAAGAGGCAAGAGGGGTGCAGTAAGAGGCAAAAGGGGTGCAAAAAGAAGCAAGAGGTGCAGAAAGAAACTAACAGAAGTGCAGAAAGAAGGAACAGAGGTGCAGAAAGAGGCAAGAGGGGTGCAGAAAGAAACAAGAGAAGTGCAGAAAGAAACAACAGAGGTGTACAAAGAAGGCAAGAGGAGTGCAGAAAGAGGGATGAGGGGTACAGAAAGAGGCAAGAGGGTGCAGAAAGAAGCAAGAGAGAAGCAGAAAGAAGCAAGAGAAATGCAAACAAAAGCAACAGAGATGCAGAAAGGGGAAGGGGGTGGAGAAAGAGGCAAGAGGGATGCAGAAAGAAAGAAGAGAGGTGCAGAAAGAAACAAAAAGAAGTGCAGAAAGAAGGAACAGAGGTGTAGAAAGAGGCAAGGGGGCTGCAGAAAGAGGGGTGCAGAAAGAGGCACGAGTGGTGCAGAAAGAAGCAAGAGATGTGCAGAAAGAAGGAACAGAGGTGCAGAAAGGGGCAACGGGGTGAAGAAAGAGGGAAGTGGGTTGGAGAAAGAGGCAAGAGAGCTGCAGAAAGAAACAAAAGAAGTGCAGAAAGAAGGAACACAGGTGCAGAAAGAGGCAAGAGGGGTGCAGAAAGAGAGAAAGAAGTGCAGAAAGAAGCAACAGAGGTGCAGAAAGAGGCAAGAGGAGTGCAGAAAGAGGGATGAGGGGTGCAGAAAGAGGCATGAGGGGTGCAGAAAGAAGCAAGAGAGATGCAGAAAGAAGCAAGAGAAATGCAAAAAGAAGCAACAGAGATACAGAAAGGGGGAAGTGGGGTTGAGAGAGAGGCAAGAGGGAAACAGAAAGAAACAAGAGAGGTGCAGAAAGAAACAAAAGAAGTGCAGAAAGAAGGAACAGAGGTGCAGAAAGAGGAAACAGGGGTGCAGAAAGCGGAAGAGGGGTGCATAAAGAGGAAGAGGGGTGCATAAAGAGCGAAGAGGGGTGCAGAAAGTAGCACAAGGGTTGCAGAAAGAAGGGACAGAGGTGCAGAAAGTAGCAAGAGAAGTGCAGAAAGAAGCAACAGAGGGTGCAGAAAGAGGGATGAGGGAAGGAGAAAGAGGCAAGAGAAGTGCAGAAAGAAGCAACAGAGATGCAGAAAGGGGGAACAGGGGTGGAGAAAGAGGCAAGAGGGATGCAGAAAGAAGCAAAGAGGTGCAGAAAGAAGCAAGAGTAGTGCAGAAAGAAGGAACAGAGGTGGAGAAAGAGGCAAGAGGGGTGCAAAAAGGGGAAGAGGGGTACAGAAAGAGGCAAAAGGAGTGCAGAAAGACGCAAGAGATGTGCAGAAAGAAACAACAAGAAGTGCAGAAAGAAGGAACAGAGGTGCAGAAAGAGGCAACAGGGGTGAAGAAAGAGGGAAGAGAGGTGGAGAAAGAGGCAAGGGTGAAGAATGAGGCAATAGAGCTGCAGAAAGAAACAAAATAAGTAGCAGAAATGAAGGACACAGGTGCAGAAAGAGGCAAGAGGGGTGCAGAAAGAGGCAAAAGGGTGCAGAAAAAAGCAAGAGGTGCAGAAAGAAACTAACGAAGTGCAGAAAGAAGGAACAGAGGTGCAGAAAGAGGCAAGAGGGGTGCAGAAAGAGGGATGAGGGGTGCAGAAAGAGGCATGAGGGGTGCAGAAAGAAGCAAGAGAGATGCAGAGAGAAGCAAGAGAAATGCAGAAAGAAGGAACAGAGGTGCAGAAAGAGGAAACAGAGGTGCAGAAAGCGGGAAGAGGGGTGCATAAAGAGGGAAGAGGGGTGCAGAAAGTGGCACAAGGGTTGCAGAAAGAAGGGACAGAGGTGCAGAAAGAAGCAAGAGAAGTGCAGAAAGAAGCAACAGAGATACAGAAAGGGGGAAGTGGGGTTGAGAAAGAGGCAAGAGGGAAACGGAAAGAAACAAGAGATGCAGAAAGTAACAAAAGGAGTGCAGAAAGAAGGAACTGAGGTGCAGAAAGAGGCAAGAGGGTGCAGAAAAAAGCAAGAGAGTTGCAGAAAGAAGCACAAGAAGTGCAGAAAGAAGGAACAGAGTGCAGAAAGAGGAAACAGGGGTGCAGAAAGGGGAAGAGGGATTGCATAAAGAGGAAGAGGAGTGCAGAAAGTGGCACAAGGGTTGCAGAAAGAAGGGACAGAGGTGCAGAAAGAAGCAAGAGAAGTGCAGAAAGAAGCAACAGAGGTACAGAAAGAGGGATGAGGGATGGAGAAAGAGGCAAGAGAAGTGAAGAAAGAAGCAGCAGAGATGCAAAAAGGGGGGAACAGGGGTGGAGAAAGTGGCAAGAGGGATGCAGAAAGAAGCAAGAGTGGTGCAGAAAGAAGGATCAGAGGTGCAGAAAGAGGCAAGAAGGGTGCAGAAAGAGGGAAGAGGGTTGCAGAAAGAAGCACGAGTGGTGCAGAAAGAAGCAAAGAGGTGGAGAAAGAGGCAAGAGGGGTGCAAAAAGGGGGAAGAGGGGTACAGAAAGAGGCAAAAGGAGTGCACAAAGACACAAGAGATGTGCAGAAAGAAACAAAAGAAGTGCAGAAAGAAGGAACAGAGATGCAGAAAGAGGCAACGAGGGGTGAAGAAAGAGGGAAGAGGGTGGAGAAAGAGGCAAGAGGGGTGCAGAAAGAAACAATAGAGCTACAGAAAGAAACAAGAGAAGTGCAGAAAGAAGGAACACAGGTGCAGAAAGAGGCAAGAGGGGTGCAGTAAGAGGCAAAAGAGGTGCAGAAAGAAGCAAGAGGTGCAGAAAGAAACTAACAAAGTGCAGAAAGAAGGAACAGAGGTGCAGAAAGAGGCAAGAGGGGTGCAGAAAGAAACAAAAGAAGTGCAGAAAGAAACAACAGAGGTGTACAAAGAGGCAAGAGGAGTGCAGAAAAGGGATGAGGAGTGCAGAAAGAGGCACGAGGGTGCAGAAAGAAGCAAGAGAGAAGCAGAAAGAAGCAAGAGAAGTGCAAACAAAAGCAACAGAGATGCAGAAAGGGGGAAGTGGGGTGGAGAAGAGGCAATAGGGATACAGAAAGAAAGAAGAGAGATGCAGAAAGAAACAAAAGAAGTGCAGAAAGAAGGAACAGAGGTGTAGAAAGAGGCAAGGGGGCTGCAGAAAGAGGGGTGCAGAAAGAGGCATGAGTGGTGCAGAAAGAAGCAAGAGATGTGCAGAAAGAAGGAACAGAGGTGCAGAAAGGGGCAACGGGGTGAAGAAAGAGGGAAGTGGGTTGGAGAAAGAGGCAAGAGAGCTGCAGAAAGAAACAAAAGAAGTGCAGAAAGAAGGAACACAGGTGCAGAAAGAGGCAAGAGGGGTGCAGAAAGAAAGAAAAGAAGTGCAGAAAGAAGCAACACAGGTGCAGAAAGAGGCAAGAGGAGTGCAGAAAGAGGGATGAGGGGTGCAGAAAGAGGCATGAGGGGTGCAGAAAGAAGCAAGAGAGATGCAGAAAGAAGCAAGAGAAATGCAAAAAGAAGCAACAGAGATACAGAAAGGGGGAAGTGGGGTTGAGAAAGAGGCAAGAGGGAAACAGAAAGAAACAAGAGAGGTGCAGAAAGAAACAAAAGAAGTGCAGAAAGAAGGAACAGAGGTGCAGAAAGAGGAAACAGGGGTGCAGAAAGCGGAAGAGGGGTGCATAAAGAGGGAAGAGGGGTGCATAAAGAGGGAAGAGGGTGGCAGAAAGTGGCACAAGGGTTGCAGAAAGAAGGGACAGAGGTGCAGAAAGTAGCAAGAGAAGTGCAGAAAGAAGCAACAGAGGTGCAGAAAGAGGGATGAGGGAAGGAGAAAGAGGCAAGAGAAGTGAAGAAAGAAGCAGCAGAGATGCAAAAAGGGGGGAACAGGGGTGGAGAAAGTGGCAAGAGGGATGCAGAAAGAAGCAAAGAGGTGCAGAAAGAAGCAAGAGTAGTGCAGAAAGAAGCAAGAGAGGTGGAGAAAGAGGCAAGAGGGTGCAAAAGGGGGAAGAGGGGTACAGAAAGAGGCAAAAGGAGTGCAGAAAGATGCAAGAGATGTGCAGAAAGAAACAAAAGAAGTGCAGAAAGAAGGAACAGAGGTGCAGAAAGAGGCAACAGGGGTGAAGAAAGAGGGAAGAGGGGTGGAGAAAGAGGCAAGGGGGTGAAGAATGAGGCAATAGAGCTGCAGAAAGAAACAAAATAAGTGCAGAAATAAGGAGCACAGGTGCAGAAAGAGGCAAGAGGGGTGTAGAAAGAGGCAAAAGGGGTGCAGAAAAAAGCAAGAGGTACAGAAAGAAACTAACGAAGTGCAGAAAGAAGGAACAGAGGTGCAGAAAGAGGCAAGAGGGGTGCAGAAAGAAACAAAAGAAGTGCAGAAAGAAGCAACAGGTGTGCAGAAAGAGGCAAGAGGGGTGCAGAAAGAGGGAAGAGGGGTGCAGAATGAAGCAAGAGTGGTGCAGAAAGAAGCAAGAGATGTGCAGATAGAAGGAACAGACGTGCAGGAAGGGGCAACGGGGGTGAAGACGGAGGAAAGAGGGTTGGAGAAAGAGGCAAGAGAGCTGCAGAAAGAAACAAAAGAAGTGCAGAAAGAAGGAACACAGGTGCAGAAAGAGGCAAGAGGGGTGCGGAAAGAGGCAAAAGGGGTGCAGAAAGAAGAGAGATGTGTAGAAAGAAAGAAAAGAATTGCAGAAAGAAGCAACAGAGGTGCAGAAAGAGGCAAGAGGAGTGCAGAAAGAGGGATGAGGGGTGCAGAAAGAAGCAAGAGAGATGCAGAAAGAAGCAAGAGAAATGCAGAAAGAGGCAGCAGAGATACAGAAAGGGGGAAGCGGGATTGAGAAAGAGGCAAGAGGGAAACAAAAAGAAACAAGAGAGGTGCAGAAAGAAACAAAAGGAGTGCAGAAAGAAGGAACTGAGGTGCAGAAAGAGGCAAAAGGGGTGCAGAAAGAAGCCAGAGAGTTGCAGAAAGAAACAAAAAGAAGTGCAGAAAGAAGGAACAGAGGTGCAGAAAGAGGAAACAGGGGCAGAAAGCGGGAAGAGGGGTGCATAAAGAGGGAAGGAGGGTGCAGAAAGTGGCACAAGGGTTGCAGAAAGAAGGACAGAGGTGCAGAAAGAAGCAAGAGAAGTGCAGAAAGAAGCAACAGAGGTGCAGAAAGAGGGATGAGGGATGGAGAAAGAGGCAAGAGAAGTGAAGAAAGAAGCAGCAGAGATGCAAAAAGGGGGGAACAGGGGTGGAGAAAGTGGCAAGAGGGATGCAGAAAGAAGCAAGAGTGGTGCAGAAAGAAACAAAAGAAGAGCAGAAAGAAGGAACAGAGGTGCAGAAAGAGGCAAGAAGGGTGCAGAAAGAGGGAAGAGGGTTGCAGAAAGAAGCACGAGTGGTGCAGAAAGAAGCAAAGAGGTGCAGAAAGAAGCAAGAGTAGTGCAGATAGAAGCAACAGAGGTGGAGAAAGAGGCAAGAGGGTCAAAAAGGGGAAGAGGGGTACAGAAAGAGGCAAAGGAGTGCAGAATGAAGCAATAGAGCTGCAGAAAGAAACAAAAGAAGTGCAGAAAGAAGCAACACAGGTGCAGAAAGAGGCAAGAGGGGTGCAGAAAGAGGCAAAAGGGGTGCAGAAAGAAGCAAGAGGTGCAAAAAGAAACTAACGAAGTGCAGAAAGAAGGAACAGAGATACAGAAAGGGGGAAGTGGGGTTGAGAAAGAGGCAAGAGGGAAAGAGAAAGAAACAAGAGAGGTGCAGAAAGAAACAAAAGAAGTGCAGAAAGAAGGAACAGAGGTGCAGAAGAGGAAACAGGGGTGCAGAAAGCGGAAGAGGGGTGCATAAAGAGGGAAGAGGGGTGCATAAAGAGGGAAGAGGGGTGCAAAAAGTGGCACAAGGGTTGCAGAAAGAAGGGACAGAGGTGCAGAAAGTAGCAAGAGAAGTGCAGAAAGAAGCAACAGAGGTGCAGAAAGAGGGATGAGGGAAGGAGAAAGAGGCAAGAGAAGTGAAGAAAGAAGCAGCAGAGATGCAAAAAGGGGGGAACAGGGGTGGAGAAAGTGGCAAGAGGGATGCAGAAAGAAGCAAAGAGGTGCAGAAAGAAGCAAGAGTAGTGCAGAAAGAAGCAACAGAGGTGGAGAAAGAGGCAAGAGGGGTGCAAAAAGGGGGAAGAGGGGTACAGAAAGAGGCAAAAGGAGTGCAGAAAGATGCAAGAGATGTGCAGAAAGAAACAAAAGAAGTGCAGAAAGAAGGAACAGAGGTGCAGAAAGAGGCAACAGGGGTGAAGAAAGAGGGAAGAGGGGTGGAGAAAGAGGCAAGGGGGTGAAGAATGAGGCAATAGAGCTGCAGAAAGAAACAAAATAAGTGCAGAAATAAGAGCACAGGTGCAGAAAGAGACAAGAGGGGTGCAGAAAGAGGCAAAAGGGTGCAGAAAAAGCAAGAGGTACAGAAAGAAACTAACGAAGTGCAGAAAGAAGGAACAGAGGTGCAGAAAGAGGCAAGAGGGGTGCAGAAAGAAACAAAAGAAGTGCAGAAAGAAGCAACAGGTGTGCAGAAAGAGGCAAGAGGGTGCAGAAAGAGGGAAGAGGGGTGCAGAATGAAGCACGAGTGGTGCAGAAAGAAGCAAGAGATGTGCAGATAGAAGGAACAGAGGTGCAGGAAGGGGCAACGGGGGTGAAGACGGAGGAAAGAGGGTTGGAGAAAGAGGCAAGAGAGCTGCAGAAAGAAACAAAAGAAGTGCAGAAAGAAGGAACACAGGTGCAGAAAGAGGAAAGAGGGGTGCGGAAAGAGGCAAAAGGGGTGCAGAAAGAAGAGAGATGTGTAGAAAGAAAGAAAAGAATTGCAGAAAGAAGCAACAGAGGTGCAGAAAGAGGCAAGAGGAGTGCAGAAAGAGGGATGAGGGGTGCAGAAAGAGGCATGAGGGGTGCAGAAAGAAGCAAGAGAGATGCAGAAAGAAGCAAGAGAAATGCAGAAAGAGGCAGCAGAGATACAGAAAGGGGGAAGCGGGATTGAGAAAGAGGCAAGAGGGAAACAAAAAGAAACAAGAGAGGTGCAGAAAGAAACAAAAGGAGTGCAGAAAGAAGGAACTGAGGTGCAGAAAGAGGCAAAAGGGGTGCAGAAAGAAGCCTGAGAGTTGCAGAAAGAAACAAAAGAAGTGCAGAAAGAAGGAACAGAGGTGCAGAAAGAGGAAACAGGGGTGCAGAAAGCGGGAAGAGGGGTGCATAAAGAGGGAAGGAGGGTGCAGAAAGTGGCACAAGGGTTGCAGAAAGAAGGGACAGAGGTGCAGAAAGAAGCAAGAGAAGTGCAGAAAGAAGCAACAGAGGTGCAGAAAGAGGGATGAGGGATGGAGAAAGAGGCAAGAGAAGTGAAGAAAGAAGCAGCAGAGATGCAAAAAGGGGGGAACAGGGGTGGAGAAAGTGGCAAGAGGGATGCAGAAAGAAGCAAGAGTGGTGCAGAAAGAAACAAAAGAAGAGCAGAAAGAAGGAACAGAGGTGCAGAAAGAGGCAAGAAGGGTGCAGAAAGAGGGAAGAGGGTTGCAGAAAGAAGCACGAGTGGTGCAGAAAGAAGTAAAGAGGTGCAGAAAGAAGCAAGAGTAGTGCAGATAGAAGCAACAGAGGTGGAGAAAGAGGCAAGAGGGGTGCAAAAAGGGGGAAGAGGGGTACAGAAAGAGGCAAAAGGAGTGCAGAATGAAGCAATAGAGCTGCAGAAAGAAACAAAAGAAGTGCAGAAAGAAGCAACACAGGTGCAGAAAGAGGCAAGAGGGGTGCAGAAAGAGGCAAAAGGGGTGCAGAAAGAAGCAAGAGGTGCAAAAAGAAACTAACAAAGTGCAGAAAGAAGGAACAGAGATACAGAAAGGGGAAGTGGGGTTGAGAAAGAGGCAAGAGGAAGAGAAAGAAACAAGAGAGGTGCAGAAAGAAACAAAAGAAGTGCAGAAAGAAGGAACAGAGGTGCAGAAGAGGAAACAGGGGTGCAGAAAGCGGAAGAGGGGTGCATAAAGAGGGAAGAGGGGTGCATAAAGAGGGAAGAGGGGTGCAGAAAGTAGCACAAGGGTTGCAGAAAGAAGGGACAGAGGTGCAGAAAGTAGCAAGAGAAGTGCAGAAAGAAGCAACAGAGGTGCAGAAAGAGGGATGAGGGAAGGAGAAAGAGGCAAGAGAAGTGAAGAAAGAAGCAGCAGAGATGCAAAAAGGGTGGAACAGGGGTGGAGAAAGTAGCAAGAGGGATGCAGAAAGAAGCAAAGAGGTGCAGAAAGAAGCAAGAGTAGTGCAGAAAGAAGCAACAGAGGTGGAGAAAGAGGCAAGAGGGGTGCAAAAGGGGGAAGAGGGGTACAGAAAGAGGCAAAAGGAGTGCAGAAAGATGCAAGAGATGTGCAGAAAGAAACAAAAGAAGTGCAGAAAGAAGGAACAGAGGTGCAGAAAGAGGCAACAGAGGTGAAGAAAGAGGGAAGAGGGTGGAGAAAGAGGCAAGGGGTGAAGAATGAGGCAATAGAGCTGCAGAAAGAAACAAAATAAGTGCAGAAATAAGGAGCACAGGTGCAGAAAGAGGCAAGAGGGGTGCAGAAAGAGGCAAAAGGGGTGCAGAAAAAAGCAAGAGGTGCAGAAAGAAACTAACGAAGTGCAGAAAGAAGGAACAGAGGTGCAGAAAGAGGCAAGAGGGGTGCAGAAAGAAACAAAAGAAGTGCAGAAAGAAGCAACAGGTGTGCAGAAAGAGGCAAGAGGGGTGCAGAAAGAGGGAAGAGGGGTGCAGAATGAAGCACGAGTGGTGCAGAAAGAAGCAAGAGATGTGCAGATAGAAGGAACAGAGGTGCAGGAAGGGGCAATGGGGGTGAAGACAGAGGAAAGAGGGTTGGAGAAAGAGGCAAGAGAGCTGCAGAAAGAAACAAAAGAAGTGCAGAAAGAAGGAACACAGGTGCAGAAAGAGGCAAGAGGGGTGCAGAAAGAGGCAAGAGGGTGCAGAAAGAAGAGATGTGTAGAAAGAAAGAAAGAATTGCAGAAAGAAGCAACAGAGGTGCAGAAAGAGGCAAGAGGAGTGCAGAAAGAGGGATGAGGGGTGCAGAAAGAGGCAAGAGGGGTGCAGAAAGAAGCAAGAGAGATGCAGAAAGAAGCAAGATAAATGCAGAAAGAGGCAGCAGAGATACAGAAAGGGGAAGCGGGATTGAGAAAGAGGCAAGAGGGAAACAAAAAGAAACAAGAGAGGTGCAGAAAGAAGCAAAAGGAGTGCAGAAAGAAGGAACTGAGGTGCAGAAAGAGGCAAAAGGGTGCAGAAAGAAGCCAGAGAGTTGCAGAAAGAAGCAAAAGAAGTGCAGAAAGAAGGAACAGAGGTACAGAAAGAGGAAACAGAGGTGCAGAAAGCGGAAGAGGGGTGCATAAAGAGGGAAGGAGTGTGCAGAAAGTGGCACAAGGGTTGCAGAAAGAAGGGACAGAGGTGCAGAAAGAAGCAAGAGAAGTGCAGAAAGAAGCAACAGAGGTGCAGAAAGAGGGATGAGGGATGGAGAAAGAGGCAAGAGAAGTGAAGAAAGAAGCAGCAGAGATGCAAGGGGGAACAGGGGTGGAGAAAGTGGCAAGAGGATGCAGAAAGAAGCAAGAGTGGTGCAGAAAGAAACAAAAGAAGAGCAGAAAGAAGGAACAGAGGTGCAGAAAGAGGCAAGAAGGGTGCAGAAAGAGGGAAGAGGGTTGCAGAAAGACCACAGAGTGGTGCAGAAAGAAGTAAGAAGGTGCAGAAAGAAGCAAGAGTAGTGCAGATAGAAGCAACAGAGGTGGAGAAAGAGGCAAGAGGGGTGCAAAAGAGGGAAGAGGGCTACAGAAAGAGGCAAAAGGAGTGCAGAATGAAGCAATAGAGCTGCAGAAAGAAACAAAAGAAGTGCAGAAAGAAGCAACACAGGTGCAGAAAGAGGCAAGAGGGGTGCAGAAAGAGGCAAAAGGGGTGCAGAAAGAAGCAAGAGGTGCAAAAAGAAACTAACGAAGTGCAGAAAGAAGGAACAGAGGTGCAGAAAGAGGCAAGAGGGGTGCAGAAAGAAACAAAAGAAGTGCAGAAAGAAGCAATAGAGGTGCAGAAAGAGGCAAGAGGGGTGCAGAAAGAAACAAAAGAAGTGCAGAAAGAAGCAATAGAGGTGCAGAAAGAGGCAAGAGGTGTGCAGAAAGAAGCAATAGAGCTGCAGAAAGAAACAAAAGAAGTGCAGAAAGAAGGAACACAGGTGCAGAAAGAGGCAAGAGGGGTGCAGTAAGAGGCAAACGGGGTGCAAAAAGAAGCAAGAGGTGCAGAAAGAAACTAACAAAGTGCAGAAAGAAGGAACAGAGGTGCAGAAAGAGGCAAGGGGGTGCAGAAAGAAACAAAAGAAGTGCAGAAAGAAACAACAGAGGTGTACAAAGAGGCAAGAGGAGTGCAGAAAAAGGGATGAGGGGTACAGAAAGAGGCAAGAGGGTGCAGAAAGAAGCAATAGAGCTGCAGAAAGAAACAAAAGAAGTGCAGAAAGAAGGAACACAGGTGCAGAAAGAGGCAAGAGGGGTGCAGTAAGAGGCAAAGAGGTGCAAAAAGAAGCAAGAGGTGCAGAAAGAAACTAACAAAGTGCAGAAAGAAGGAACAGAGGTGCAGAAAGAGGCAAGAGGGGTGCAGAAAGAAACAAAAGAAGTGCAGAAAGAAGCAAAAGAGGTGCAGAAAGAGGCAAGAGGATGCAGAAAAGGGATGAGGGGTGCAGAAAGAGGCACGAGGGTGCAGAAAGAAGCAAGAGAGAAGCAGAAAGAAGCAAGAGAAATGCATAAAAAAGCAACAGAGATGCAGAAAGGGGGAAGTGGGGTGGAGAAGAGGCAAGAGGGATACAGAAAGAAAGAAGAGAGGTGCAGAAAGAAACAAAAGAAGTGCAGAAAGAAGGAACGAGGTGTAGAAAGAGGCAAGGGGGCTGCAGAAAGAGGAAAGAGGGGTGCAGAAAGAGGCACGAGTGGTGCAGAAAGAAGCAAAAGATGTGCAGAAAGAAGGAACAGAGGTGCAGAAAGGGGCAATGTGGGCGAAGAAAGAGGGAAGAGGGTTGGAGAAAGAGGCAAGAGAGCTGCAGAAAGAAACAAAAGAAGTGCAGAAAGAAGGAACACAGGTGCAGAAAGAGGCAAGAGGGGTGCAGAAAGAAGAGAGACGTGCAGAAAGAAAGAAAAGAAGTGCAGAAAGAAGGAATAGAGGTGCAGAAAGAGGCAAGAGGGGTGCAGAAAGAGGGATGAGGGGTGCAGAAAGAGGCATGAGGGGTGCAGAAAGAAGCAAGAGAGATGCAGAAAGAAGCAAGAGGAATGCAGAAAGAAGCAACAGAGATACAGAAAGGGGGAAGTGGGGTTGAGAAAGAGGCAAGAGGGAAACAGAAAGAAACAAGAGAGGTGGAGAGAGAAACAAAAGGAGTGCAGAAAGAAGGAACTGAGGTGCAGAAAGAGGCAAAAGGGGTGCAGAAACAGGGAAGAGGGTTGCAGAAAGAAGCACGAGTGGTGCAGAAAGAAGCAAAGAGGTGCAGAAAGAAGCAAGAGGAGTGCAGAAAGAAGCAACAGAGGAGGAGAAAGAGGCAAGAGGGGTGCAAAAAGCGGGAAGAGGGGTACAGAAAGAGGCAAAAGGAGTGCAGAAAGACGCAAGAGATGTGCAGAAAGAATCAAAAGAAGTGCAGAAAGAAGGAACAGAGGTGCAGAGAGAGGCAACAGGGGTGAAGAAAGAGGGAAGAGGGGTGGAGAAAGAGGCAAGAGAGGTGCAGAAAGAAGCAATAGAGCTGCAGAAAGAAACAAAGAAGTGCAGAAAGAAGAAACACAGGTGCAGAAAGAGGCAAGAGGGGTGTAGTAAGAGGCAAAAGGGGTGCAAAAGAAGCAAGAGGTGTAGAAAGAAACTAACAAAGTGCAGAAAGAAGGAACAGAGGTGCAGAAAGAGGCAAGAGAGGGTGCAGAAAGAAACAAAGAAGTGCAGAAAGAAACAACAGAGGTGTACAAAGAGGCAAGAGGAGTTGAGAAAAGGGATGAGGGGTACAGAAAGAGGCACGAGGGGTGCAGAAAGAAGCAAGAGAGAAGCAGAAAGAAGCAAGATAAGTGCATAAAAAAGCAACAGAGATGCAAAAAGGGATAAGTGGGGTGGAGGAAGTGGCAAGAGGGATACAGAAAGAAGCA
Source organism: Calotriton arnoldi (assembly GCA_963921515.1). NCBI lineage: Eukaryota > Metazoa > Chordata > Amphibia > Caudata > Salamandridae > Calotriton > Calotriton arnoldi. Next base: position 1,026,518 of record CAWUFW010006822.1, read on the forward strand.
AGAGTGGTGCAGAAAGAAACAAGAGAGGTGTTGAAAGAAGCAAGTGGAGTGCAGAAAGAAGCAACAGAGATGCAAAAAGGGGTGAGTGGGGTGGAGGAAGTGGAAAGGGGGATGCAGAAAGAAGCAAGAGTGGTGCAGAAAGAAACAAGAGAGGTGTCGAAAGAAGCAAGTGGAGTGCAGAAAGAAGCAACAGAGATGCAAAAAGGGGTAAGTGGGGTGGAGGAAGTGGCAAGGGGGATGCAGAAAGAAGCAAGAGTGGTGCAGAAAGAAACAAGAGAGGTGTCAAAAGAAGCAAGTGGAGTGCAGAAAGAAGCAACAGAGATGCAAAAAGGGGTAAGTGGGGTGGAGGAAGTGGCAAGAGGGATGCAGAAAGAAGCAAGAGTGGTGCAGAAAGAAACAAAAGAAGAGCAGAAAGAAGGAACAGAGGTGCAGAAAGAGGCAAGAAGGGTGCAGAAAGAGGGAAGAGGCATGCAGAAAGAAGCACGAGTGGTGCAGAAAGAAGCAAAGAGGTGCAGAAAGAAGCAAGAGGAGTGCAGAAAGAAGCAACAGAGGAGGAGAAAGAGGCAAGAGGGGTGCAAAAAGCGGGAAGAGGGGTACAGAAAGAGGCAAAAGGAGTGCAGAAAGACGCAAGAGATGTGCAGAAAGAAACATAAGAAGTGCAGAAAGAAGGAACAGAGGTGCAGAGAGAGGCAACAGGGTGAAGAAAGAGGGAAGAGGGTGGAGAAAGAGGCAAGGGGTGCAGAAAGAAGCAATAGAGCTGCAGAAAGAAACAAAAGAAGTGCAGAAAGAAGGAACACAGGTGCAGAAAGAGGCAAGAGGGTGCAGTAAGAGGCAAGAGGGTGCAAAAGAAGCAAGAGGTGCAGAAAGAAACTAACGAAGTTCAGAAAGAAGGAACAGAGGTGCAGAAAGAGGCAAGAGGGTGCAGAAAGAAACAAAAGAAGTGCAGAAAGAAACAACAGAGGTGTACAAAGAGGCAAGAGGAGTTGAGAACAAGGGATGAGGGGTACAGAAAGAGGCATGAGGGGTGCAGAAAGAAGCAAGAGAGAAGCAGAAAGAAGCAAGATAAGTGCATAAAAAAGCAACAGAGATGCAGAAAGGGAGAAGTGGGGTGGAGAAGAGGTAAGAGGGATACAGAAAGAAAGAAGAGAGGTGCAGAAAGAAAGAAAAGAAGTGCAGAAAGAAGGAACAGAGGTGCAGAAAGAGGCAAGGGGGCTGCAGAAAGAGGAAAGAGGGGTGCAGAAAGAGGCACAGGGGTTGCAGAAAGAAAGGCCAGAGGTGCAGAAAGAAGCAAGAGAAGTGCAGAAAGAAGCAACAGGTGCAGAAAGAGGGATGAGGGGTGGGTAAAGAGGTAAGAGGAGTGCAGAAAAAAGCAAGAGAGGTGCAGAAAGAAACCAAAGAAGTGCAAAAAGGAAGAACAGAGGTGCAGAAAGAGGCAAGAGGGGTGCAGAAAGAGGGAAGAGGGGTGCAGAAAGAGGCACAGGGTTTGCAGAAAGAAGGGACAGAGGTGCAGAAAGAAGGAACAGAGGTGCAAAAAGAGGCACGAGGGGTGCAGAAAGAGGGAAGAGGGGTGCAGAAAGAAGCACGAGTGGTGCAGAAAGAAGCAAGAGAGGTGTAGAAAGAAGCAAGAGAAATTCAGAAAGAAGCAACAGAGATGCAGAAAGGGAGAAGTGGGGTGGAGAAAGAGGCAAGACGGATACAGAAAGAAACAAGAGAGGTGCAGAAAGAAACAAAAGAAGTGCAGAAAGAAGGAACAGAGGTGCAGAAAGAGGCAAGAGGGGTGCAAAAGAAGAAAGAGCGGTGTTAAAGAGGCATGAGGGTGCAGAAAGAAGCAAGAGGCGTGCAGAAAGAAACAAAGAAGTGCAGAAAGAAGGAACAGAGGTGCAGAAAGAGGCAAGAGGGGTGCAGAAAGAGGAAGAAGGGTGCATAAAGAAGCACGAGTTGTGCAGAAAGAAGCCAGAGAGGTGCAGAAAGAAGCAAGAGGAGTGCAGAAAGAAGCAACAGAGATGCAGAAAGAGGTAAGTGGGTGGAGAAAGAGGCAAGAGGTGTACAGAAAGACAGCAAGAGAGTTGCAGCAAGAAGGAAGAGAATGCAGAAAGAAGCAACAGAGATGCAGAAAGGGAGAAGTGGGGTGGAGAAAGAGGCAAGAGGGATACAGAAAAAAACAAGAGAGGTGCATAAAGAAATAAAAGAAGTGCAGAAAGAAGGAACAGAGGTGCAGAAAGAGGCAAGAGGGTGCAGAAAGAAGCACGAGTGGTGCAGAAAGAAGTAAGAGAGGTGTAGAAATAAGCAAGAGGAGTGCAGAAAGAAGCAACAGAGATGCAAAAAGGAAGTGAGGTGGAGAAAGCAGAAAAAGGGATACAGAAAGAAGCAAGAGAGTTGCAGAAAGAAGCAAGAGAAATCCATAAAGAAGCAACAGAGATGCAGAAAGGGAGAAGTGGGGTGAAGAAAGAGACAAGAGGGATACAGAAAGAAACAAGAGAGGTGCAGAAAGAAACAAAAGAAGTGCAGAAAGAAGGAACACAGGTGCAGAAAGAGGCAAGAAGGGTGCGGAAAGAGGCAAAAGGGGTGCAGAAAGAAGAGAGACGTGCAGAAAGAAAGAAAAGAAGTGCAGAAAGAAGGAATAGAGGTGCAGAAAGAGGCAAGAGGGGTGCAGAAAGAAAGAAAAGAAGTGCAGAAAGAAGCAACAGAGGTGCAGAAAGAGGCAAGAGGAGTGCAGAACGAGGGATGAGGGGTGCAGAAAGAGGCATGAGAGGTGCAGAAAGAAGCAAGAGAGATGCAGAAAGAAGCAAGAGAAATGCAGAAAGAAGCAACAGAGATACAGAAAGGGGGAAGTGGGGTTGAGAAAGAGGCAAGAGGGAAACAGAAAGAAACAAGAGAGGTGCAGAAAGAAGCAAAATGAGTGCAGAAAGAAGGAACTGAGGTGCAGAAAGAGGCAAAAGGGGTGCAGAAAGAAGCAAGAGAAGTGCAGAAAGAAGCAACAGAGGTGCAGAAAGAGGGATGAGGGATGGAGAAAGAGGCAAGAGAAGTGAAGAAAGAAGCAGCAGAGATGCAAAAAGGGGGAACAGGGGTGGAGAAAGTGGCAAGAGGGATGCAGAAAGAAGCAAGAGTGGTGCAGAAAGAAACAAAAGAAGAGCAGAAAGAAGGAACAGAGGTGCAGAAAGAGGCAAGAAGGGTGCAGAAAGAGGGAAGAGGGTTGCAGAAAGAAGCACGAGTGGTGCAGAAAGAAGCAACAGAGGTGCAGAAAGAGGCAAGAGGAGTGCAGAAAGAGGGATGAGGGGTGCAGAAAGAGGCATGAGAGGTGCAGAAAGAAGCAAGAGAGATGCAGAAAGAAGCAAGAGAAATGCAGAAAGAAGCAACAGAGATACAGAAAGGGGAAGTGGGGTTGAGAAAGAGGCAAGAGGGAAACAGAAAGAAACAAGAGAGGTGCAGAAAGAAGCAAAATGAGTGCAGAAAGAAGGAACTGAGGTGCAGGAAGAAACAAAGGAAGTGCAGAAAGAAGGAACAGAGATGCAAAAAGAGGCAAGAGGGGTGCAGAAAGAGAGAAGAGGGGTGCAGAAAGAGGCACAAGGGTTGCAGAAAGAAGCAAGAGAGTTGCAGAAAGAAATAAAAGAAGTGCAGACAGAAGGAACAGAGGTGCAGAAACAGGCAAGAGGGATGCAGAAAGAGGGAAGAGCGGTGTGAAAGAGACACGAGGGGTGCAGAAAGAAGCATGAGGCGTGCAGAAAAAAGCAAGAGAGTTGAAGAAAGAAACAAAAGAAGTGTAGAAAGAACTAACAGAAGTGCAGAAAGAGGCCAAGGGTTGCAGAAAGAGGGAAGAAGGGTACATAAAGAAGCACGAGTTGTGCAGAAAGAAGCCAGAGAGGTGTAGAAAGAAGCAAGAGAGTGCAGAAAGAAGCAACAGAGATGCAAAAAGGGGTAAGTGGGGTGGAGAAAGAGGCAAGAGGGATACAGAAAGAAGCAAGAGAGTTGCAGCAAGAAGGAAGAGAAATGCAGAAAGAAGCAACAGAGATGCAGAAAGGGAGAAGTGGGGTGGAGAAAGAGGCAAGAGGGATACAGAAAAAAATAAGAGAGGTGCATAAAGAAATAAAAGAAGTGCAGAAAGAAGGAACAGAGGTGCAGAAAGAGGCAAGAGGGGTGCAGAAAGAAGCACGAGTGGTGCAGAAAGAAGTAAGAGAGGTGTAGAAATAAGCAAGAGGAGTGCAGAAAGAAGCAACAGAGATGCAAAAAGGGGAAGTGAGGTGGAGAAAGAGTAAAGGGATACAGAAAGAAGCAAGAGAGTTGCAGAAAGAAGCAAGAGAAATCCATAAAGAAGCAACAGAGATGCAGAAAGGGAGAAGTGCGGTGGAGAAAGAGACAAGAGGGATACAGAAAGAAACAAGAGAGGTGCAGAAAGAAACAAAAGAAGTGCAGAAAGAAGGAACACAGGTGCAGAAAGAGGCAAGAAGGGTGCGGAAAGAGGCAAAAGGTGTGCAGAAAGAAGAGAGACATGCAGAAAGAAAGAAAAGAAGTGCAGAAAGAAGGAATAGAGGTGCAGAAAGAGGCAAGAGGGGTGCAGAAAGAAAGAAAAGAAGTGCAGAAAGAAGCAACAGAGGTGCAGAAAGAGGCAAGAGGAGTGCAGAAAGAGGGATGAGGGGTGCAGAAAGAGGCATGAGAGGTGCAGAAAGAAGCAAGAGAGATGCAGAAAGAAGCAAGAGAAATGCAGAAAGAAGCAACAGAGATACAGAAAGGGGGAAGTGGGGTTGAGAAAGAGGCAAGAGGGAAACAGAAAGAAACAAGAGAGGTGCAGAAAGAAGCAAAATGAGTGCAGAAAGAAGGAACTGAGGTGCAGAAAGAGGCAAAAGGGGTGCAGAAAGAAGCAAGAGCAGTGCAGAAAGAAGCAACAGAGGTGCAGAAAGAGGGATGAGGGATGGAGAAAGAGGCAAGAGAAGTGAAGAAAGAAGCAGCAGAGATGCAAAAAGGGGGAACAGGGGTGGAGAAAGTGGCAAGAGGGATGCAGAAAGAAGCAAGAGTGGTGCAGAAAGAAACAAAAGAAGAGCAGAAAGAAGGAACAGAGGTGCAGAAAGAGGCAAGAAGGGTGCAGAAAGAGGGAAGAGGGTTGCAGAAAGAGGCATTAGAGGTGCAGAAAGAAGCAAGAGAGATGCAGAAAGAAGCAAGAGAAATGCAGATAAATGCAACAGAGATACAGAAAGGGGGAAGTGGGGTTGAGAAAGAGGCAAGAGGGAAACAGAAAGAAACAAGAGAGGTGCAGAAAGAAGCAAAATGAGTGCAGAAAGAAGGAACTGAGGTGCAGAAATAAACAAAAGAAGTGCAGAAAGAAGGAACAGAGATGCAAAAAGAGGCAAGAGGGGTGCAGAAAGAGAGAAGAGGGTGCAGAAAGAGGCACAAGGGTTGCAGAAAGTAGGAACAGATGTGCAGAAAGAAGCAAGAGAAGTGCAGAAAGAAGCAACAGAGGTGCAGAAAGAGGGATGAGGGTCAGAGAAAGAGGCAAGAGAAGTACAGAAAGAAGCAACAGAGATGCAAAAAGGGGGAACAGGAGTGGAGAAAGTGGCAAGAGGGTGCAGAAAAAGCAGGAGAGGTGCAGAAAGAAACAAAAGAAGTGCAGAAAGAAGGAACAGAGGTGCAGAAAGAGGCAAGAGGGGTGCAGAAAGAGGGAAGAGGGGTGCAGAAAGAAGCACGAGTGGTGCAGAAAGAAGCAAGAGAGGTGTCGAAAGAAGCAAGTGGAGTGTAGAAAGAAGCAAACAGAGATGCAAAAGGGGTAAGTGGGGTGAGAAAGAGGCAAGAGGGATACAGAAAGAAGCAAGAGAGTTGCAGAAAGAAGGAAGAGAAATGCATAAAGAAGCAACAGAGATGCAGAAAGGGAGAAGTGGGGTGGAGAAAGAGGCAAGAGGGATACAGAAAGAAACAAGAGTGTTGCAGAAAGAAATAAAAGAAGTGCAGACAGAAGGAACAGAGGTGCAGAAAGAGGCAAGAGGGATGCAGAAAGAGGGAAGAGCGGTGTAGAAAGAGGCACGAGGGGTGCAGAAAGAAGCAAGAGGCGTGCAGAAAAAAGCAAGAGAGTTGAAGAAAGAAACAAAAGAAGTGTAGAAAGATGTAACAGAAGTGCAGAAAGAGGCCAAGGGTTGCAGAAAGAAGGGACAGAGGTGCAGAATGAAGCAAGAGAAGTACAGAAAGAAGCAACAGAGGTACAGAAAGAGGGATGAGGGGTGGAGATAGACGCAAGAGAAGTGCAGAAAGAGGGATGAGGGGTGCAGAAAGAGGCACGAGGGGTGCAGAAAGAAGCAAGAGAGATGCAGAAAGAAGCAAGAGAAATGCTGAAAGAAGCAACAGAGATGCAGAAAGGCTGAAGTGGGGTGAAGAAAGAGGCAAGAGGGATACAGAAAGAAACAAGAGAGGTGCAGAAAGAAACAAAAGAAGTGCAGAAAGAAGGAACATAAAAAGAAAGAGGCAAGAGGGGTGCTGAAAAAGGGAAGAGCGGTATGAAAGAGGCACGAGGGTGCAGAAGGAAGCAAGAGGCATGCAGAAAGAAGCAAGAGAGTTGCAGAAAGAAACAAAAGAAGTGTAGAAAGAAGTAACAGAAGTGCAGAAAGAGGCAAGAGGGGTGCAGACAGACCGATAAGGGGTGCAGAAAGAGGCACAAGGGTTGCAGAAAGAAGGGACAGAGGTGCAGAATGAAGCAAGAGAAGTGCAGAAAGAAGCAACAGAGGTACAGAAAGAGGGATGAGGGGTGGAGAAAGAGGCAAGAGAAGTGCCGAAAGAAGCAACAGAGATGCAAAAAGGGGGAACAGGGGTGGAAAAAGTGGCAAGAGGGGTGCAGAAAGAAGCAAGAGAAGCACAGAAAGAGGGAAGAGCGGTGTGAAAGAGGCACGAGGGGTGCAGAAAGAAGCACGAGGCATGCAGAAAGAGGCAAGAGAATTGCAGAAAGAAACAAAAGAAGTGTAGAAAGAAGGAACAGAGGTGCAGAAATAGGCAAGAGGGGTGCAGAAAGATGGAAGAGGGGTGCAGAAAGAGGCACAAGGGTTGCAGAAAGAAGGGACAGAGGTGCAGAATGAAGCAAGAGAAGTGCAGAAAGAAGCAAAAGAGGTGCAGAAAGAGGAATGAGGGGTTGGAGAAAGAGGCAAGAGGAGTGCAGAAAGAAGCAAGAGAGGTGCTGAAAGAAACAAAAGAAGTGCAGAAAGAAGGAACAGAGGTGCAGAAAGAGGCAAGAGGGGTGCACAAAGAGGCAAAAGGGGTGCAGAAAGAAGCGAGAGGTGCAGAAAGAAACAAAGGAAGTGCAGAAAGTGGGAACAGAGGTGCACAAAGAGGCAAGGGGGTGCACAAAGAGGGAAGAGGGGTGCATAAAGAAGCACGAGTGGTGCAGAAAGAAGCAAAGAGATGCAGAAAGAAGCAGGAGTAGTACAGAAAGAAAGAACAGAGGTGCAGAAAGAGGCAAGAGGGGTGCAAAAAGAGGGAAGAAGGGTGCAGAAAGAGGCACAAGGGGTGCAGAAAAAAAGGAAGAGATGTGCAGAAAGAAACAAAAGAAGTGCAGAAAGAAGGAACAGAGGTGCAGAAAGAGGCCACAGGGGTGATAAAAGAGTGGTGCACAAAGAGGAAAGAGGGGTTTGAAAGAGGCACGAGGAGTGCAGAAAGAAGCAAGAGGAGTGCAGAAAGAAGCAACAGAGTTGCAGAAAGAGGCAAGAGGGGTGCAAAAAGAGGGAAGAGGCGTACAGAAAGAGGCACGTGGGGTGCAGAAAGAAGCAAGAGATGTGCAGAAAGAAACAAAAGAAGTGCAGAAAGAAAGAACAGAGATGCAGAAAGTAGCAACATGGGTTCAGAAAGAGGGTGGATGGGTGGAGAAAGAGGTAAGGGGGTGCATAAAGAAGCAAGAGAGCTGTAGAAAGAAACAGAAGATGTGCAGAAAGAAGGCACAGAGGTGCAGAAAGAGGCAAGAGGGTACAGAAAGAGAAAGAGGGCTGCAGAAAGAGGCAAAAGGGGTGCAGAAAGAAGTGAGAGGTGCAGAAAGAAACAAAAGAAGTGCAGAAAGAAGGAACAGATGTGCAGAAAGAGGCAAGAGGGGTGCACAAAGAGGGAAGAGGGGTTTGAAAGAGACACGAGGAGTGCAGAAAGAAGCAAGAGGAGTGTTTAAAGAAGCAGCAGAGTTGGAGAAAGAGGCAAGAGGGGTGCAAAAAGAGGGAAGAGGGGTGCAGAAAGAGGCATGTGGGGTGCAGAAAGAAGCAAGAGATTTGCAGAAAGAAACAAAAGAAGTGCAGAAAGAAAGAACAGAGGTGCAGAAAGAAGCAACAGGGGTGCAGAAAGAGGGTGGATTGGTGGAGAAAGAGGTAAGGGGGTGCATAAAGAAGCAAGAGAGCTATAGAAAGAAACAGAAGATGTGCAGAAAGAAGGAACAGAGGTGCAGAAAGAGGCAAGAGGGGTGCAGAAAGAGGGAAGACGGGTACAGAAAGAGGGAATAGGGGTGCAGAAAGAAGTGAGAGGTGCAGAAAGAAACAAAAGAAGTACAGAAAGAAGGAACAGAGGTGCAGAAAGAGGCAAGAGAGGTGCGGGAAGAGGAGTGTGAAAGAGGCACGAGGGGTGCAGAAAGAAGCAAGAGAGGTGCAGAAAGAAGCAACAGAGGTGCAGCAATGGGGAAGAGGGGTGCAGAAAGAAACAATATAAGTGCAGAATGAAGGAACAGAGGTGCAGAAAGTGGCAACAGGGGTGCAGAAAGAGGCAAAAGAGATGCAGAAATTAGAACAGATTTGCAAAAAGAGGCAAGAGATGTGCAGAAAAAGAAAGAAAGGTGCAGAAAGAAGCAACAGAAATGCAGAAAGAGGCAAGAGAGGCGCAGAAAGAAGCAAGAGTGGCTTGCACACCATTAGTACCAATTTAACACCCACATTTAGCAATAAGTAAGAGGTGACCATTCTAGGTTTGCAAAGGACCTTCCACCACGCTGTAACACTTGTTGCTGCATTTTTGGTAACGATTGAACCGTTTGAGCTAGAAACAAGGCTTTTTTGTACAAATCTGCAGATTAGGTTGCAGATGATGGATTATGTGGCTAATGCGGAAAATGTATAATTGTGCGAAAGTCGATGCAGCCAAACAGTCGCATAATTTCAGTGGCCCTGCTCATACCTCTGACTAGGTCCAGAAGTGCTCCTCACTGATTCCTTCTTTTTTTGTCTCATTGAGTTCATAGTTTAGCTTCTATGGAAACAAGGTAGTCTAAACCTGAGGTTACCACTCAACAACACAGACTACCATTCCACATAATTACTCTCCATAACACATATTCCCAGTCTACATAATTCCTATACACTAAATACCACATACTTTCTATCCACATAATTTCACTGCACAACATACCACATAATTCCACTACACACAATGTACATCCACTCCACTCCAAAAACATTAGTAAAAAACTCTTACATTTACAACGCCAATAGCTCTAACTCTTGCAAATGCGAGACCTATTACATTACAAATGCTTCTTTAACTTGTAGTCGCGTTTGCAGAGTGGTGGAGAAAGGGGCTGGGCCTCCAACCAGCGCTCAGGAATTCTCTGCGTAGGACTTACAGGAGGTACCAGGAGGGCTTCTTGGCTCCCAAAGTCCCTCAGGAGTAAAGTGGACTTCATCCTCCAACCCGTAGTGTGCCAGGAGGCGCGTTTGCAGAGTGGTGGAGAAAGGGGGGGCGTGGCCTCCAAAGACCTCTTAGCGATCCCACTGTGTGGGACTTACTGGAGGTAACAGGAGGAGTAGTTGGCCCCAAGGACAACCTTGGGGCCAACTACCCTCCTATTACCTCCAGTAAGTCCCACACAGCAGCATTGGTAAGTACTCATAGCAGGCCATGCCCCCTTGACCACCAGTCTGCAAACGCGCTCCCTGGCGAGCTCTTGGATGGGGATTAAAGTCCCCTTCACTGCTGGGAGTCCTTAGGGGACAACTAGCTTACCTGATACCTCCAATATGCCCCAGATAGTGGGATTGCTTACAGATGGACACAGGCCATACCCCCTTTCTCCACCACGCTGCAAACGCGCCCCCTGGCGTGTTCTTGGTTGGCGGATTAAGTCCCCTTGAATCCTGAGAGTCCCAGGGGGCCAACTAGCCCACCAGGTACCTCCAGTAAGCCCCACACAGCTGGATTGCTGAGAATGGTCCAAGGCCACGCCCCCTTTTTACACTACTCTGCAATTGAGCCTCCTGGTGCACTGCTGCTCGGGGATGAAGTCCACTTTAGTCCTGAGGTCCTCAGGACACATGTGGACCTCATCGCCCCACCAGCAGTGCGCCAAGAGGTGCATTTGCAGAGTGGATTAAAAAGGGGCATGGCCTCGGACCATTTCTCAGCAATCCCACTGTGTGGGGCTTACTGGAAATACCTGGTGGGCTAGTTGGCCCCTAAGGACCCTTAAGGATCTAGGAGACTTAATCCCCCAACCCACAACACGCCAGGAGGTGCGTTTGCAGGGAGGGGGCGGGGCCAACAGCGAGATGCCGTATTTTTCCCCTTTTTTGGTGGATTAGAAGGGGGGCTGTGTGGCCGCCCTTCTCTCAATATTTTCTGGGCCCTGGGTACCCCATCCCCCAGGGCCTGCCACTATTCATTTTGCTTTTAAAAACAAAAAAACAGGAAGGGGGTTGAGCAGCCCCCTCCCGAGGCAGATTTTGGCCTCGGGGACCCAGTCCCCGAGCATGGCCACATATTTATTTTCTTTTTAAAGGAGGGGGCCGTGCAGCCCCCTCCTGAGGCCTTTTTTTGGCCCCGGGGACCCCATCCCCGGGGCCTGGCCAGCATTTCCAATTTTTTTATTTTGGAGCTCCTGAGGCCAATTAAGGCCCTGGGGACCCCATCCCCAGGGCCTGGCCAGCCTGGATTTTTGGGGGAGGGGGTCCACGTGGCCCCCTCTTGAGGCCAATTATGGCCCCAGGGACCCCATTCCCTGGGGCCTGGCCTTACGTTGGGGACCGCGGGGCCCCAATACCCATGCTGTCCCAGCCAGCTCCTTGCCTCCTGCGGGAGCCGCCATTGCTTTTGGACAAGGGGAGCTGCTGACATTAAGCTCCCTTGTCCAAAGCAATCTGCTTTGCTTCATGGAAGCAAGAGCAGGTTTCTGCCTCGCTTCCATAAGCAAAGCAGAGTTTGCAATGACAGGGCGGGAGCCGTGCTCCTGCCCTGTCATTGCAAAACTGCAATGTCCCGGGGTGGGCACCCCAGGACATTGCCGGAGCCGGGCTGGGGGTGGCAGTCCCCAGGGCCATAGAGGGCTCCATGAGGGGGCCACCAGCCTCTCCCAACGTGAAAATAGCCCCGGGGAGGTGGTGGTCCTCGGGGCTGGGGAGCCGCAATGGACCCCCGCATTTCAATAATAAGTGCCCTGGGGAGGTGGTGGTCCACAGGGCAGTGTGGGGGGGCTCGAGCCCCCCCACACATATTATCATTAATAGCCCTGGGGAGGTGGCGGTTCCCAGGGCTTGGGGGTCCCGCGAGGCCCTCCGCCCCATAATAAGAAATGCCTCGGGGAGGTGGTGGTCCCCGGGGAAGCGTGGGGGGGCAGGAGCCTCCCCACGCAGTGTTTTGAAAAAAGCCCCGGGGAGGGGCCGCATAACCCCCGGCATATTATGAGCAAAGCCCCGGGGAGGTGGTGGTCCCCGGGGCTGCGGGGGCCCTGCGGGCATCCGCTACATACATTTTGATTGCCCCCGGGACCTGGCCCACCCGGGAGCTTAAGGAAAACGAAGCACGGGAGCCGGCGTTCCATTTTTAAAAAAAAAATTCTACCGGATTCGTGCACCCAGCGCGACTCCGGCAGAAAATTAAAAAAAAAATGCTGGACCCCCTGAGAAGGCCTAGGGGGTCATGGTGTTTTCTACCCTGCCTCCTTTTCTTGTTTTTTATCTTCTTTTTTTTACTGTTTTCTTGTGACTCGGTTTTACTGAGTCACAAGATGGCTGCCAACACTTCTTGGTTTGAAGTGTTGCCAGCCAATCAGAATGAAGCTTGTGATCGGGAGGGTTCGCGAATCCTCCTCGGTCACCAGATATCAATATTTTTTATTTTTAAATTTCTCCAGAACTACTGAACGGATTTACACCATTTAAAGCAATGAGTATACTCTGGACCAAGAGCTACCTCTCTGCCAAATTTGGTGTAATTCCGTTCAGCAGTTCGGGCTGGAGCCACGACAAAAGTTCCCATGACATGGAGAAAAAGCGCTTTGGGACCCCCCGCTTGACGAATCACCCCAAAACTTGCAAGACATGAGCTGACCGGAGCGTGCCATTAGTTTTAAAAATTTCACGAAGATTCATCAAACGGCGCCAAAGATATTGGCAAATCAAAAAACGCTTTTCTTATGGGAAACTAGGTCCTAACTATAACTTCCTACTAGCGACTGCCAGTAGGTAATATATATATATATATATATATATATATATATATATATATATATATATATATATATATATATATATACAGCCAGGATCCCAAAGAAAGACCACGCCGGGTCAAACACGGGCACAGACTCCGAAATGGGTGAAAAAAGTTCATTTATTGCATATCCATGTCAAGATGGCGGCGTTTCGACCGCAAGCCTGCGGTCTTGATCACATAACGCGCTGCAGTGAAATACATGTTATATATACATACAGTAGTGACTTTACTCTTTCCATAGGTGAATACCGATTGGTTAAACTTTTGCGACCTGCGGTAAATATTCAGTGTCATCGGCCGATGACTAAGCACATAACGTGAGGCAACATTGTAACAGACATAGATAAAAGCCTGGGCATCTGCATTATATGACTATATATATATATATAAATTCTTTTTTCCTGGTTTGTGGCAGTTTTTTTCTGGCAGTTTATCGATTTGTCAAGTCATAGTTTTGTCTTTAACGATGTCTATGTAAAAATATAGCAGTTTGACAGAGTTTTATAAATTATTTGGTATTTTATGGTTTTAAATTTATTAACAAGTACGTTTAACTTAAATATAAGTTTTACTGACTTGGTTAGGTTGTTGGTCTTTAATGCTGTGGTGAGAGAATCCGGCAGAGTTCCTCGCCTTGAAGCGTTTGTCATTTTTGAACTATTTGGTTGTTTAATTTAGTGTGCCTTTGTAGTGTTTTCCCTTTTGGGCCCACTTTGGTTCTTCCTTAGTTTTGCTCATTAGATATTTAGGCTGCCTCTGCTCTTCACAGCCACACATAATACAGTTGTTTTTGTGCCATTATTTTAGGAATACGCTGTACTTGTTGATTGCTATTCAGTGATTCCTCTCGGGAGTTAGTCTGCACATTTTGTACAAGGTTGCCTGGAATATATAACAACATGGTGTACTGTTTTCTATGTTTGAGTCAGAAACAGCTCCTAACATTTTAGACATAACATGGAAGCACAGATAGCTTTCCAACACAGTAATTTTATCATATAACCTGTGTCTCATCCCTTTGGGGGTAGATAGGAGAATTCTGGCAGAGAGACCTGTCCTGGAACAAACACCAGCAGAGCCTGACATACAGCCTTGAGTAAACTGAGTTTACACTCATGATGTGAACCACCCAACTATGTATATCATGTATGGGGTATGTTGCCAAACCCAGAGATCACTTATATATCCCCGTGTCCTCACAGTAAGCAGAGGATTAGACAGATAGATAATTTGCCATGGTGGTGATGTTTATTTTATACAGTCTGTTAGTAATGCTAATTACTTTGTTAAGTTTCATCTGCCTACTGATCTCAGCACATTTGCTCCATAATAGACTACAGTAGGATCAATAAATATATTGTAAACTTTCTTTGTGTCTTTCTTTTGTTTACTTATGGCATGCATGAGTGAGAGACGAAAGGCGATGATCTATTTCCACGGTTCCCTTGGGGACTGGAGGGTCATGTTCTAGGTTTCCAAAATCACCTGTTACTTAGGGAAGTTTAGGAGTTTAGGTGAGGCACTGTGAGCTAGCTAGGATTTGGGCCGACAGATACTGAGGTTGTAAAGAGACTCAGTCCCTACATTCTGACGTCCTGTCATCCCAAGGCAAATTTATGCTTTACCAGCAGAATCCCTTTGACATGGCGCTACCAGCGATTGGTTAGGTGCTTATTAACGGGTCTCCTGAGTAGTACTTGTGCGTGCACATAGTACCCTTGCACCTCCTCCGGAGACATCTGTGGTGTATAGGATTAATCCTCCACAGTATTTTAGGAAGCACCTAATATTTTCTGTTGGTTGTTCATGCTTGAACCTTTTAATGGAATACCCATATTAGTGTTTGCACTCTGTTTCCATCACTGTTTTATTAATGGCTGCGCCACAGCCTATACCAATAGCTGACAATTGAAGACCTGCTGTCCATGCACATTTAAATTTACATAGCCTTGGCAATGTAGGTGGTGACATAATCTTCATGTTTGAAGCCCAGTATGTGTATTTTTTAGAAGTATTTTATTCTTCAGTTAATTTTCCAGGTGTGGATGCTAATACAGGATCATTTCATAAATACACTAACGTTGCACCACCACAAAAAAAAAACAGACTGTATCAGCTCTTAGAAATTCCACTTTCACATTGGAAACATCATAATTGGTTTTGAGGTGCCCTAATACACAGACCTAGGGCCTTATCACGACTTTGCCGGTCCCATCTGTTGTAGGATTGCCAAAGCCGTGGTGTGACCGACTGCCAGATTAGGAGTTAAATCCTGGTTTGGCGGGTGGTCGTGCAGCGTTCTGATGATGGGGGTCTGCTAGGCTCATAGAAGAGTCTATCAAGCAGACTGCTGCAGTCAGAGCGCCGCCTGCACCTTTCTGCATGGCGTGGCATATATGCCACACCGTGCAGGAAGTGAGGGGTGCAAAACCCCCCCAGGTCCAAATCTAGCAGGGGGCCCTGTTACGGCCCCCTTTGTTGATATTCCACCACACTTTTCATGGCGGGTTCACTGCCCTGAAAAGGGCGGTGAAATGGCAACCCGGAATATGCTTGCCGGTACTGGCTGCGTCACCGTCACCATATTCCTGCCGGTGAAAGACAGCTGGCCCAGCGGGATCCTTGATCCTGGCGGTGCCAGCGGTCTCGTGGCAGTCCGACAACCTCAGTCGTAATACTGCCAGCGGTACCAGAGTGTGGTGGTGGTCAGACCGCCACCACGGGTATGGCGGTCCTAAGGACCACCGTACTCGTAATAAGGGGCTTAGTCATGTATGCACAGGTCCCCTTAGTAATGAAGGGGCCACCTGGCCAGCATTAGTTGGCTATACACCATTCCTTAAGTTACAAAATGTCATTGCTAATGAGCTAGTACAATTACACAATGGTCTAGTTAGATTATATAGACCCTTAATTCAATACGTTTCACGCACCTTGATAGCTGTGCCAGCAAGGGCAGCTTTAGCAGGGCAACCACAGTTACCTGCAGTACCCACAACAAGTCCTGTAATTATTCATTTCATTATAGGTAAAATCTCTGCAAACACTGAGGGAATTCCTTTTTGGATAGCCCAAAAAATTAATCAGATTGAAGCCGTGTTTACCCTTACTGGACCACTAGACAACCACAGAATATTGACTATGTGTTCACCCCATGGGATGGTTCCCCAAATAGGTGCCTGTGCCACTTGGGGCACAGTATTTGCTGCAGTCTATACCATCACACATGGTACTCCATCTATGTCAGTCTTGCTGGAGATGTTACTACAAATACAGGGAAGCTGCTGCCCTGGATTTGGGGATGAAATTAATGGGAAATGTTCCCGTGGTCTACTCAATGATTCTGTCGAACATTAAAGGCGAAGCGACTTCTTTTGCTAAACGCCAGCGGCTCGCGCTAGTTGCACCAGTCGACAAGGAACGTGAACTACCTATAATTATTGCTGAAGTATATACTTCTATAGGTCACAATAATTTGAGGGCCAGATCCAATAAATCACAACTTGGCAAACCTGGGTCCAATAAGGACATTGCCAAGGAGAATCCAGACTTTGTTAAAAACGATAGGACAAACCCAAACCTAAAGAAAAGGCTAGGTGTCTATGAGGTTCTCTGCCATCGGGGTCCTCTGACAGATGCTATAATTTGCCTGATTGCACACAGTTGAAAGCACTTGACACGTATCAGCATTCTGATACTTGTCCTTCTTGTTCCTTTCAGGACTTATTGGAAAAACAATATGAGAGAGGAGGGCGTTCTGAGCGCAGGCAGGAAGAGTATGCGTAACCGAAAAATGACTCACAATGCTCATCTCAAGTGAATATAAAGAAGGAGGCGAAACCTCCACATTTTAAGTCCCAATTTCAGAAAAATGCAGAAGAATGGGCTCTTGCACAAGCCCCAGCTTTATATTACAATCATGTCGGCTGGTATAAGAATCCTCCTTATCATGTAAAACCCATACGGTCCAGCCCACAAGTGCAAACACAATACCCAATAAAAAGGGACGCTAAAGCACCTGTTAGAGATATACTCTTACCATTACAGTACCAGGGACTAATTTGAACCCTGTGACTCCCAAATGAATAACTCTCTTTTTCCTGTCTTAAAACTGGATCATTCATATCATATAGTCTTAGACTATAGACATTTCAATAGTCATACATGCACAATTGCAATACAAAATACATACAGTATGGCACTTATAAATAATATAGGGCCTGATTCACAGAACTAACTTACGTCAAAAACGTAAGTTAGTACTTTTGGTATTCACAGAATACACTTACTCATTTTGGTATTCACAGAATGAACTTACTCATTTCGGTATTCACAGAAGTTAGTAGTCCTAACTTTAGGACTCCTAAATGCCTTCTGTGAATACCGAAAGTCTTAAAGTTAGGATTTTTCTCAGTTTAGGAGTAGTAAAGTTAGGACTCCTAACTTTAGGACTCCTAAATGCCTTCTGTGAACACCGAAAGTCTTAAAGTTAGGATTTTTCTCAGTTTAGGACTAGTAAAGAGGCAAAAGGAGTGCAGAAAGACGCAAGAGATGTGCAGAAAGAAACAAAAGAAGTGCAGAAAGAAGGAACAGAGGTGCAGAAAGAGGCAACAGGGGTGAAGAAAGAGGGAAGAGGGGTGGAGAAAGAGGCAAGGGGGTGCAGAATGAAGCAATAGAGCTGCAGAAAGAAACAAAATAAGTGCAGAAAGAAGGAACACAGGTGCAGAAAGAGGCAAGAGGGGTGCAGAAAGAAACAAAAGAAGTGCAGAAAGAAGCAACAGAGGTGCAGAAAGAGGCAAGAGGAGTGCAGAAAAAGGGATGAGGGGTACAGAAAGAGGCATGAGGGGTGCAGAAAGAAGCAAGAGAGAAGCAGAAAGAAGCAAGAGAAATGCATAAAAAAGCAACAGAGATGCAGAAAGGGGAAGTGGGGTGGAGAAGAGGCAAGAGGGATACAGAAAGAAAGAAGAGAGGTGCAGAAAGAAACAAAAGAAGTGCAGAAAGAAGGAACAGAGGTGTAGAAAGAGGCAAGGGGGCTGCAGAAAGAGGAAAGAGGGGTGCAGAAAGAGGCATGAGTGGTGCATAAAGAAGCAAAAGATGTGCAGAAAGAAGCAAGAGGAGTGCAGAAAGAAGCAACAGAGGAGGAGAAAGAGGCAAGAGGGGTGCAAAAAGCGGGAAGAGGGGTACAGAAAGAGGCAAAAGGAGTGCAGAAAGACACAAGAGATGTGCAGAAAGAAAAAAAAAGAAGTGCAGAAAGAAGGAACAGAGGTGCAGAGAGAGGCAACAGGGGTGAAGAAAGAGGGAAGAGGGGTGGAGAAAGAGGCAAGGGGGTGCAGAAAGAAGCAATAGAGCTGCAGAAAGAAACAAAAGAAGTGCAGAAAGAAGGAACACAGGTGCAGAAAGAGGCAAGAGGGGTGCAGTAAGAGGCAAAAGGGGTGCAAAAAGAAGCAAGAGGTGCAGAAAGAAACTAACGAAGTGCAGAAAGAAGGAACAGAGGTGCAGAAAGAGGCAAGAGGGGTGCAGAAAGAAACAAAAGAAGTGCAGAAAGAAACAACAGAGGTGTACAAAGAGGCAAGAGGAGTTGAGAAAAAGGGATGAGGGGTACAGAAAGAGGCACGAGGGGTGCAGAAAGAAGCAAGAGAGAAGCAGAAAGAAGCAAGATAAGTGCATAAAAAAGCAACAGAGATGCAGAAAGGGAGAAGTGGGGTGGAGAAGAGGCAAGAGGGATACAGAAAGAAAGAAGAGAGGTGCAGAAAGAAAGAAAAGAAGTGCAGAAAGAAGGAACAGAGGTGCAGAAAGAGGCAAGGGGGCTGCAGAAAGAAGAAAGAGGGTGCAGAAAGAGGCACAGAGGTTGCAGAAAGAAAGGACAGAGGTGCAGAAAGAAGCAAGAGAAGTGCAGAAAGAAGCAACAGAGGTGCAGAAAGAGGGATGAGGGGTGGATAAAGAGGCAAGAGGGGTGCAGAAAGAGGCACAGGGGTTGCAGAAAGAAGGGACAGAGGTGCAGAAAGAAGGAACAGTGGTGCAAAAAGAGGCACGAGGGGTGCAGAAAGAGGGGTGCAGAAAGAAGCACGAGTGGTGCAGAAAGAAGCAAGAGAGGTGTAGAAAGAAGCAAGAGAAATGCAGAAAGAAGCAACAGAGATGCAGAAAGGGAGAAGTGGGGCGGAGAAAGAGGCAAGAGGGATACAGAAAGAAACAAGAGAGGTGCAGAAAGAAACAAAAGAAGTGCAGAAAGAAGGAACAGACGTGCAGAAAGAGGCAAGAGGGGTGCAACAAGAAGAAAGAGCGGTGTTAAAGAGGCATGAGGGGTGCAGAAAGAAGCAAGAGGCGTGCAGAAAGAAACAAAACAAGTGCAGAAAGAAGGAACAGAGGTGCAGAAAGAGGCAAGAGGGGTGCAGAAAGAGGGAAGAAGGGTGCATAAAGAAGCACGAGTTGTGCAGAAAGAAGCCAGAGAGGTGTAGAAAGAAGCAAGAGGAGTGCAGAAAGAAGCAACAGAGATGCAAAAAGGGGTAAGTGGGGTGGAGAAAGAGGCAAGAGGGATACAGAAAGAAGCAAGAGAGTTGCAGCAAGAAGGAAGAGAAATGCAGAAAGAAGCAACAGAGATGCAGAAAGGGAGAAGTGGGGTGGAGAAAGAGGCAAGAGGGATACAGAAAAAAACAAGAGAGGTGCATAAAGAAATAAAAGAAGTGCAGAAAGAAGGAACAGAGGTGCAGAAAGAGGCAAGAGGGGTGTAGAAAGAAGCACGAGTGGTGCAGAAAGAAGTAAGAGAGGTGTAGAAATAAGCAAGAGGAGTGCAGAAAGAAGCAACAGAGATGCAAAAAGGGGGAAGTGAGGTGGAGAAAGAGGCAAAAGGGATACAGAAAGAAGCAAGAGAGTTGCAGAAAGAAGCAAGAGAAATCCATAAAGAAGCAACAGAGATGCAGAAAGGGAGAAGTGGGGTGGAGAAAGAGACAAGAGGAATACAGAAAGAAACAAGAGAGGTGGAGAAAGAAACAAAAGAAGTGCAGAAAGAAGGAACAGAGGTGCAAAAAGAGGCAAGAGGGGTGCAGAAAGAGGAAAGAGCGGTGTGAAAGAGGCACGAGGGGTGCAGAAAGAAGCAAGAGACGTGCAGAAAGAAGCAAGAAAGTTGCAGAAAGAAACAAAAGAAGTGCAGAAAGAAGGAACAGAGATGCAAAAAGAGGCAAGAGGGGTGCAGAAAGAGAGAAGAGGGGTGCAGAAAGAGGCACAAGGGTTGCAGAAAGAAGGAACAGATGTGCAGAAAGAAGCAAGAGAAGGGCAGAAAGAAGCAACAGAGGTGCAGAAAGAGGGATGAGGGGTGGAGAAAGAGGCAAGAGAAGTACAGAAAGAAACAACAGAGATGCAAAAAGGGGGAACAGGAGTGGAGAAAGTGGCAAGAGGGGTGCAGAAAAAGCAAGAGAGGTGCAGAAAGAAACAAAGAAGTGCAGAAAGAAGGAACAGAGGTGCAGAAAGAGGCAAGAGGGGTGCAGAAAGAGGGAAGAGGGGTGCAGAAAGAAGCACGAGTGGTGCAGAAAGAAGCAAGAGAGGTGTTGAAAGAAGCAAGTGGAGTGCAGAAAGAAGCAACAGAGATGCAAAAAGGGGTAAGTGGGGTGGAGAAAGAGGCAAGAGGGATACAGAAAGAAGCAAGAGAGTTGCAGAAAGAAGGAAGAGAAATGCATAAAGAAGCAACAGAGATGCAGAAAGGGAGAAGTGGGGTGGAGAAAGAGGCAAGAGGGATACAGAAAGAAACAAGAGTGTTGCAGAAAGAAATAAAAGAAGTGCAGACAGAAGGAACAGAGGTGCAGAAAGAGGCAAGAGGGATGCAGAAAGAGGGAAGAGCGGTGTGAAAGAGGCACGAGGGGTGCAGAAAGAAGCAAGAGGCGTGCAGAAAAAAGCAAGAGAGTTGAAGAAAGAAACAAAAGAAGTGTAGAAAGAAGGAACAGAGGTGCAGAAAGAGGCAAGAGGAGTTCAGACAGAGGGATAAGGGGTGCAGAAAGAGGCACAAGGGTTGCAGAAAGAAATGACAGAGGTGCAGAATGAAGCAAGAGAAGTGCAGAAAGAAGCAACAGAGGTACAGAAAGAGGGATGAGGGGTGGATAAAGAGGCAAGAGGGGTGCAGAAAGAGGCACAGGGGTTGCAGAAAGAAGGGACAGAGGTCCAGAAAGAAGGAACAGAGGTGCAAAAAGAGGCACGAGGGGTGCAGAAAGAGGGGTGCAGAAAGAAGCACGAGTGGTGCAGAAAGAAGCAAGAGAGGTGTAGAAAGAAGCAAGAGAAATGCAGAAAGAAGCAACAGAGATGCAGAAAGGGAGAAGTGGGGCGGAGAAAGAGGCAAGAGGGATACAGAAAGAAACAAGAGAGGTGCAGAAAGAAACAAAAGAAGTGCAGAAAGAAGGAACAGACGTGCAGAAAGAGGCAAGAGGGTGCAACAAGAAGAAAGAGCGGTGTTAAAGAGGCATGAGGGGTGCAGAAAGAAGCAAGAGGCGTGCAGAAAGAAACAAAACAAGTGCAGAAAGAAGGAACAGAGGTGCAGAAAGAGGCAAGAGGGGTGCAGAAAGAGGGAAGAAGGGTGCATAAAGAAGCACGAGTTGTGCAGAAAGAAGCCAGAGAGGTGTAGAAAGAAGCAAGAGGAGTGCAGAAAGAAGCAACAGAGATGCAAAAAGGGGTAAGTGGGGTGGAGAAAGAGGCAAGAGGGATACAGAAAGAAGCAAGAGAGTTGCAGCAAGAAGGAAGAGAAATGCAGAAAGAAGCAACAGAGATGCAGAAAGGGAGAAGTGGGGTGGAGAAAGAGGCAAGAGGGATTCAGAAAAAACAAGAGAGGTGCATAAAGAAATAAAAGAAGTGTAGAAAGAAGGAACAGAGGTGCAGAAAGAGGCAAGAGGGTGTAGAAAGAAGCACGAGTGGTACAGAAAGAAGTAAGAGAGGTGTAGAAATAAGCAAGAGGAGTGCAGAAAGAAGCAACAGAGATGCAAAAAGGGGGAAGTGAGGTGGAGAAAGAGGCAAAAGGGATACAGAAAGAAGCAAGAGAGTTGCAGAAAGAAGCAAGAGAAATACATAAAGAAGCAACAGAGATGCAGAAAGGGAGAAGTGGGGTGGAGAAAGAGACAAGAGGAATACAGAAAGAAACAAGAGAGGTGGAGAAAGAAACAAAAGAAGTGCAGAAAGAATGAACAGAGGTGCAAAAAGAGGCAAGAGGGGTGCAGAAAGAGGAAAGAGCGGTGTGAAAGAGGCACGAGGGGTGCAGAAAGAAGCAAGAGACGTGCAGAAAGAAGCATGAAAGTTGCAGAAAGAAACAAAAGAAGTGCAGAAAGAAGGAACAGAGATGCAAAAAGAGGCAAGAGTGGTGCAGAAAGAGAGAAGAGGGGTGCAGAAAGAGGCACAAGGGTTGCAGAAAGAAGGAACAGATGTGCAGAAAGAAGCAAGAGAAGTGCAGAAAGAAGCAACAGAGGTGCAGAAAGAGGGATGAGGGGCGGAGAAAGAGGCAAGAGAAGTACAGAAAGAAACAACAGAGATGCAAAAAGGGGGAACAGGAGTGGAGAAAGTGGCAAGAGGGGTGCAGAAAAAAGCAAGAGAGGTGCAGAAAGAAACAAAGAAGTGCAGAAAGAAGGAACAGAGGTGCAGAAAGAGGCAAGAGGGGTGCAGAAAGAGGGAAGAGGGGTGCAGAAAGAAGCACGAGTGGTGCAGAAAGAAGCAAGAGAGGTGTTGAAAGAAGCAAGTGGAGTGCAGAAAGAAGCAACAGAGATGCAAAAAGGGGTAAGTGGGGTGGAGAAAGAGGCAAGAGGGATACAGAAAGAAGCAAGAGAGTTGCAGAAAGAAGGAAGAGAAATGCATAAAGAAGCAGAAAGGGAGAAGTGGGGTGGAGAAAGAGGCAAGAGGGATACAGAAAGAAACAAGAGTGTTGCAGAAAGAAATAAAAGAAGTGCAGACAGAAGGAACAGAGGTGCAGAAAGAGGCAAGAGGGATGCAGAAAGAGGGAAGAGCGGTGTGAAAGAGGCACGAGGGGTGCAGAAAGAAGCAAGAGGCGTGCAGAAAAAAGCAAGAGAGTTGAAGAAAGAAACAAAAGAAGTGTAGAAAGAAGGAACAGAGGTGCAGAAATAGGCAAGAGGGGTGCAGACAGAGGGAAGAGGGGTGCAGAAAGAGGCACAAGGGTTGCAGAAAGAAGGGACAGAGGTGCAGAATGAAGCAAGAGAAGTGCAGAAAGAAGCAACAGAGGTATAGAAAGAGGGATGAGGGGTGGAGAAAGAGGCAAGAGAAGTGCAGAAAGAAGCAACAGAGATGCAAAAAGGGGGAACAGGGGTGGAAAAAGTGGCAAGAGGGGTGCAGAAAGAAGCAAGAGAAGCACAGAAAGAGGGAAGAGCGGTGTGAAAGAGGCACGAGGGGTGCAGAAAGAAGCACGAGGCATGCAGAAAGAAGCAAGAGAATTGCAGAAAGAAACAAAAGAAGTGTAGAAAGAAGGAACAGAGGTGCAGAAATAGGCAAGAGGGGTACAGAAAGAGGGAAGAGGGGTGCAGAAAGAGGAATGAGGGGTTGGAGAAAGAGGCAAGAGAAGTGCAGAAAGAAGCAACAGAGATGCAAAAAGGGGGAACAGCGGTGGAGAAAGTGGCAAGAGGAGTGCAGAAAGAAGCAAGAGAGGTGCTGAAAGAAACAAAAGAAGTGCAGAAAGAAGGAACAGAGGTGCAGAAAAAGGCAAGAGGGGTGCACAAAGAGGCAAAAGGGGTGCAGAAAGAAGCGAGAGGTGCAGAAAGAAACAAAGGAAGTGCAGAAAGTGGGAACAGAGGTGCACAAAGAGGCAAGAGGGGTGCATAAAGAAGCACGAGTGGTGCAGAAAGAAGCAAAGAGATGCAGAAAGAAGCAGGAGTAGTACAGAAAGAAAGAACAGAGGTGCAGAAAGAGGCAAGAGGGGTGCAAAAAGAGGGAAGAAGGGTGCAGAAAGAGGCACAAGGGGTGCAGAAAAAAAGGAAGAGATGTGCAGAAAGAAACAAAAGAAGTGCAGAAAGAAGGAACAGAGGTGCAGAAAGAGGCCACAGGGGTGAAAAAAGAGTGGTGCACAAAGAGGAAAGAGGGGTTTGAAAGAGGCACGAGGAGTGCAGAAAGAAGCAAGAGGAGTGCAGAAAGAAGCAACAGAGTTGCAGAAAGAGGCAAGAGGGGTGCAAAAAGAAGGAAGAGGCGTACAGAAAGAGGCACGTGGGGTGCAGAAAGAAGCAAGAGATGTGCAGAAAGAAACAAAAGAAGTGCAGAAAGAAAGAACAGAGATGCAGAAAGTAGCAACATGGGTTCAGAAAGAGGGTGGATGGGTGGAGAAAGAGGTAAGGTGGTGCATAAAGAAGCAAGAGAGCTGTAGAAAGAAACAAAAGAAGTGCAGAAAGAAGGAACAGATGTGCAGAAAGAGGCAAGAGGGGTGCACAAAGAGGGAAGAGGGGTTTGAAAGAGACACGAGGAGTGCAGAAAGAAGCAAGAGGAGTGTTTAAAGAAGCAGCAGAGTTGGAGAAAGAGGCAAGAGGGGTGCAAAAAGAGGGAAGAGGGGTGCAGAAAGAGGCACGTGGGGTGCAGAAAGAAGCAAGAGATTTGCAGAAAGAAACAAAAGAAGTGCAGAAAGAAAGAACAGAGGTGCAGAAAGAAGCAACAAGGGCGCAGAAAGAGGGTGGATTGGTGAAGAAAGAGGTAAGGGGGTGCATAAAGAAGCAAGAGAGCTATAGAAAGAAACAGAAGATGTGCAGAAAGAAACAAAAGAAGTACATAAAGAAGGAACAGAGGTGCAGAAAGAGGCAAGAGGGGTGCGGGAAGAGGAGTGTGAAAGAGGCACGAGGGGTGCAGAAAGAAGCAAGAGAGGTGCAGAAAGAAGCAACAGAGGTGCAGCAATGGGGAAGAGGGGTAGAGAAAGAGACAAGAGAAGTGCAGAAAGAAGCAACAGAGATGCAGAAAGGGGGAAGAGGGGTGGAGAAAGAGGCAAGAGGGGTGCAGAAAGAAGCAAGAGAGGTGCAGAAAGAAACAATATAAGTGCAGAATGAAGGAACAGAGGTGCAGAAATTGGCAACAGGGGTGCAGAAAGAGGCAAAAGAGATGCAGAAATTAGAACAGATTTGCAAAAAGAGGCAAGAGAAGTGCAGAAAAAGAAAGAAAGGTGCAGAAAGAAGCAACAGAAATGCAGAAAGAGGCAAGAGAGGCGCCGAAAGAAGCAAGAGGGGCTTGCACACCATTAGTACCAATTTAACACCCACATTTAGCAATAAGTAAGAGGTGACCATTCTAGGTTTGCAAAGGACCTTCCACCACGCTGTAACACTTGTTGCTGCATTTTTGGTAACGATTGAACCGTTTGAGCTAGAAACAAGGCTTTTTTTGTACAAATCTGCAGATTAGGCAGCAGATGATGGATTATGTGGCTAATGCGGAAAATGTATAATTGTGCAAAAGTCGGTGCAGCCAAACAGTCGCATAATTTCAGTGGCCCTGCTCATACCTCTGACTAGGTCCAGAAGTGCTCCTCACTGATTCCTTCTTTTTTTGTCTCATTGAGTTCATAGTTTAGCTTTTATGGAAACAAGGTAGTCTAAACCTGAGGTTACCACTCCACAACACAGACTACCATTCCACATAATTACTCTCCATAACACATATTCCCAGTCTACATAATTCCTATACACTAAATACCACATACTTTCTATCCACATAATTTCACTGCACAACATACCACATAATTCCACTACACACAATGTACATCCACTCCACTCCAAAAAACATTAGTAAAAAACTCTTACATTTACAACGCCAATAGCTCTAACTCTTGCAAATGCGAGACCTATTACATTACAAATGCTTCTTTAACTTGTAGTCGCGTTTGCAGAGTGGTGGAGAAAGGGGGCTGGGACTCCAACCAGCGCTCAGGAATTCCTCTGCGTAGGACTTACAGGAGGTACCAGGAGGGCTTCTTGGCCCCCAAAGTCCCTCAGGAGTAAAGTGGACTTCATCCTCCAACCCGTAGTGTGCCAGGAGGCGCGTTTGCAGAGTGGTGGAGAAAGGGGAGACGTGGCCTCCAAAGACCTCTTAGCAATCCCACTGTGTGGGACTTACTGGAGGTAACAGGAGGAGTAGTTGGCCCCCAAGGACAACCTTGGGGGCCAACTACCCCTCCTATTACCTCCAGTAAGTCCCACACAGCAGCATTGGTAAGTACTCATAGCAGGCCATGCCCCCTTTGACCACCAGTCTGCAAACGCGCTCCCTGGCGAGCTCTTGGATGGGGATTAAAGTCCCCTTCACGGCTGGGTGTCCTTAGGGGACAACTAGCTTACCTGATACCTCCAATATGCCCCAGATAGTGGGATTGCTTACAGATGGACACAGGCCACACCCCCTTTCTCCACCACGCTGCAAACACGCCCCCTGGCGTGTTCTTGGTTGGCAGATTAAGTCCCCTTGAATCCTGAGAGTCCTAGGGGGCCAACAAGCCCACCAGGTACCTCCAGTAAGCCCCACACAGCTGGATTGCTGAGAATGGTCCAAGTCCACGCCCCCTTTTTACACTACTCTGCAATTGAGCCTCCTGGCACCCTGCTGCTCGGGGGATGAAGTCCACTTTAGACCTGAGGTCCTCAGGACACATGTGGACCTCATCGCCCCACCAGCAGTGCGCCAAGAGGTGCATTTGCAGAGTGGAGTAAAAAGGGGCATGGCCTCGGACCATTTCTCAGCAATCCCACTGTGTGGGGCTTACTGGAGATACCTGGTGGGCTAGTTGGCCCCTAAGGACCCTTAAGGATCTAGGAGACTTAATCCCCCAACCCACAACACGCCAGGAGGTGCGTTTGCAGGGCAGGGGCGGGGCCAACAGCGAGATGCTGTTTTTTCCCCCTTTTTTGGTGGATTAGAAGGGGGGCTGTGTGGCCGCCCTTCTCTCAATATTTTCTGGGCCCTGGGTACCCCATCCCCCAGGGCCTGCCACTATTCATTTTGCTTTTCAAAACAAAAAAACAGGAAGGGGGTTGAGCAGCCCCCCTCTCGAGGTAGATTTCGGCCTCGGGGACCCAATCCCCGAGGCATGGCCACATATTTATTTTCTATTTTTAAAGGAGGGGGGCCGCGCAGCCCCCTCCTGAGGCCTTTTTTCAGCCCCGGGGACCCCATCCCCCAGGGCCTGGCCAGCATTTCCAATTTTTTTTATTTTGGAGCTCCTGAGGCCAATTAAGGCCCCGGGGACCCCATCCCCCAGGGCCTGGCCAGCCTGGATTTTTTGGGGGGAGGGGGTCCACGTTGCCCCCCTCTTGAGGCCAATTATGGCCCCAGGGACCCCATTCCCAGGGGCTTGGCCTTACGTTGGGGACCGCGGGGGGCCCCAATACCCATGCTGTCCCAGCCAGCTCCTTGCCTCCTGCGGGAGCCGCCATTGCTTTTGGACAAGGGGAGCTGCTGACATTAAGCTCCCCTTGTCCAAAAGCAATCTGCTTTGCTTCATGGAAGCAAGAGCAGGTTTCCTGCTCTCGCTTCCATAAAGCAAAGCAGAGTTTGCAATGACAGGGCGGGAGCCGTGCTCCTGCCCTGTCATTGCAAACTGCAATGTCCCGGGGGTGGGCACCCCAGGACATTGCCGGAGCCGGGCTGGGGGGTGGCAGTCCCCAGGGCCATAGAGGGCTCCATGAGGGGGGCCACACAGCCCCCCTCCCAACGTGAAAATAGCCCCGGGGAGGTGGTGGTCCTCCGGGCTGGGGAGCCGCAATGGACCCCCGCATTTCAATAATAAGTGCCCTGGGGAGGTGGTGGTCCACAGGGCAGTGTGGGGGGGCTCGAGCCTCCCCACACATATTATCATTAATAGCCCTGGGGAGGTGGCGGTTCCCAGGGCTTGGGGTCCCGCGAGGCCCTCCGCCCCATAATAAGAAATGCCTCGGGGAGGTGGTGGTCCCCGGGGAAGCGTGGGGGGGCAGGAGCCTCCCCACGCAGTGTTTTGAAAAGCCCCGGGAGGGGCCGCATAACCCCGCAGATGTATAGGAGCAAAGCCCGGGGAGGTGGTGGTCCCCGGGCTGCGGGGCCCTGCGGGCATCCGCTACATACATTTTGATTGCCCCGGGACCTGGCCCACCCGGGAGCTTAAGGAAAACGAAGCACGGGAGCCGGCGCTCCATTTTTAAAAAAAATTCTACCGGATTCGTGCACTCAGCGCGACTCCGGCAGAAATTTAAAAAAAAAATGCTGGACCCCCTGAGAAGGCCTAGGGGGTCATAGTGTTTTCTACCCTGCCCCCTTTTCTTGTTTTTTATCTTTTTACCGAGTCACAAGATGGCTGCCAACACTTCTTGGTTTGAAGTGTTGCCAGCCAATCAGAATGAAGCTTGTGATCGGGAGGGTTCGCGAATCCTCCTCGGTCACCAGATATCAATATTTTTTATTTTTAAATTTCTCCAGAACTACTGAACGGATTTACACCATTTAAAACAATGAGTATACTCTGGACCAAGAGCTACCTCTCTGCCAAATTTGGTGTAATTCCGTTCAGCAGTTCGGGCTGGAGCCACAACAAAAGTTCCCATGACATGGAGAAAAAGCGCTTTGGGACCCCCCGCTTGACGAATCACCCCGAAACTTGCAAGACAGGAGCTGACCGGAGCGGGCCATTAGTTTTAAAAATTTCACGAAGATTCATCAAACGGCGCCAAAGATATTGGCAAATCAAAAAACGCTTTTCTTATGGAAACTAAGTCCTAACTATAACTTCCTACTGGCGACTGCCAGTAGGTAATATATATATATATATATATATATATATATATATACATATATATATATATATATATATATATATATATACAGCCAGGATCCCAAAGAAAGACCACGCCGGGTCAAACACGGGCACAGACTCCGAAATGGGTGAAAAAAAGTTCATTTATTGCATTTCCATGTCAAGATGACGCGTTTCGACCGCAAGCCTGCGGTCTTGATCACATAACGCGCTGCAGTGAAATACATGTTATATATACATACAGTAGTGACTTTACTCTTTCCATAGGTGAATACCGATTGGTTAAACTTTTGCGACCTGTGGTAAATATTCAGTGTCATCGGCCGATGACTAAGCACATAACGTGAGGCAACATTGTAACAGACATAGATAAAAGCCTGGGCATCTGCATTATATGACTATATATATATATATAAATTCTTTTTCCTGGTTTGTGGCAGTTTTTTCTGGCAGTTTATCGATTTGTCAAGTCATAGTTTTGTCTTTAACAATGTCTATGTAAAAATATAGCAGTTTGACAGAGTTTTATAAATTATTTGGTATTTTATGGTTTTAAATTTATTAACAAGTACGTTTTAACTTAAATATAAGTTTTACTGACTTGGTTAGGTTGTTGATCTTTAATGCTGTGGTGAGAGAATCCGACAGAGTTCCTCGTCTTGAAGCGTTTGTCATTTTTGAACTATTTGGTTGTTTAATTTAGTGTGCCTTTGTAGTGTTTTCCCTTTTGGGCCCACTTTGGTTCTTCCTTAGTTTTGCTCATTAGATATTTAGGCTGCCTCTGCTCTTCACAGCCACACATAATACAGTTGTTTTTGTGCCATTATTTTAGGAATACGCTGTACTTGTTGATTGCTATTCAGTGATTCCTCTCAGGAGTTAGTCTGCACATTTTGTACAAGGTTGCCTGGAATATATAACAACATGGTGTACTGTTTTCTATGTTTGAGTCAGAAACAGCTCCTAACATTTTAGACATAACATGGAAGCACAGATGCAGCTTTCCAACACAGTAATTTTATCATATAACCTGTGTCTCATCCCTTTGGGGGTAGATAGGAGAATTCTGGCAGAGAGACCTGTCCTGGAACAAACACCAGCAGAGCCTGACATACAGCCTTGAGTAAACTGAGTTTACACTCATGATGTGAACCACCCAACTATGTACATCATGTATGGGGTATGTTGCCAAACCCAGAGATCACTTATATATCCCCGTGTCCTCACAGTAAGCAGAGGATTAGACAGATAGATAATTTGCCATGGTGGTGATGTTTATTTTATACAGTCTGTTAGTAATGCTAATTACTTTGTTAAGTTTCATCTGCCTACTGATCTCAGCACATTTGCTCCATAATAGACTACAGTAGGATCAATAAATATATTGTAAACTTTCTTTGTGTCTTTCTTTTGTTTACTTATGGCATGCATGAGTGAGAGACGAAAGGCGATGATCTATTTCCACGGTTCCCTTGGGGACTGGAGGGTCATGTTCTAGGTTTCCAAAATCACCTGTTACTTAGGGAAGTTTAGGAGTTTAGGTGAGGCACTGTGAGCTAGCTAGGATTTGGGCCGACAGATACTGAGGTTGTAAAGAGACTCAGTCCCTACATTCTGACGTCCTGTCATCCCAAGGCAAATTTCTGCTTTACCAGCAGAATCCCTTTGACATGGCGCTACCAGCGATTGGTTAGTTGCTTATTAACGGGTCTCCTGAGTAGTACTTGGGCGTGCACATAGTACCCTTGCACCTCCTCCGGAGACATCTGTGGTGTATAGGATTAATCCTCCACAGTATTTTAGGAAGCACCTAATATTTTCTGTTGGTTGTTCATGCTTGAACCTTTTAAAGGAATACCCATATTAGTGTTTGCACTCTGTTTCCATCACTGTTTTATTAATGGCTGCGCCACAGCCTATACCAATAGCTGACAATTGAAGACCTGCTGTCCATGCACATTTAAATTTACATAGCCTTGGCAATGTAGGTGGTGACATAATCTTCATGGTTGAAGCCCAGTATGTGTATTTTTAGAAGTATTTTATTCTTCAGTCAATTTTCCAGGTGTGGATGCTAATACAGGATCATTTCATGAATACACTAACGTTGCACCACCACAAAAAAAAAACAGACTGTATCAGCTCTTAGAAATTCCACTTTCACATTGGAAACATCATAATTGGTTTTGAGGTGCCCTAATACACAGACTTAGGGCCTTATTACGACTTTGCCGGTCCCATCTGCTGTAGGATTGCCAAAGCCGTGGTGTGACCGACTGCCAGATTAGGATTTAAATCCTGGTTTGGCGGGTGGTCGTGCAGCGTTCTGATGATGGGGGTCTGCTAGGTTCATAGAAGAGTCTATCAAGCAGACTGCTGCAGTCAGAGCACCGCCTGCACCTTTCTGCATGGCGTGGCATATATGCCACACCGTGCAGGAAGTGAGGGGTGCAAAACCCCCCCAGGTCCAAATCTAGCAGGGGGCCCTGTTACGGCCCCCTTTGTTGATATTCCACCACACTTTTCATGGCGGGTTCACTGCCCTGAAAAGGGCGGTGAAATGGCAACCCGGAATATGCTTGCCGGTACTGGCTGCGTCACCGTCACCATATTCCTGCCGGTGAAAGACAGCTGGCCCAGCGGGATCCTTGATCCTGGCGGTGCCAGCGGTCTCGTGGCAGTCCGACAACCTCAGTCGTAATACTGCCAGCGGTACCAGAGTGTGGTGGTGGTCGGACCGCCACCACGCGTATGGCGGTCCTATGGACCACCGTACTCGTAATAAGGGGCTTAGTCATGTATGCACAGGTCCCCTTAGTAATGAAGGGGCCACCTGGCCAGCATTAGTTGGCTATACACCATTCCCTAAGTTACAAAATGTCATTGCTAATGAGCTAGTACAATTACACAATGGTCTAGTTAGATTATATAGACCCTTAATTCAATACGTTTCACGCACCTTGATAGCTGTGCCAGCAAGGGCAGCTTTAGCAGGGCAACCACAGTTACCTGCAGTACCCACAACAAGTCCTGTAATTATTCATTTCATTATAGGTAAAATCTCTGCAAACACTGAGGAAATTCCTTTTTGGATAGCCCAAAAAATTAATCAGATTGAAGCCGTGTTTACCCTTACTGGACCACTAGACAACCACAGAATATTGACTATGTGTTCACCCCATGGGATGGTTCCCCAAATAGGTGCCTGTGCCACTTGGGGCACAGTATTTGCTGCAGTCTATACCATCACACATGGTACTCCATCTATGTCAGTCTTGCTGGAGATGTTACTACAAATACATAACAAATACAGGGAAGCTGCTGCCCTGGATTTGGGGATGAAATTAATGGGAAATGTTCCCGTGGTCTACTCAATGATTCTGTCGAACATTAAAGGCGAAGCGGCTTCTTTTGCTAAACGCCAGCGGCTCGCGCTAGTTGCACCAGTCGACAAGGAACGTGAACTACCTATAATTATTGCTGAAGTATATACTTTTATAGGTCACAATAATTTGAGGGCCAGATCCAATAAATCACAACTTGGCAAACCTGGGTCCAATAAGGACATTGCCAAGGAGAATCCAGACTTTGTTAAAAATGATAGGACAAACCCAAACCTAAAGAAAAGGCTAGGTGCCTATGAGGTTCTCCGCCATCGGAGTCCTCTGACAGATGCTATAATTTGCCTGATTGCACACAGTTGAAAGCACTTGACAGGTATCAGCATTCTGATACTTGTCCTTCTTGTTCCTTTCAGGACTTATTGGAAAAACAATATGAGAGAGGAGGGCGTTCTGAGTGCAGGCAGGAAGAGTATGCGTAACTGAAAAATGACTCACAATGCTCATCTCAAGTGAATATAAAGAAGGAGGCGAAACCTCCACATTTTAAGTCCCAATTTCAGAAAAATGCAGAAGAATGGGCTCTTGCACAAGCCCCAGCTTTATATTGTAATCATGTCGGCTGGTATAAGAATCCTCCTTATCATGTAAAACCCATACGGTCCAGCCCACAAGTGCAACCACAATACCCAATAAAACGGGACGCTAAAGCACCTGTTAGAGATATACTCTTACCATTACAGTACCAGGGACTAATTTGAACCCTGTGACTCCCAAATGAATAACTCTCTTTTTCCTGTCTTAAAACTGGATCATTCATATCGTATAGTCTTAGACTACAGACATTTCAATAGTAATACATGCACAATTGCAATACAAAATACATACAGTATGGCACTTATAAATAATATAGGGCCTGATTCACAGAACTAACTTACGTCAAAAACGTAAAGTTAGTACTTTTTGGTATTCACAGAATACACTTACTCATTTTGGTATTCACAGAATGAACTTACTCATTTCGGTATTCACAGAAGTTAGTAGTCCTAACTTTAGGACTCCTAAATGCCTCTGTGAATACCGAAAGTCTTAAAGTTAGGATTTTTCTCAGTTTAGGTGTAGTAAAGTTAGGACTCCTAACTTTAGGACTCCTAAATGCCTTCTGTGAATACCAAAAGTCTTAAAGTTAGGATTTTTCTCAGTTTAGGAGCAGTAAAGTTAGGAGTCCTAACTTTACTACTCATAAACTGAGAAAAATCCTAACTTTAAGACTTTCGGTATTCACAGAAGGCATTTAGGAGTCCTAAAGTTAGGACTACTAACTTCTGTGAATACCGAAATGAGTAAGTTCATTCTGTGAATACCAAAATGAGTAAGTGTATTCTGTGAATACCAAAAAGTACTAACTTTACGTTTTTGACGTAAGTTAGTTCTGTGAATCAGGCCCTTAGTCTGTAAAAATGTAAAACAACCTTGGATATTTTCAATTGATTTTCTGCCAAAATATAACACCTGAAAGCAGAGGTTGGACTTCCTTCTCGGTGCTAAGCTTTCAACGTCTCTTTACTCGACTCTCCATGGGGTATAAGAACAGCCCAGGACTGTTTGCTGCCTGCATTGTGCCAGTGCTACATGATATTGACCCAAAAGTGTTGTCCTATGTAGATGATATCTACCTGATGGACGATGAGTTAAACGCACATTTAGCCAGAGTAGATCACATAATATTGGGATTTATTGAATCTGGCTACAAGTTCAACCTTAAGAAACGTAATATAGAATGTCTAAGGGCCTGATTCACAGAACTAACTTACGTCAAAAACGTAAGTTAGTACTTTTGGTATTCACAGAATACACTTACTCATTTGGTATTCACAGAATGAACTTACTCATTTCGGTATTCACAGAAGTTAGTAGTCCTAACTTTAGGACTCCTAAATGCCTTCTGTGAATACCAAAAAGTTTTAAAGTTACTAACTTTACTACTCCTAAACTGAGAAAAATCCTAACTTTAAGACTTTCGGTATTCACAGAAGGCATTTAGGAGTCCTAAAGTTAGGACTACTAACTTCTCTGAATACCGAAATGAGTAAGTTCATTCTGTGAATACCAAAATGAGTAAGTGTATTCTGTGAATACCAAAAGTACTAACTTTACGTTTTTGACGTAAGTTAGTTCTGCGAATCAGGCCCTAAGTGTCCTATTTTTAGGATATGAACTTACCCATGAGGCAAAAGCCTTGCATCACACTTCCTAAAGAAGTGTCCTCTGCTGCAACCACCAAACACTCTTAGGAAACTGCAATCCTTATTAGGATTCCTTAATTTTGGCAGAACTTACATACCTGATTATGCACAGTGCATTCAATCTTTATGTGAATTAATTCATCCTGATTTTTCCAGTTCACATTGGGCATCAGAATAAACAGACATACTCAGATCACTACAATCTGACTTGCTTGCAATACAGCACTTATATAAACGTGTAAATACTACAAACCCGGTCATCCGTATAGTCATGGGTGCCATTGGTACATATGTTACCTTTAATGAAGGTAACACAGTGCTTATTGCATTTAAATAACATTCATATTCCAATGCGGAGTTGCGTTTTGCATCCACTGAAAAAATACTGACTGTAGTGCAAATAGCTAGTCTTAAAGAATGGCCTCTTGCACAAGGGAAATGCATCATTGTCGTTACTCCCATTCCAATCAATCAAATGCTTTATTTCGATTACAAGAATCATAAAAGCAACAAACAAAATACACAAACAAACATTTAAAAAATATACAGTTTGTCACATGAATGTTAAGACATGATTGGACGGAATTATCAGAATGGCTTAAAAGATACTAGCAAAACGGATAAAGCCTAAAATTTGATTGAAAAATATAAAAAGTTAAGAACAGCAATATAAAACCTCATAGCAGGATAAAAGAATGGGCTTTGGGCGCACAGCCAGACATAAAAACAATCTTAAGGGTTAAAACAATTATGCAAGCATATACGGACAAATGTACAAGGACAATCACAATAAAGAAGTATGTCTCAATGTGAGGTACTCTGCAAGACACGAGCATCTAATCAGTGGTACTAAATAGGTAAGCTCTACAGATTGTTACAATACTTAGATGGTAAAGAGTAAGCTGACATGGGTATTTATCCCTCAACAAGCGTACTAGTACCCTTCAGTGCTTTGTTTCTGACAATCCAAGCACGACTCAGAAACTTCGCCACCCCACACGAAAAAAGCACGCTTGTGTCAGTTTTAAGAATATGCAGGGCAATCCTATGGTCGCGTGTACCCATGATTTTGCAGACCGGTTTTATCCAGTTGGACCTGGCAACGGAATAGGCCGGACAAGCAAAGAGAAGATGGAACATGCTTTCCAACGGAGCTCTGCAGCAAGGGCAAGCCTTGCTTTGATGTTTATAGGAGTGCCATTTGCAGGTGGTTGCATGAATTGGAAGTGTGCCCAGCCTGAGTTGCATGTATAGCTGTCTGTCGCGTGGGATCTGGATTATGTCCAGATAAGGCTCTAAGCCTCTACACTGTTTGTGGCGAAAAAATTATTCTGTCAAACTCCCCAAATCTGGGTTGCTCAGCTCTTTGGTATCAACCCAGTTCCAATAAGTGTGCTTGAGCTCTGCCTTGTTGGGTGGAACTTGGGTGTCCCATGCTTCCGTGAGACCCAGCTTGGACAACAACCTTCTAACATTGGATATCCACTTGACCCTGTGCCCCGTGTTTAAGTTAGTCACCTCTATTAGTGCCGCGGCATAGTTAGCAAGCTCTGGGGTACGCATCACTCGTGCCCAAAAGAGAAGAGGGCGCAGTTTTGCAATGTCCCTGAGCAGCCGTCTGCCCATATCAAACATCAATGGAGTTAATGGAGTGTTGCTGGGAAGCATCACCAGGTCCCTCAGAAACTTATTTTCGGACCTGCCAATATCCTCAATATTTTCGAAGCCCCACAGCTCCGCCCCATACAGCGCAGCGGTAACTGCTTTCGCTTCGTAGATTGTGAGTGCTGGAGCTACTGGCCTACTATAGGAGGCCCGGTGTTCTTTGCTAAGGGCACCAGCAACACGTTTATGATTCAGTAACATCTTAGCTAGATGCGGCTTCCAATGCATTTTATCTGAAAGGCGGATACCTAAATAATCAAACGCATTTACCCTCTCTAGTCGAGTATTGTTTAAAATTAAGTCATTTTTAAAAGTCTTATGGGGGTTAAAAACCATGAATTTTGTTTTATCTGTGTTAATAACCAGGCCCCGAGAGTCACAGAATAATTGGTATCGGTTGAGAAGTTTTTGCAACCCTGACGTGGTTTTCGACACCAGAAGGGTGTCGTCAGCAAACAACAATGTTGGGACTTTCTCACCCGCCAGGGTGGGTGCGTCTGCCGGGGTCTCCTGAAGAAATTTCACCACCCCATTGATGTACAAGGAAAACAGGGTGGGTGCCAAGACACAACCCTGGCGGACTCCTCTGCTAACCAGGATCTTATCCGTAACCTCCCCTTGGGGGCCCCACCTGACTTGGGCGAAGTTTCCTTCGTGCAGTCGAATTAAAAAGTTAAGAAGAGGGGGAGGAAACTCCCATTCCAGCCTTAGAGGCTGCCACAAAAAAGTAAATCAGAAAACAGAAAATCAGAAATCAGAAATAACAGTATGGGCGCAAATCAGCAAAAATAAACTTAGAGGCAGTCGATATTGTGTGAATCGATATTTTTGACATATTATATATTCATTTAAAGGTAGCAACATTTTTGTTTCTGATATTTCTGTTTTCGATATAGGTAAAAATCAATATTTTAAGTGCATTTGTTATCTCGATATTTGTGTTTGTACTAATTAAGTATAGGAATTCAAAATTTTTGCTATCAATATTTAATTTCCGATATTTTTGTGATTTGATATTGTATGCATCGACATTATGTAAGTGATCCAGCATAATTATGTGAAATTACAGCAATATTACATGAGATTACTGAGAATTATGTGAGGAGCTTAACCCTGCATTTAGCTATATTTCTTTAGTGCAAAATGCACCCTCACATCCAAAATGGACCAGAGGATGCTCTAAGAAAATAGCACTAAATGCAACAGAACAGGAACAGCATCAACCACTTGTGCTCTGTTCCTGGGCTCTAGGGTAGGCATTTGTGCTCAGAATTATGCAAAATTACACAAACAGGCGTAATTGTGTAATTTTCCATCACAAGAGTAGCACGAAATTACAAAAAGTACTCCGATTACTTCAGCATAAACAACATTTGGTCCAGGCCTAGTCTTATCCTCATGGGTGTCTTCTGGTCCCCCCAACATCTAACCGGTGTGCAGGGTGCAGATACTGAGCGAGCAGTAATGCAACACTGTCAATGCATGTGCATGCCCAACATGTATAGCACTACAGCTTCCCTTTAGAACAGAGGTCTTCAAATATTTTGCTCTGAGCTCCCCTAAGCATAATGTTTTGAAGTCTGGCCCCAATCCATAACTTTATGTCAAGGATTGGAGGGGTGGGAGGGGCAGGGATGAGCACAGGGGTTGGGACTTATCAGATCATATCAGGGGTACTTTTTCTATAGCTCATAATCATAATCTCAATGCGAGAACAATTGCATCAACCAAAACCTGAAACTCTCTGAAATAAAAACTGCTTCCCATAATTAGGATGATGTGGTCAGCTCACACTTTTGGGTCCCTATGCAATGGCACCTGATGCACTAATGATAGCAGCGGAACTGAGTAGCAGCCTGTCTCCTGTGCCTCTTTCACCCTTTCACCACCATGTATGGTCATCACTCCAGTCTTGAAACAGGCTCTCTGTCCCTTTCAGATTTTTTTTTTTTGCTCCCGTATGTTTCCCTTCTCTGAGAAGCAGGGATTCCCTCATCTCTAATACAGGTAAGGAAAATGAGCCTAAATGCAGCTTTTGCAAAGTAAGACAGTCATATCTGTGATGAAGTGGGCCCCTTGAACCTTTGATCCACAGTGCCACTGCACCTGCTTCACTAATGATAGCTACTATCTCACGAAGTGGGCTGTCTCTGTCCTTTGTTAAAAACATGGGCCCCCATCTTTCCCCAGTTGCTCCTCATCATCTCTCTGGGTCCAAACAATGTGTCTCCTCTGCTTTGATTTTCACCTCCCTTGGGTCATTGCTCTGAAGTTCAAAGCAACACTGGAACAGCAAGGATGCACTCATTCCCAATACAAGCAAGAAAGGATAGCACAGCCATAATTAAGGTTTAGATGGCCCCTCACACCACTGGACCCCGGTGCCACTGCACCTTCAGCACCAATGATACCTTCATCCCTGTCTTCTCTGTCCCCACCACTGGACTCTCCTAGGCCTGAGGCCCAAAGCAAGTCATCTGCCCCTTTAAGTAAATAACAAAAAAGGATAAAAGACACACATCTCACCCATGTTGCTTGGACCCTGTTCCCTTCGCAGCAAAGGTGACCTGGGTCCTAATGCTAGCAAGGAAAATGGACCCCTCTTCCCTTTTTGTTA
The DNA here is from genome assembly GCA_963921515.1 of Calotriton arnoldi. NCBI lineage: Eukaryota > Metazoa > Chordata > Amphibia > Caudata > Salamandridae > Calotriton > Calotriton arnoldi. The sequence continues at coordinate 1,064,525 of CAWUFW010006822.1, forward strand.
GCGAAACAGTCATAAATAGGGTGCAGTAGCCCCTCACGCTTCTGGCCCCAGTGCCACTGTATCTTCTTTTGAACTAACGGTAATAATGGCCCTTTAAAATTTTTGTTAGCGAAACAGTCATAAATAGGGTGCAGTAGCCCCTCACGCTTCTGGCCCCAGTGCCACTGTACCTTCTTTTGAACTAATGGTAATAATGGCCCTTTAAAAAAAACAAGCCTGCAAATCTCACCCTCTTCCTTAAGTCTTCTCTCTGAGGAAGCAATCTCTGTCCATTTGTAAATCAAAAAAATAGCTCACACATAGTGCCACCAACTCTGCACCATCTCTTTGACTGTATCCATGGACCTCACTCCTTTCCTCTTTCTCCTGCACTAGTACTTCGAGGTCCCATGGATCCGGACTATCAGTGCTCTGCATCTAAATGTGACCCTGCTGGCCTTCTCCCTGTTACACCCTTGACTTACCTGAAAAGATATATGCATGCATACAGAGGTCAAGGTGGGTGGGGTTCTTTGTGCCCCTGCTTTTTTCATTTTACAGCAACCCTCTGTTTTTTGTTAAATAAAATCGTGCATAGACAGTTAATGAGACCTTGAGATGCCTCTAGCTGAAAATGAAGAGGATGTTGTGTCTCCTGTGCTGTGAATTCGATAAAGGGACAGAGAGCTAACGAAACATGCCTTCTTACCAGAGTGCTCGCTGCTTGAAAGAAATGTAAATATGTGCAATTGATTAATCACCAAATGTAAACATTGTTTGTGGGCTTGTAAAGACTTTATTTGATGGAGTCACTTGAAGCTTCATGGTGACAAACATGTATTTATTTTGAGAGCTAATGTAAGGGGGTTATCAGCTGTGTTCTACAATGCATCGTTTTAATGAGCACAAAAAGGTTTGCACTAGATCCAGTTTGATTACATAGTGCCATATACACTTGGAAAGCAATTGTTTTACCTTAAACACCAAATCAATTTACAAAAGCCTATCTTATATTGTGTGTAATCCAATTTTAAAATAATCACTTGCTTATTCACAGTGCTTACTGTCACAGCCTGGGACTTCATATCACTATAAATATACAAGTCGCTATTTCTAACTGCACCAACCAGGATTAATTTCTGTGACTCCCTGGTCATAAACACAGACATCTGCAGTGATCACATTAACCAACTGAATTTTCATTACATAAAAGAGTGAATTTCCCATGAATTAGTTTAACTCCCATTTACTTATATTTTAAGATGTATTGGTTAATTTCTATGCAGTAACCTGAAAGTAAAAGAACAACAAAACAGTAACAGAATATTTTGTTCTTTTCAGTCATGTCTTTGACCCAGCTACCACCCTTACTGACCCCTGCCCTCAGGGCACTCACGAGCATTTCTCCCATGATACTTTAAGCTCCTCAGCTGCTGTAAATGAAGACAGCCTGGAAAAGTGACAAACAAGGTCGTGCTTCCAGGCCGCTTTCATTTATAAATATTTGCAGAGGCATTTGCTACCCCCTGGGAATGCAGCCACCGACTCAAGGGGGTTGCACACCACAGCTTGAAGACCTTTGCCTTACAGGGAGCGAGGAGCCCCAGATCGGGGAGCAGTCCCAAGATCCACTCACCATAGATTGTATTGTATTGTAATTGCATTTGTATAGCGCTTACTACCCCTGACGAGGCGCCGAAGCGCTTTTCGGCGAGTAGCACGCTACTCCGGGACCCATAGAGGATTTGTGTTGAATTAGTATAGTGAAACATGCAAGTAAATTTTAAGTGGTGGATATGTTAGTCAATTATTTGGATTCGGAAGTAGAAGGATAGAAGAGGAAAAAAGGTTTGTATTTATATAGCGCTTCTTACCCCTGATTGGGTTTGAAGCGCTTTTTTTTGGTGAGTAGCACGCTACTCCGGAAACCCATAAAGGATTAGTGGTGAATTAGTATGGTGAAATATGAAAGTAATTTGAGTGGTGGATATTAGTCAGTTTTTTGGAGTGAGAAGGATAGCGGAGGGATAGAAGGGAAAGAAAGGTTTGCATTCATATAGCGCCTGTTACCCCTGATGGGGTGTTGAAGCGCTGTTCTGGCGAGTAGCAGGCTACTCCGGAACCCATAAAGGATTAGTGTTGAAAATTAGTATAGTGAAATATGAAGTAATTTGAGTGGTGGATATGTTAGTCAGTTATTTGGATTGAGAAGGGTTGGGGAGGGGTAAAAAGGGAAAAAGGTTTGCATTTATATAGCGTTTGTAACCCTGATGAGGTGTTGAAACGCTTTGTTGGCGAGTAGCACGCTACTCTGGAACCCATAAAGGATTAGTGGTGAATTAGTATAGTGGAATATGGAATTAGAGAAGTGAACATGTTAGTCTGTTATTTTGATTGAAAGGGATAGTGGAGGGATAGAAGAGTGAAGGATTTCTTTTTTAGGTCATAGCAATAGGAGGAGGCTTTGGATGAGTAAAAAGGGTTTTTAGAGGGGAAGAGTCAGAGGGAAGAGTTTAGAAAGGTTTGTTTTGGGGGATCGGTATAGTAAAAGAGGTGTCAGATGACGCAAGGAGGGGTAGAGTAGGAGAGAGTCAAGAAAGGGTTATTTTGGGGAACATAGTAGTGGTATGGGGTTTGGGATAAATGAGAGAGTGGGTGTAGAGGATATAATGATAGATGTATAGGGTGAGAGATAGGGTAGTGCATTGGGATCCATGTGGGATCTCTGGAACTGTATATGAGATTCCACAGGGCAGGCAGGGTTTCATTCGCGAATTGTTTCATAACTTTACAGTTGCCGCTAATTCAGCACAACCATGTAGGGCATTTTATGTGACATGATTCTGGAATAGTGAACATGCGCAAAAGTCGAAGGGTTCCAGATGGACCTTGGTCAATACTACAGTTCAAAATAGACATTAGGCTACGAATGCATAACTCCTGAAAATGTGGGCTCAGTGGCTTAACACAAAATGATGGGGCCCTCCTGTAGAATGTTATGAGGAGTCCCTGAGTCTCCCACATCTCACAGATATTCATGGGCTTTGGGCTGATTGGGGCTCCCATGAAGGGTGGGGGACTCTCTCAAGAATGGATTGGGGGGGCTGCTTCGCAGGGGCTGCAGATACCTGCGTTACATTTCAGTGTGGGCTCACAACAGTTTTTATAGAGAGACCCTCTGGCCCTTCCTGGACTATAATCTCCCATTTGGGCACTTTGCCAGGAGCACCTTTTGCATGTTTCCAATGAAAATATATGTTCAGAAATCATTATGCAAGCCATCAGGCATTTGACATAAGCAATGAATGGAAGCATTAGAAGCTATCAACCTAAAGAAAAAAATGTGTTGAAGCATAATGCATATTGTTGTGTCTACAATCTGGTTTTACATATTTAGGGGCTCATTTATGAGTTTTTGACGCAGTGCAGTGCAGCAAGTCACCTTGCTGCGCTACACCGCATGACAGGGAATGGGCAGGAATGTGCAGTGTTTAAGTCAATACAGTGCATTCCTGTCTTTTCCCTTGTGCTGGAGCCCTTTTAGCAACCTAGGGCCAATGCAGGCACCCTTGCACCATAGTGCAAAGGTGCCTGTGTTACATGCAGGATTGTTATTTCAAAACAAATCCTGGTAGGCATATTCCTCTTTGTACATGTGCTGCAGAATGCAGCACACATACAAGAAGGAAGAAACGAGGAGAAATAGAGATGTTTCTCCTCGTTACACCTTCCGTGGGAAGGTGGAAGCTTTGACACATCCCGGGTGTACAAGTTCTTGTAAATCTGGGGATGCATCAAAATCCATTGGAGTTGCCTGGGAACACCCACGCAACACCAATGGAATGCTTAGCCAGGGCAGAGTAAGGCAACAAAGTGATTTGCGCTGTGTTGAGTTACTCCAGATTTTTTAAGCCACTCAGATCCACGCAAAGTGGCTATGTGTGTTTCCAAAAATCTGACTTAGAGGTTTGTGTCACACATGTACCAAGTTGCGTGGTGCAAACGTGATGCAACCCTCTCATAAATAAGCCTCGGTAATTTGTAAACTTGCTGAGCGCTCCCTTGAATGTGAGGGCCGACTTTCTACATGCTGAAGGGTATTTATCTGCAGTCACGAAAACACTGTGCTGAGGAGGCTAATCAGGTTCGACTTCATTACCTCCGTTCTCAGTGGAACAGCGGCTGTAATAATGCTTTTATTGATTGTTGTTTGTTGTAGATTAGTAGAAAACAAATTCCCCAAGAGAGCAGGCAATTACGCTCTATCACAGTAAAATCTTAAAGCACTTAATTTGTTGGGGGAAATAACATGCGTAGTCCTTCTGTTTATCGCCTGGAGATGCTTATCTCATCATCACTGCCACAGGTAATTAAGCATTCCTTTGACCCCCCTCCCCCTCCTGCCAGCCTTAGAGTTGCCAATCTGTCAGCAGTTTCAGAAGGCAATTCTTTTTGTGTATGTGACATACGCAAATTTGTAAACAGTAGAAGGATAATGTCAGCTAACTAGGCATCTTTGTTATGCTTGGCAGCTGACCTGAGATGGTCACGAGAATTTGACCCCCGTGGCAACAGTCTGGTCACCAGGTCACCGGTAGTGGCCTTACTGTGCCATTCTCAATAAATCAGAGGTTCTTATGGTCACAGACTGCAGTCTGTGTTTCATCTGTGCTAGGAGAATACTGCGCGAGACGACTGGAAGTTGTATCTCGCATTCCATCTGCGTCACTGCAGACAAAGGTAACAGGACAGATACACTCTCACATGGGTAGTAAAAGCCTCTTAATTGGATAGGTCCTCAGTGTGCCACACAGAAAATAAACAGCTTTTCTCCCTTTACATCCCAACCTCTTAATTTTCCGAGAACTTGTACACCGTCGATAGTGCTCAAAGTTCTTGCATGAGTGTCGTCTCTTGACTACTTTGCTAGATAGCGTATATGCACTTTGTTCCCCGCACTTTGCATTTTATTTTGGAAACGCTAGAACATTTCAGAAGACACGTTGATAATTGAAATAAAGACAGGAAATTAGGGGCTGGGAGAAGTTAATCAAATCTGTGTAGCATATTCATAGCTTACCTGAAAAGAGTAAAACATGGAGGTTACTTAAGGATGCAGTAATCAAGCTCAGGTATGCTTATGTAATTATTCGTGGTTTCAGCCATGAATGAATGAATGGATTTTTGTAGAGCGCTGTAATACCCAAAACGGGTGCCCTGGCACTTAAAAGTGGGTTAATGCCTTAATGGTATACATTAGGTAGTGCTTTAAGCTGTTACCTAAAGCTAAAGTGCATGGAGATGTTTCTGAGCTGTGATGGGAGAGAGTTCCACACTTTTGCACCCAAGTACAATAAAGCCTACGCTACTGCGGGTGATGCGAGGGAACTTCAATAAATTAGCATTTGAGAAGTGCGTCCTACGAGCTGGGCGAAAGGGCAGTAGCCTGTTTTTGAGACAGCAAGGTCCCGTGTTTTGAAAGGCTAAAGGCACCAGGAAAAGGTATTTGAAGAGGCACCGCTTCCGAAGGGGGAAACAGTGAAGATTTGGCGAAGTAGTACTAGGGTGACCGACTAGCATGGGTGCAAATTCAGGACAGTAAGTGTAAAAATTCAGGACAGAAGGTCAAAATTCAGGACAAAAATTCAGGACAAAACTTCTGGACAAAAGGTAAGTTTTACAGACACATCACAGGAAGTTGTGCAATAGCATAAAAGTAAGTAAATAGACAACCACTTAAGTACAAGTCAAAGTAAGTTTATATTAGGTTGAGACAATCGTGCACTTCACGGTTTTTCGGTATGCGCGCAGATTTGAGCAACTGTGCAGGTCTTTTTGTGGCATTTCATATGATAATCATCTATTGATATGGTTACTGCACTGGGTTGTCCAATCTGATATTTTGTTTACAACTCATGGTCCTGAGCAGGCATGTTTGGTGAGAGAAGTGGTCAGGAAGATCTGCTTGGATAGACTTTGTTACTAGCATTTCATAACTGAGTGCCATTGTGAGATGTAAGGTGGCACGCATAGGTGAACTAAAGGGAGGATTGCTGTGATGAACCCACTATAGGGAATGCATTATGGGTGTTTCAGCAAGTGGAACTTAAAATATGGAATATAACTTTGCTTATGAGGGCTTCTCAGAAAGTTGCACTAGCTGACCGAAGTCACAAAGGTGCTTTTCCCTGCAGCTTTCTTAAAGAAGGCACTGTCGATAAACTATTACATAGTTTATTTTTGACGCCTTGCCTATTGCTACAAACACAATATACATCTCAAGCACACCTCATGGCACTATGAGGCTCTCCCTAAAACCTTACACCTAAAACAAAACATGCAAACATTTACAATTACTAGTGTAATATTCAAGTAGCAGTTGGGTGTCACTCAAAATGTCATATGCATGATGTTTAGATCCCACACATAAGCACACAGCAAATACAGAATAGTAACACGTAGGCAAGGGAGTAGCCAGAAAATTTAATTACCTCCCACTTTGAACTAAAGCTCTTATGGCGCCAAGAAAACAAAGTAAGTCATCACAACCCTCCCCAGAAGAGCTCTCTTGTCCAAGGATCTAGCCATTCATCCTTCCATCAAACCCCTGATATCCACCATTTCAAATTTACATTCTTCATCTATTAATTCTTTCATCCATCATTCAGTCTTTCACCATTCATTCTGTCCTTCAATCTGTGTGTCCATCCATATCCAAACCTTTTCAACCATTTGCAAACCTATCCATCATCTATCCTTCCATCCATCATTTCACTCATCCATCCCTCCATCCACCCTTTTACTGATCCATCCATCATCCATCCACCCTTGTACCCAATCCACCCTTTCACTCATCCATCCACTCTTCCACCCATCCATTCATTCACTCATCCATCCAACCATTTACCCTTTCACTCAAGCCATCCTTTCACTCATCCATCCACTCTTCCACTCATCCATCCATTCACTCACCCATCCAACCATTTACCCTTCCACCCATCCAGCCATCCTTTCACTTATTCATCCATCCACCCAGTCACTCATCCGTCCACCCATTCGACTTTTCACTCATCCATCTATCCATCCATCCTTTCTTCCAGCTCGCCACCCTCCCTTTCTCTCATGTATGCATTCTTTCACTCATCCATCTTTACATTCTTCTTTTCACTCATCCATGCACACATTCGCCCATCCATTCTGCCAATCATTCATCCATGCTTTCACTCATCCATCCATCCATCCTCCCTTTCTCTTTCCATTCCACTTTCACTTAGCCACCCATCCTTCTATCCACCCTTCACCCATCCACCCACTCATCCATTTACTCATCCACTCATGAATCCATCCATTGACCCTATCACTCATCCATCCTTTCACTCATCCATCCTTTCTCTCATCCATCCACACTTTCACTCATCTATCCATCCTTTTGTCTATCTACCCTCCCTTTTACTCACTCGTCCATCCTACATCCACCCTTTCACTCATCCATCCATCTATTCATTCACCCTTTCACTTATCAATTCATCAATCCATCCATCATTTCTCTCATCCATCCACCCATTCACTCACCCATCATCCACCCTTTCACTCATCCATCCATCCTTTTACTGATCCATCTACCCTTTTACCCATCCATCTACCCTTCCACCCATACATTTATCTATTTACCCTCATCCATCCTTCCACTCATGCATCCATCCATCCTTTCTCTCATTCTCATCCAATCACCCTTTCACTCACCCATTCATCCTTTCACTAATCCATCCAGCCATGTACCCATTCCTTCACTTATTCACTAACCCACCTTTTCACATTAATTATGAGCTGAGCCTTTGTCTACTGAGTTGCAGACAGAGGAGGCCCATAAAGAACTTCACCTTCGCTGTAGTTCCCAAAGCAAGGGGTAGGGTGGGGGAGGGTTCACTATGCCCCGCACATAGGCAATCTGAAATCTTGGAAGTCATGAGTCATGCATGATGCACAGTGCCAGGGCGTGAGGTGACTGTGACATGGTGTTGTTTCCAGGGCTTTAAGTGGGATGAAAAAACTGGGGGTCTCTCCAAGGGGCGTGTATGATGTAATTAAGGGCGCGGCTTAAAACACCTAAGCTAAAAATATGTGCTGAACATAATGTGCCGCCTGACTGGTATTTTGCTGTTTCTATCAGTGCATCCAGTAGCATTAGACCTACAACTAACCCTGGGCGGTGAACTCCGCTACGCTCGCGGAGTTTGCGGAGTTTCCTGCACTCCGCATTACGCGGAGATCGCGGAGTTCAGAAAAACTCCGCTTCGCTTTGCGTAGCGGAGTTTTTTTCCTCGCTCGCATTCGTCAACGTCAAGTTGGCGACCGTGAGCGAGGAAAATCAACCTCCCGGCGAGATTTTTCCTCGTTCGCGATCGTCAACATCAAGTTGGCGAGCGCGAGCGTGGAAAATCAACATCCCGGCGAGATTTCTCAATGCGGGGGGGTCAGGTCTCTCATTGCGAGTTGTCGCGTATGCTCGCGACAGCTCGCGTTGAGAAACTGCCCGTTCGCGTTGAGAAAGCTGCCGCTCGAGTAAAAATCTACTCGAGCGGCAGAAAAGGAAAGCAGGGACCGCTTGCACTGTGCATGGTGCTGTTCGTAATGATTGCACAGTGCGGACAAGCATCCGGCACTGTGCAATCACCGCAAACTGCATTTTTCTATTGTACTCCGCCGCTCGCGTAGCTCCGTGTAGGGCGGCGGAGTTTTTTTCTCCACTTCGCGTAGTGCAGCGTAGTGCAACTCCGCGAACTCCGCCCAGGGTTACCTACAACAAGCCATGACTATTGACTTTGTCAAGGGATGTTAGTTGCATAAAATAAATAAAAGCGATACCAAAGGGGATGATGGATGGAGCGTTAGAGGAAATCAAACACTCACCCCCAGTCAACTGATCTGGGTTTAATCCATCATCATTCTTTAGCTACCACCCCAGTTCAGACATGGCCATATGCAAATCAGTCTGACCCTGTGCCTCATGGGAACAGTCCAACCCGAACTGCCAAGCCATGTCTTCCCTGGACCGGAAACAAGCACCCTGGGACCGGTTTCGGCTTCAAAACCCTCATCAGCCAGGCTATCTTGAATCCAGTGGCAAAGTGAGCAAGGGACCCACGTCTGGGCATACCCTGCCAACTTAGGGCGAACAAAGCGATACCAAAGGGGATGATGGACGGAGCGTTAGAGCAAATCAAACACTCACCCCAGTCAACTGATCTGGGTTTAATCCATCATCATTCTTTAGCTCACTCCACCACCCCAGTTCAGACATGGCCATATGCAAATCAGTCTGACCCTGTGCCTCATGGGAACAGTCCAGCCCGAACTGCCAAGCCATGTCTTCCCTAGACCGGAAACAAGCATCCTGGGACCGGTTTCGGGTTCAAAATCCTCATCAGCCAGGCTATCTTGAATCCAGTGGCAAAGTGAGCAAGGGACCCACGTCTGGGCATACCCTGCCAACTTAGGGCGAACAAAGCGATACCAAAGGGGATAAAAAATAAAAAGCAGCAACTATGGCTTCGTTGTATATAATATTAAAAATGCTTTAGCTCTGAAATGATGAGACTGTGTAAGAACTATAACCTTTTCTTTTTAACTTCTTTCACCAGCTTCTTTTCATGAACTGGCACATAGCAGCATGGGCGTCTTTGTACATTTGTTTTGTACATTTCTTCCATCTAACCCGAACAGAATGCCATGCTCTAGACCGCGGCAGGAGGAGGACACCACATGCTGTAACAGCTCAAACTGGCCCATTGTCATTCTGTATGTGGCAATCAGCTGGCATACAGAATGACAATGGGCAGGATGGAGCTGCTCTTGTGCTCAGAGGATGACTGCGAGATGGCCCCATCAAGGAGCTGAGGCCTCTCGCAGGGGAACAGCTCTGCTCCCTGCAAGGCCCAAAATTACGGACAAAAGGCGTCTGTAAAAGGGATCCTCACAGACAGCGGACGTGAGGTCCAAATTACAGACGGTCCGTGAAATTTACGGACGGTTGGTCACCCTAGCAGTAGATAGCTTCCCTTCTAGGTACATTTAAAATTAAATGCACTGATGCATTTTGCACGACTTGCAGTAATTACAGATGCTATTTGGGCCGGCACAGATAGAGGGGGTTACCGTAGTCCTGAATGAGCGTTTTGCAGGAGGCATTTGGAACCAGGGGAAATACTCAGATTTTCTGTGCAACAAGTGGGGCTAGGTGTAGCCACCAAGTCGATGACAGATGGAGGATTGGAATACCAACAGTAGAATGTTAATGGTGTGCAACAATTTGATTTTCATTACAAGGTAGTCATTTTTTCACCACTGAAGCACAATTGAGATCTTCGTCAGACAGATCAAAATGTGTTTGAATTTGCTGTTATTTGTTTGGGGAAAAACATGGCAAGAACAAAGAGGCTGTTTTCTGGAAACTATTGTTGTAATTTTACTCTATTGATGGAAAAGTAGATTTTCAATACATGTTGATGTTTGAAGTACATCTGATGTAGTTAAAACAGTACATTTTAAAAATCAGCAATGCAATATGGGAAGCTTGTGTATTCTAAAAAAATGATCTAGAAATGTATATGTGTTAGCAAGTAGTGGTAATTAACTTGTATTTAAATCTCTGTCCAAGTGTGAAAGACCTACATCAACTTAAAAAGACTATGTTAATGGCCCAATTACTTACTGGTAATTTTATTCACTGTGCGTTCTGCTCTTTCTCGTCATAGTCCTTACCTACTGAGCTTTTCTTTCCATCCACAGAATTCGTCTACCTAAGGCAAATTTAAAATTCCGCTCCCTCTAATATGGCTTCCAGTTCCTGCGTACTATTTCCCATAATCCTATAAGACAGGAACCCAAAGCACATTACTTCCTATAGTTTGAACATTGAAAAAGAATCAATATGAAGCCAAAACTTAAACGACCCCCACTGGGATGGGAGGGATTGAACACCTGGACTGTGACGAGAAAGATTAGGCCTCAAAGGAATGAAAATTACTGGTAAGTAGACGGGCCATTACCTCCTTATCCAGCTTCCTCACCCCTGTCATTTCCCAGTGAGCTTATACCCAAGTCAAAGATTTAGGCTTCTGCAATACAAATAACATACCACAGAATGAATGCACACACTATGATTTAGTTTCCAACGCTGTGTTCTCCATTGCTCACTTTGCCACCGGATTCAAGCTAGCCTGGGTGATGAGGGGTGTTACCCCGAAACCGGTCCCAGGATGCTTGTTTCCAGTTCAGGGAATACCTGCATTGGAAGTTCGGGCTGGACTGTTCCCATGAGACACATGGTCAAGACTGATTTGCATATAGCTGGGTCTGAACTGAGGTGGCGAAGTGAGCTAAAGAACGATGATGGATTCAACCCAGATCTGTGACTGGGGGTGAGTGTCTGAAAAGTTTCAGCGCTTCGTCCATCATCTCCTTGTGTTTGCTTTGTTTGCCCTAAGTTGGCAGGGTATGCCCAGACGTGGGTCTCTTGCTCACTTTGCCACTGGATTCAAGCTAGCCTGGCTAATGAGGGGTGTTACCCCGAAACCGGTCCCAGGATGCTTGTTTCCGGTTCAGGGAGGAACTGGCTTGGCAGTTCGGGCTGGACTGTTCCCATAAGGCGCAGGGTCAAGACTGATTTGCATATAGCTGGGTCTGAACTGAGGTGGCGAAGTGAGCTAAAGAACGATGATGGATTCAACCCAGATCTGTGACTGGGGATGAGTATCTGAAAAGTTTCAGCGCTCCGTCCATCATCTCCTTGTGTTTGCTTTGTTCGCCCTAAGTTGGCAGGGTAGGCCCAGACGTGGGTCCCTTGCTCACTTTGCCACTGGATTCAAGCTAGCCTGGTTGATGAGGGGTGTTACCCCGAAACCGGTACCAGGATGCTTGTTTCTGGTTCAGGGAAGACCTGGCTTGGCAGTTCTGGCTAGACTGTTCCCATGAGGCACAGTGTCAAGACTGATTTGCATATTGCTGGGTCTGAACTGAGGTTGCGAATTGAGCTAAAGAACGATGCTGGATTCAACCCAGATCTGTGACTGGGGGTGAGTGTCTGAAGAGTTTCAGCGCTCTGTCCATCATCTCCTTGTGTTTTCTCCACTGAATCTAAATCTAAATCCGTATTTGTAATCCAAAACACAAGAGTCGAGGAAACATTCCCGCTCAGCTGAAGCCTATAGTGCTTCATGATTCTTGGAGGGGTCTACCATATGGCAGCCTTGCAAATATCTGTCATTGAGGCCCTTTTAAATGCTGTCCAGTATGTAGAAATCCCAGTGGTAGATACTCCCTGAATCTGGGCCAAGAGAAACCTGCCTTGCATTTCATTAACAACTATGATGGCTTGCCTCAACCATCTACTCATGGTTACTGACGAGGGTCATAAACTTTGCCCTAAAATGCCAAAGTAACAAAAAGAAAATCTACTTTTATAAAAGCTATTCTAGACAAATACATTTTAAAGCCCCATTATTGTCTCGAGTAAGCAGTCTCTAAAATCAGGGAGCATAAATTGACAAAGGAATTTGGATCAAAATTCAGGCCAGAACTTAGTATAATCTTATCTGGAAAGAATCGTAAAAATGGCTCTGATTTGAAAAGAGCTTCCAGCTTCCCAACTCTTCTAGCTGCAGAGACTGTCACCAAAAATAAGACTCTTTATGATAGAAAGTAAAAAATCCACTGAATCCAAAGGGCCAAAGGTTGGAACCAATAGCATGCCTTTTAAAAAGAAACTCCTTACGAGCCTGGCTACTAAAGGTGTAATAGATTACATTTCTAGATTTCTAAAAGCCCGAATGACTGGCCATTGTGAATGCAGGGTGGATGCTGTTAGACCTAGCAGGAAGCCATGCCTTAAGATATTTTGTACTCTCAGTGGCTGCCCAGAGGCTTGATTAACAGTACCTCAAATGCAATATTTTTGAAAATGGTGCCAGTGTGAAGAACAGGAAATCATTGATGGTGGTTGTCTGGACTGCTGCATACAAGAGGCAACCGCAGGAGAATAACCAAGGGACTGCCGATTTTCCCTTTCAAGTGCCAAACCCCCTCCTGCAGATACCCTGCCAAGTGGTGTCGCCCCAGCACTGGACACTTGAAAGAGGGCCTGCTCTGCCAGCCCATCATTGGACCTAGCAGAACTGCCACATCTCCTCTGCTGTGTGGCGCAACCCAGATGCTGCGAGGGTTCTGCCGACGTAAAGGATTCCGCATCAACCTTGCAGCCCGCATCAGAACCTCTGCCTGTGCAAAGCTTTCCCAATGTGGTTCCTTGCATCGGCAGCCTTGATGATGACACAGGTTCTCATATAACAGCTCTTCGGACTAGATGCATTGCCCCGGCTGAGCGACGCATCCTCAACACCCGACTTCACCTTGCCAGCCCTCGTTGAAGTGATCCTAATGACAATGAGGTTCCTCATATCACAGCTCTGTGGAGCCTACGCACCTCCTTGGATGTGCAACGCAGCCTGAGCTCATGACCTTGGAATGCTCTTCAAACCAGGAATTAAGGTACACTTGTTCAGCGTGCCTCACTGCAATATTTGTGGGAAACTCTAAGTTCAGGGAGAACTTTAGCTATATTGCAAATAATTTCACATGCCACTGTATGGTGTTAGGGATAGACACTGCCTTAGAATATATTCATAAGCAAGAAAAGGAAATAGAAGAATTGAAACAAGCAGTTTTAAATGATCAAGCCCTCACCAATGTCAGGGAAGTTCTAAACAGATTAGAAAGGATGGTACAGGATTTCAAAACAGTTACATTACAAAAAAGCTAGATAAATTACCCAAGGAAAGAAGAACTATGATAAGAAGAACACATACCCAAATTTGTCCAAAGAATACTATCAACAGGACAACTAAGGACGTTATTAAATAGAGGGCAGTAGAACCAGAAAAGGTTTGTTACGTTCTCAGACTCATCATTTTTATGTAGGTCTGATTTAGATAACAACCCCCAACCTGGGAATATTGCACCCTCTTTTCAACCATGTCCAAGTACAGAGGGTCAGCAGCTCCTTCCTTTTTTTAGGGAGCGGCAAATGGGTAGCAGCCAGAGGGAGACAACAAGAAAGAAGTCAAGACAGAGGTAAGGGCAATGGGTTGGGGGCAAAATTAGCCACAGGAATCCCATGGGGAAAGAGTCATCAGTAATAAGTAAGGGAATTTATTCTCTATATACTAATACACTAGATTAATTTAAAATAAAGGTGGAACTGCACTAGTTCTTCCTCAGAGGAGACTTACATTTTATTTTGGCAATATCCACAATCAGGGTAGGTCTGATGCCACAGTTCTCAGACAACTCCTCCCTATAACTTTACTCTTCTCTCTCACATTTGATATGCACCAAGATTCTAGCATTTGGACAAGTGGTATTAAGTGATGTTAAAAGTGTGTGCTAAAACGGAATACATTACTTTTAATAGTTCAAAAGAGGAACAAGAGGCCCTGACTGCTCTCAATAATAAAAGGGAGGTAATCTGTAAACCAGCAAATAAGGAAATGCCATAATGGTTCAGGAAATGGCAGAGTATAAGACAGAGATCAATTATCAGTTCCAGCACACTCACTATTGCAAACTTAGGTATAACCCCACTTTTTAAATTAGTCGGAAAATCATGTAAGTAACATTGCATTGTGGGCTGGCTTCCCCAGTCAGAATGAAAATAATTACCTGAATAAGAAATGTTCCCACCATTTACTCTCTATCCTAAATTCACAAGCAACTACAGAATACACCAGGAGCTCCAAGGTGTCTCATTGTCGCTCCTGTACTATGCACATACAGTGACATTTATTAAACTGTATCCTTCACAAAAGCATTGAACAGGGGCCACATGAATATTAAGCGTATAAATGACTGCCTATTTGATCCAACTCAGTAGATACTGGTGACAGTGAACATCCAGTTTTTTTATAATAACATTCTGCAGCAGGATGCCCTGAATATTAACGGATCCACTTTAGATAATAGAGAACTTCCAACACAAGTACTCACCGACTGTATTACGTCCTTGCCAGAGATAGCAGAACAAAGACTTTGAAATGGAGATGTGCTTCGCCTGGCAAATCTCTACATGGATGAAAACAAACATCTTTACAAATACAATGAGAACAATCTTTACTCAGCCAATCTGAATAGTTGGAGGAGGTATACAGATTTTGTTCTATTGATTTGGCCACAGGACCTCCCCACATTTTATTTCTGGACTGGCTCAAATGAAAGATTTCTATCACAGAGCAGTTCCGAAATTACCTTTTTGGATATAATTATTAAAGTGGAAGACAACAGTTGCACACTACCATTAATAGTAAGCCTACTGAGCGGAATGCTCTCCTACGTTACTCAAGCCATCACCCACATAGTCTATGAGACAATTTACCCTATGGGTTTCTAAGGGTTAGGAGAAAATGTGCACAAAAATATAACCACTTTGGGAAGCCAAATAGCTTTATTTAAAAATTGTATGAATAGGGCTATCCCATAAACCTTCTTAGAAAATCAAAGAAATATGCATGGTATTGCCCTAGAAAGATCTTGTTGGATGCCAGGGAATGCAAGAAAAATAAGACTTGAGTAGTGTGTGTAGCCACATTCTGCAATTTAATCAAAAAAGCGATCATTTGACACTATAATGTTCTATGGGATGATATTTAGGTTACTGAAAGACCCCTTCTTGTCTTTAAGTGAGGTAGAAACATTGGCATATGCATAGTTAGATCAATGCTATCCATATATGAGGGACCCACAAATAATTCACAGTGAAATCTCCCGCCTGTGCTAGCCCATTACAAGTTCATTCAATCTAATGGTTTGAACACCAATGCAGGAAATTTATACAAGAGAACATAACTAACTGTAATAGCACAACTGTAATGTGTGCAATTTCTTTCCCCTGTAAATTGTTATACATAGGTCCAGCAAAGCAAAAGGTGATGGCAAGAATATTGTAGCATTGCAGCAGAATCGGATGCCAGATGGCTGGAGCACGGTAACATTTGAAGTCAGAAAATCATGCAACTGAAGACTTTAGCTTGGAAGTTAATGAGAAGGTATAGCATAACCCACAAATTGTATCATTAGATTAAAAGCTTATTTATTGTTAGCATAAGTATTTTGTCTAATACTTCCTCAGCTTCAGCAAATTATACTATTTATATTTTCCATTTTTTAATGTCATCCAATTTAGGTAGTATATGGGCAGTCTCCCTCCTGGTGGAGGTTTTGATGTCACTTGTAGAACAGGACACTCAAGTGACAGAACCCGATGATGACGCTATCCACCGAACCACACTAAGCGGTGATTACATACACCACTGTCTGTGAACGTGTGGTTGAGGGTCTCCGAGACAAAAAGTTCTGAGACTCTGGCACTGAGACTTATGCAATTCATTTCCCCCCTTTCTGATAGATAACCAGTACCTCTTGGAGGCTGAATGAACCTCTGTTTCTTCCTCTCTCCACTTTTTTGATCTGTACTCATACACAATGGCCAGCTTTACAATTGTCTTTATTTTTTGTTTCAGAAGTAGAGTCATGGCACTTCTAGCAATCCTCTGTTAAGCAGCCCATTTATTGCTGTTGTTAATATCATTGATATAATTGTGTAGTCTTGCAGGATGGTAGGGGGAAGCGGACTCCGGAGCTCCGTCCGTGGCTTCCCCCCGCCCGCAATGATCCTGATGCCCTAGGGAGGTCCCATGCCCCAATACTAGTGGTGGAACCGATGGTGCTGCTGGTGAACAACTTTAGAGGGGCGGCGGCGCACTGACGGTGACGAACACGCCGATAACACTCCGGGCGGCTCTCCAGGCTTTGGATGCGGAGACTCCAAGATGGCGGTGGCGCGCTAGCGAGGCGGCCTTCACCGAGCGCTGCTGAGCAGACCTGAGGCCTTCCGTGAGTACCGCTTGGCGGCTGTGGCTTTACCAGGCTAGGGACCGGCACTGGGGAGAGCGGAGCCCAGCCATTTGAGGTAGGCGGGGTGCTCTCCTGAGGTCTTGAAGCCGTGGGCTCTCATCAAAATGGTGGCTGTGGACGGCGCCACCGGGCCCTGACTGCTGGCGCTCCGGGAGGTGCCATGTGCACGGAGCGTGTGTGGCAGCCCTGCAACACTGGTGCCTACGGAATTGGGGCGTGCTGGGGAGACCGCCCGAGTGATGTGCTTGAGCGCTGCGAAGGAGCTGGACGGCGGCGGCGTGCTGGGCCTCTGCCACGAGTGTCCCTGCTTGAGATTGGTGTGGGACGGAGAGCGGCTGGGGAGGCGAGAACTCACTGGAGTTGCTCGTGAGCTGATTGAGCGCAGTGCGGGGAGAGCTGAGGAGGCGTTCTACACCACGTACTTACGAGGAAATCGCTGCGTACATTGGGGGATCCCGTGCGGCCGACCGGCGCACGTGGCGCTCATTGCGAGGGTCCCTCCCCCACGCTGGTGGACTGACTGTGGGCATGTGGCGGTGAAGAGGCGCCCGCACTGCCCAAGCTGGAGCCTTGACTTTACCCTCCTGAGAGTGAGTAGTTGGGAAGAAAGAGTGGGGGGGGACCCTTTGGGCCGCCACTAACGGCTGGTTACGGACCTCCATCATCAGGGAGAGCCCTGACGGCCTGTGCCCACGAGGGAGAGTTCAGGGTATCGGTCCTGCTGCTGAGGCTGACGCCGGTATTTGGAGACCCTTGTTGCCGTCACACCTGAGACCCCTGAGGGCCTACGCAGGCCATTGATAATGAAGAGGGTGTGCAGGAAGAAGGGGTACACTGTTCTACATGTGAAGGACACGGGGCAGCGCACTGATGATGAAGAAGAAGAGGCGGAGAGGCGGCGGGATGGCGCCCCGAGCGGTCCCACACTGTTGGACATTATGCAGGCCATCACCTCTTCGAGGGAAGCTCTGGAGGCGAAGATGGATTCCATTGGGGCGGATCTCAACTTGCTGAAGGACGACCATCGCAAGCTTAAGAAAAGAGTGGTGTTCAACGAGAAGGCTATGGAGGAGGTCCCGGAGGCAGTTTCAACTTTACAACGCTCTCTGTCGCTTGTGGAAGCCAAGGTCAGGGTACTGGAGATGAGAGCCGAAGACAGTGAAGGGCGCTCCCGCCGAAATAACCTACGTATCGTGGGGGTTCCGGAACGAGAGGAGGGGGCCGACACAGTCCATTTCATGGAACACTGGCTTAAAACGGAGGTGGCTCCGGTGGGCCTCTCTTCCTTCTATGCCCTCGAACGAGCCCACAGGGTCCCGGCTAAGCCGCCCAATCCTGGGGCTCCACCTCGGCCGATCGTGGTGCGACTCCTTCATTACCGGGACAGAGACCACATCTTGCAACAAGCTCGAGAGAAACGGAACTTGCAGATTGGGAATGCAAGGGTGACGATCTTCCCGGACTTCACTAGGGAGGTACAGAGACAGCGTGCGTCCTTCCTGACCCTCAAGTGCAAGCTGCGCCAGTTGCAACTTCCCTATGCCATGCTGTTCCCGGCACGCCTCCGGGTTATCGATGGCACGGACACCCATTTCTTTAACACCCCCCAGGACGCTTGGCACTGGCTGGAGACTCGACAGACACTTGTACCATGTAATTCGTTGCAGAGAGGTGCATGGCACACATCGGTCACTCCCCCGCGGTCCCAGAAAACTCCTACCCCGACGGGGCTCCACCTGGAGAGACACAGGGCCGTGCAGGCCGTTGCGGAGGTTAGCCGCGGGGAGGCGAGTCCGACCTCGATTGCCAGCGACCATGGCCTGGACAAATCAGGAAGCTCCCGTCCCAGTAGCAGGAACGGAGACTCTGAGATTGAACTGCCAGACGTTACACCCCAAACAGCAGATGACATAGTCTGAAGGTCGCACGCCATGATACATGCGGAATGGCCATCATACCACTGGAAACTGATTGGTGGGGCAGCTACTATGGGGCAGCAACAGACTAACGGCACCTGAGTAACTGATGGGACTTCCATTTACATCACGGGGTGGGGGGGTGGGCTGGGGGCTCTGGGTCCAACAGGGCCAGCACAAGCCTCGCCACCTTTTCGTATTTTGTAGTTAGCAACACTAGTTTGAATGGGGACTTGTTGGTTGGTGCCTGTCCTGGGGAGGGGGAGTTGGGGGGTTGGTTATTAAAGGGGTTTTCTTTGGGACCAGGCATGTCACTGCTGGGAAGTTAGAAGGGGGACTGAGACGGTTCAAGCAATGGGACCCCCGTAGGAATCAAATGCATCTCCTGGAATGTTAGGGGGATGCACACGATGATGCGCCGCCATAAAATTCATGCGTATCTGGTGAGAAGAGGGGTACAGATTGCCCTGTTACAGGAAACTCATTTGACGCAGAAGGAAGGGACTGCATTGCAGAAAAGATGGAGGGGACAGGTGTTTTGCACTACGTATTCGGCTTACGCCAGAGGTACGCTGATCTGGGTGCGGGCGGAGTTCCCTTTCAGAGTACCAGGCAACTAATAGACCCAGACGGTAGGTTTGTGGTGGTATCAGGACGGTTAGACGGCAGGGACATAGTGATAGGGAGCCTCTATGCACCCAACGTGGACCAATCTACATTTTTTGCACACCTCTCGAGGACGCTGGCGACCATGTTGACAGGGTCGGTACTGTTGGGGGGGACTTTAACTGCATCACTGACGTTGATCTAGACCACTCTCACCCACCATTCCCAGATGCTCCAATACACAGTCTCGCAGCGATTAGACGTGACTGGCAACGACAATGGGGGTTGACGGATTCTTGGAGGGCCCACCACCCGGACGAAAGGGACTACTCCTACTACTCTGCCTTACACGAGTTGCATCTTCGGTTGGACTCGATTCTATGTTCCCCAGACGTGCATGGTGGGGTCACACTTAGCGAATATTTGGCAAGAACGATCTCTGATCATAATCCGCTGCTGTTGTCCTTAGATTGATCAAGCAAGGCTTGGGTCCATAACTCCCCAGACTGGACCACCTCAATATTGAAATAAGCAAACAGGATGTCTGGGGGGTTATTTTGATTAGAGTTGTGATAAACCTTAGACCATTAATTCCAAAGTTTTCAAGCTTTATTTCGCTTATTTTTGATATTTCAACAAAGACATTCATAAATCAATAGAGCATGTCTTTTCAAAGAAACACCACATTAGTAAATCGCACAATTCAAAAACGTTTGAAATAGAACTATATACAACATTTACATAGTGCAAAAAAAAATTTGGGAGAAAAATAATAATATATGGAACGTTTTTGCAAACAAATAATAACAACAAATCAATAATCACAAGAAAAACATTAATAGCTCATGTGTGCCAGCCTGAAATTAAACCAGTCCTACATTCATATTAACACCAGACGGACAGTTACTCATTTTCGCAACACATGTTTCCTGTCCTGCCTGTGAGAGA
The DNA here is from genome assembly GCA_963921515.1 of Calotriton arnoldi. Classification (NCBI taxonomy): domain Eukaryota; kingdom Metazoa; phylum Chordata; class Amphibia; order Caudata; family Salamandridae; genus Calotriton; species Calotriton arnoldi. The sequence goes on from CAWUFW010006822.1 coordinate 1,084,936, forward strand.
ATGGGGATACCTAACCTACTGGTGGGTGTTGTCAGAAGCTGCTGAGGGAAATATTATTTAACATTCCTCATGACACACCCCATCAACAGTCCCCCATACTCAAAGCCAACGCGTTTCGAATCCGTAACAAATCCGGGATTCTCTTCAGGACTTGGACTTGGTATTTTGGCTCTGCAAAATTAAAAGAAATATTGTTCAATCAATCAATCAGGGGTTTGTTAAAGCGCGACTACTCACCCGTAAGGGTCTCAAGGCGCTAGGGGGGGGGTGCAGGTTCCATCCATCAAGGAGAGGGTCTGTCGAAGAGCCAGGTTTTGAGGTTTCTTGCAAAGATGGGGAGCGATATTGTCTGTCTGAGGTGGAGCAGAAGGGCGTTCCATGCTTTGGCCGCGAGGAAGGAGAAGGAGCGGCCTCCCGATCTGGTCTTTCTGGTGCAGGGGACCACGGCGTAGGAGAGCTGGGCTGATCGTAGGGTCCTTTGGGGTGCGTGGAATTTGAGTCGGCTGTTCAGGTATGCTGGTCCGGTGCCGTGGAGGGCCTTGTGTGCGTGGGTGAGCATCTTGAAGGTGATTCTCGCCTCGACAGGGAGCCAGTGGAGTGTGCGCAGGTGCTGGGAGATGTGGCAGTGTTTTGGCAGGTTGAGGACCAGTCTTGCGGCGGCGTTCTGGATGTTCTGTAGCTTGCGGGTGAGGTTTTTGTTTATTCCGGCGTAGAGTGCGTTGCCGTAGTCGAGTCTGCTGGTGACCAGGGCGTGAGTGACGGTCTTTCGGTGTTCGAGGGGGATCCATTTGAAGGTCTTACGAAGGAGGCGGAGGGTGTGGAAGCAGGAAGACGAGACAGAGTTGATCTGGCGGTCCATTTTGAGCTCTGAGTCCAGGATGATTCCCAGGTTGCGTGCGTGGTCTGTGGGGGTTGGCGGGTTTCTGAGGGCGGGGGGCCACCAGGTGTCGCTCCAGGCATCGGGGTTTGGGTCCATGATGAGTGCTTCTGTTTTGTTGGTGTTTAGTTGTAGGCAGCTGTTTTTCATCCATTTGGCGACGGCTTCCATGCCTTCTCGAAAGTTGCGTCTGGCGGTGTTGGGCTCGTTGGATAGGGAGAGGATGAGCTGGGTGTCGTCTGCGTATGACACGATGTTGAGTCCGTAGGTTCTGACGATGGGGGCGAGTGGAGCCATGTAGACGTTGAAGAGCATCGGGCTGAGGAGGAGCCCTGGGGGACTCCGCAGGTGGTAGGTGCGGGGTCCGAGAGGAAAGGGGGAGTCTGACCCGCTGTGTCCTGCCGGAGAGGAAGGAGCGGATCCAGTCAAGGGCCTTGTCCTGGATTCCTGCGTCGTAGAGTCTGCGTATTAGGGTGCGGTGGGAGACTGTGTCGAACGCCGCTGATAGGTCGAGGAGGATGAGGGCTACTGTTTCTCCTTTGTCCAGTAGGGTGCGGATGTCGTCTGTTGCGGCGAGGAGGGCGGTTTCCGTACTGTGGTTTTTTCTGAAGCCGGATTGGGAGGAGTCGAGGATGTTGTGTTCTTCAATGAATGTGGCGAGTTGGATGTTGATGGCTTTCTCGATGACTTTTGCTGGGAACGGGAGCAGGGAGATGGGTCTGTAGTTTTTGAGGTCGGTGGGGTCCGCTGAGGGTTTCTTTAGGAGGGGTTGACCTCGGCGTGTTTCCAGTCGTCGGGAAACGAGGCGGTCGCCAGGGAGCGGTTGATGGTGTGGCGGAGCATGGGTGCGATGGTGTCGGCGGCTCTGTTGAAGATGTGGTGGGGGCAGGGGTCCGTGGGGGCCCCTGGAGTGGATTGACTTCATTGTCTTCAGTGTGTCTTCGGTGGTGAGGGCTGTCCAGTTGTCAATCGCTGGTTTCCGGGTGTCGGGGTGGTTGGTGAGGGTTCAGTGTGTTGGTTGTCTTCGTCTCGAAGTTGTCGTAGATGCTCTTGATTTTGTGGTGGAAAAAGGTGCTGAGTTTGTCGCAGAGGTCTTGTGAGGGAGGGATGTCGGTAGACTCGCTAGTGGGTTGGGCGAACTCCTTGATGATGCTGAAGAGTTCCTTGCTGTTGTGCGCGTGGGTGGAGATTCTGTCTTCAATCGCTTTTTCCTCGTTTCTCTGATGAGTTGATGGTGGGCGTTGGTGGCGGCTCTGAAGTGGTCGTGGGCTTCTGTGGATTTGGTGTTCCTCCAGGCCTTTTCGAGGCGGCGGCATGTGCTTCTGGACTCTCGAAGTTCGGTGGTAAACCATCTGGCTTTCTTGGCGCGGGTATTGTTGTTTTTCTTGAGGGGGGCTATGGTGTTGGTGCTGTCTGAGATCCATCTATGGAGGGTTCGGACTGCGGTGTTGGGGTCGCTCGTTTTCCGCGATGGCTGGGGTGGAGTTGTTGAGTGAGGAGGTGAGCTGGTCATCAGTGATTTTGGTCCAGTTTCTTCGTGGAAGCAGGTACTGGTGTCTGTGGATGGTGGGTGTTCTGAAGGTGAAGTGGACGCAATGATGGTCGGTCCATGGGAGTTCGGTGGTGTGGCTGAAGGTGATGGAGTTTCCTGTAGTGAAGAGGGGGTCGAGGGTGTGTCCTGCTGAGTGCGTGGGCTCGGTCACGATCTGGCGCAGTCCAATGTTGTGGAGGTTGTCCATGAGGGATGTGGTGTTGGGGTCCAGTTGGTTGTCGAGGTGGAAGTTGAGGTCTCCCAGCAGGGTGTAGTTGGTGGATGCGATGGCCTGCGGGGAGATAATGTCTGTGATGGAGTTGGCGAAGGGTCCGCGGGGTCCAGGGGGTCGGTAGATGAGGGTTCCTCGGAGGGTGGCGGTGGGGCTGGCCAGTATCTTGAAGTGAAGGTGTTCCATCAGTTCTGTGGGCTCGTCAGGGAGTGTGCTCAGGCGGAGGCTGGATTTGTGGACAATGGCGATTCCTCCTCCTGGGCGGGTGGGGCGGTCCTTCCTGGAGATCTTGTATCCTTGGGGATGGCGATGGCGATGTCCGGTCCCGAGGTGGTGTTGGTCCAGGTTTCGGTGAAGAACGCTACGTCCGGGGTGGTGCTGTCGAGGAGGTCCCAGATTTCTGTGGCATGTTTGTGGAGGGATCGGACGTTGAGGAGGATACATTGCAGGGTCTTCGGTTCGGTTGTGTTCTTGTGGGCGGGTTGTGCTGGATCTGTGTTCTTGGCGGTGCTGCAGGTGTGCCGGCAGAGGTGACAGCTGAAGGGTCCGTGGGAGTCGGCTGGTGATGCTAGCTTGCAGTTGTTATTGCGGCCTGGGTTGAGTGCGTGGAGTGCTGCTGGGTCGTAGCGTTGGCGGGCGGAGGTCCAGGGTTCCTGGCGCTGGTAGCGGTCGGGTCGCGGACGGGCGCAGACGGGCTTGCCTTTGACGCGCCTTCGGCAGAAAGGTGAAAGATAAAAGAGGGTAGAAAAACGAGTGAAAACAAGTGAAAGGGCAGAGCGAGAGGAAGGGAAAATGAGCAGAAATGAGGCACAAAAGAGCAGAGATGCAGAAAGGTGAAAGATAAAAGGTAGAAAAATGAGTGAAAGAGCAGAGTTAGAGGAAGGAGACAGAGGTCCACTGGACCACCAGGGATGAGGCGCAGGGAAACCTGCGGGTGGAGGAGGGCCTCGATCACCAACACTCGAGAGTGCAGGGGCAGGGGCAGGCCTCACTTAATGGTGGAGCTGCGAGGGTGGGAGAGCAATTTCACTGACAATGAGTCAGTGGTCTTGCTCGCCTGTCCCGCAGTGGCCGCCATTAAGTAGGGGTCGGGAGGGCTGGACAGCTGGGAGGCGGGAGCGGGGAGGGGAGCTGGATTGGGCCGGTCGCGCTGGGGGAGGGACGCAGGGGCAGCAGCGGCGGGGAAAGGTAGGAAATAAGGGATAAAGAAAAAAGGGAAAATAGGCAGAAATAAGGCACAAAAGAGCAGAGATGCAGAAAGGAGAAAGATAAAGAGGGTAGAAAAACGAGTGAAAACTAGTGAAAGGGCAGAGCGAGAGGAAGGGAAAATGAGCAGAAATAAGGCACAAAAGAGCAGAGATGCAGAAAAGTGCAGAAAGGTGAAAGATAAAAGAGGGTAGAAAACGAGTGAAAACAAGTGAAAGGGCAGAGCGAGAGGAAGGGAAAATGAGCAGAAATAAGGCACAAAAGAGCAGAGATGCAGAAAAGTGCAGAAAGGTGAAAGATAAAAGGTAGAAAACGAGTGAAAGAGCAGAGTTAGAGGAAGGAGACAGAGGTCCACTGGACCACCAGGGATGAGGCGCAGGGAAACCTGCGGGTGGAGGAGGGCCTCGATCACCAACACTCGAGAGTGCAGGGGCAGGCCTCACTTAATGGTGGAGCTGCGAGGGTGGGAGAGCAATTTCACTGACAATGAGTCAGTGGTCAATCAATCAATCAATCAATCAATCACGGCATTTATAGAGCGCGCTACTCACCCGGGAGGGTCTCAAGGCGCTGGGGGAGGGGGTAGTTACTGCTCGAACAGCCAGGTCTTGAGCTGCTTCCTGAAGGCGAGATGGTCCTGGGTTCGCCGAAGGTGAGTGGGGAGGGAGTTCCAGGTCTTGGCCGCCAGGTAGGAGAAGGATCTTCCTCCGGCGGTGGTTCTGCGGATGCGTGGTACGGTGGCGAGGGCGTGGCTGGTTGATCGTAGCTGGCGTGTGGGCGTGTAGAAGGACATGCGGTCGTTGAGGTACTTTGGGCCCAGGTCGTGGAGGGCCTTGTGTGCGTGGGTGAGGAGTCTGAACGTGATTCTCTTGCTGACGGGGAGCCAGTGCAGGTCTTTCAGGTGTACGGTGATGTGGCTGTGTCGGGGGATGTCCAGGATGAGTCGTGCGGAGGCGTTCTGGATGCGCTGGAGTCTCTTTGAAGTTTGGCTGTGGTTCCGGCGCAGAGGGTGTTCCCATAGTCCAGTCGGCTGGTGACGAGTGCCTGGGTGACGGTCTTCCTGGTTTCAGTGGGGATCCATCTGAAGATCTTGCGGAGCATGCGCAGGGTGTTGAAGCATGAAGATGAGACGGCGTTGACTTGTCTGGTCATCGATAGGAGGAGTCCAGGATAAAGCCCAGGTTGCGTGCGTGGTCCGTTGGCTTGGGTGCGGTGCCCAGGGCCGGGGCCACCAGGAGTCGTCCCAGGCGGAGGGTGATGAGCCCAGGATGAGGACTTCCGTCTTGTCTGAGTTCAGTTTAAGGCGGCTGTTCCTCATCCAGTCGGCGACGTCTCTCATCCCGTCGTGCAGGTTGGCTCTGGCGGTGGTGGGGTCGTTGGTGAGGGAGAGGATCAGCTGGGTGTCGTCGGCGTAGGAGATGATGTTGAGGTTGTGTCGGCGTGCGATGGCTGCGAGGGGCTCATGTAGACGTTGAAGAGGGTCGGGCTGAGTGAGGATCCTTGTGGAACGCCGCAGATGACTTCGGTGGCTTCGGATCTGAACGGGAGAGGCGGACTCTCTGGGTTCTTCCGGCGAGGAACGAGATGATCCATTCCAGTGCTTTCTCTCGGATTCCGATGTTGCTGAGGCGCTTCACTAGGGTGCGGTGGCAGACGGTGTCGAACGCCGCGGAGAGGTCCAGGAGGATGAGGGCAGCTGTTTCCCGTTGTCGGTTAGGGTTCTGATGTCGTCGGTGGCTGCGATAAGGGCGGTCTCGGTGCTGTGGTTGGCCCGAAACCCGGACTGCGAGGGGTCGAGGATCCATTCGTCTCGAGGAAGGCGGCAAGCTGTCTGTTGACGGTCTTCTCGATGACTTTGGCCGGAAACGGAAGGAGCGAGATGGGGCGGTAGTTCTTGAGGTCGGTGGGGTCCGCCGTTGGTTTCTTCAGGAGGGCGGTAAGCTCGGCGTGCTTCCAGCTTCTCCGGGAAGGTGGCGGTGTGGAAGGAGGAGTTGATGATGTCCCGGAGATGGGGTGCGATGGTGGCGTCGGCTTTGTTGAAGACGTGGTGTGGGCAGGGGTCGGTTGGTGATCCGGAGTGGATGGAGTTCATCGTGCGGGTGGTGTCTTCGGTGTTGATCGGGGTCCAGTTGCAGAGGGTGGTGGTGGCGGGCATTGGTTCGGGCGGTAGGGTGCGTTGTTTGTGCGTCGAAGCTGTTGTGTATGTCGGTGATCTTGCGGTGGAAGAACGCGGAGAGTGAGTTGCAGAGGTCTTGCGAGGGGGTGATGTCGTTGTTTCCGGGCGCTGGGGTTGGAAGAACTCTTGACGATGCTGAAAAGTTCCTTGCTGTCATGGGCGTTGTTGTCCAGTCGTTCTTTGAGTGCCGACTTCTTGGTGGCACGGATCAGCTGGTGGTGTTTGCGGGTGGCGTGCTTGAGGGCGGTCCTGTTGTCTGTGGTCTGGACGAGTCACCAGGTTTTCTCGAGAGTGCGGCAGTTCTTCTTGGATTCCTTGAGTTCGCTGGTGAACCAAGGGGTTTCTTGCTTCCGGGTCTGCTGGGAGGGTTTTTAGTGGTGCGAGGTCGCCGGCGCAGGCGGTCAGCCACTTGGCGAGGTTGCTGGCTGCTTCGTTTGGGTCCGTTGTGTCGGTGGGTGTGTTCTGGCTGAGGGAGGCGGTGAGCTGCTCGGGCGGTGATCTTGCTCCAGCTCCGGCGGGAGCCTGTTGCGGGTGGTGGTGGGTCGCAGTCTTTCTGAAGCTGAAGTGGACGCAGCTGTGGTCGGTCCAGTGGAGTCCGGTGGCGTGGCTGAAGGAGATGTGCTTGCTGGACGAGAAGACGGAGGTCAAGCGTGTGGCCGGCGTAGTGGGTGGGCGTGTTCACCAGTTGCTTGAGTCCGAGGTTGGCGAGGTTGTCCAGCAGGGCGGTGGTGTTTCTGTCGTTGTTGTTCTCCAGGTGGAAGTTGAGGTCCCCTAGGAGGATGTAGTCGGCGGAGGGCATGGCGTGCGGGCTGATGAAGTCTGCGATGTCTTCGCTGAATAGTGTGCGTGGTCCCGGGGTCTGTAGATGAGGGTGCCTCGGAGGGTGGTCTTGGGGTCCGTGTGTATCTGGAAGTGTAGGTGTTCGGCGGGCGGTGAAGGTCTCGTCGGAGTTAGTCGAGATGCGGATGGTGTTCTTGTGTACGATGGCGATGCCTCCTCCCGTCTGGTTGACGCGGTCCCTCCGGTGGTCTTGCTCGCCTGTCCCCGCAGTGGCCACCATTAAGTAGGGGTCGGGGAGGGCTGGACAGCTGGGAGGCGGGAGCGGGGAAGGGAGCTGGATTGGGCCGGTGGCGCTGGGGGAGGGGCCGCGGGGCAGCAGCGGCGGGGAAAGGTAGGAAATAAGGGATAAAGAAAAAGGGAAAATAGGCAGAAATAAGGCACAAAAGAGCAGAGATGCAGAAAGGAGAAAGATAAAAGAGGGTAGAAAAACGAGTGAAAACTAGTGAAAGGGCAGAGCGAGAGGAAGGGAAAATGAGCAGAAATAAGGCACAAAAGAGCAGAGATGCAGAAAAGTGCAGAAAGGTGAAAGATAAAAGAGGGTAGAAAAACGAGTGAAAACAAGTGAAAGGGCAGAGCGCGAGGAAGGGAAAATGAGCAGAAATAAGGCACAAAAGAGCAGAGATGCAGAAAAGTGCAGAAAGGTGAAAGATAAAAGGTAGAAAAACGAGTGAAAGAGCAGAGTTAGAGGAAGGAGACAGAGGTCCACTGGACCACCAGGGATGAGGCGCAGGAAACCTGCGGGTGGAGGAGGGCCTCGATCACAACACTTCGAGAGTGCAGGGGCAGGGGCAGGCCTCACTTAATGGTGGAGCTGCGAGGGTGGGAGAGCAATTTCACTGACAATGAGTCAGTGGTCTTGCTTCGCCTGTCTCGCAGTGGCCACCATTAAGTAGGGGTCGGGAGGGCTGGACAGCTGGGAGGCGGGATCGGGGAAGGGAGCTGGATTGGGCCGGTGGCGCTGGGGGAGGGGCCGCGGGGCAGCAGCGGCGGGGAAAGGTAGGAAATAAGGGATAAAGAAAAAAGGGAAAATAGGCAGAAATAAGGCACAAAAGAGCAGAGATGCAGAAAGGAGAAAGATAAAAGAGGGTAGAAAAATGAGTGAAAACTAGTGAAAGGGCAGAGCGAGAGGAAGGGAAAATGAGCAGAAATAAGGCACAAAAGAGCAGAGATGCAGAAAAGTGCAGAAAGGTGAAAGATAAAAGAGGGTAGAAAAACGAGTGAAAACAAGTGAAAGGGCAGAGCGAGAGGAAGGGAAAATGAGCAGAAATAAGGCACAAAAGAGCAGAGATGCAGAAAAGTGCAGAAAGGTGCAAGATAAAAGGTAGAAAAGCGAGTGAAAGAGCAGAGTTAGAGGAAGGAGACAGAGGTCCACTGGACCACCAGGGATGAGGCGCAGGAAACCTGCGGGTGGAGGAGGGCCTCGATCACCAACACTCGAGAGTGCAGGGGCAGGGGCAGGCCTCACTTAATGGTGGAGCTGCGAGGTGGGAGAGCAATTTCACTGACAATGAGTCAGTGGTCTTGCTCGCCTGTCTCGCAGTGGCCGCCATTAAGTAGGGAGTCGGGAGGGCTGGACAGCTGGGAGGCGGGAGCGGGGAGGGAGCTGGATTGGGCCGGTCGCGCTGGGGGAGGGGCCGCGGGGCAGCAGCGGCGGGGAAAGGTAGGAAATAAGGGATAAAGAAAAAAGGGAAAATAGGCAGAAATAAGGCACAAAAGAGCAGAGATGCAGAAAGGAGAAAGATAAAAGAGGGTAGAAAAGCGAGTGAAAACTAGTGAAAGGGCAGAGCGAGAGGAAGGAAAATGAGCAGAAATAAGGCACAAAAGAGCAGAGATGCAGAAAAGTGCAGAAAGGTGAAAGATAAAAGAGGGTAGAAAAGCGAGTGAAAACAAGTGAAAGGGCAGAGCGAGAGGAAGGGAAAATGAGCAGAAATAAGGCACAAAAGAGCAGAGATGCAGAAAAGTGCAGAAAGGTGAAAGATAAAAGGTAGAAAAACGAGTGAAAGAGCAGAGTTAGAGGAAGGAGACAGAGATCCACTGGACCACCAGGGATGAGGCGCAGGGAAACCTGCGGGTGGACGAGGGCCTCGATCACCAACACTCGAGAGTGCAGGGGCAGGCCTCACTTAATGGTGGAGCTGCGAGGTGGGAGAGCAATTTCACTGACAATGAGTCAGTGGTCTTGCTCGCCTGTCCCCGCAGTGGCCACCATTAAGTAGGGGTCGGGGAGGGCTGGACAGCTGGGAGGCGGGAGCGGGGAAGGGAGCTGGATTGGGCCGGTGGCGCTGGGGGGGAGGGGCCGCGGGGGCAGCAGCGGCGGGGAAAGGTAGGAAATAAGGGATAAAGAAAAAAGGGAAAATAGGCAGAAATAAGGCACAAAAGAGCAGAGATGCAGAAAGGAGAAAGATAAAAGAGGGTAGAAAAACGAGTGAAAACTAGTGAAAGGGCAGAGCGAGAGGAAGGGAAAATGAGCAGAAATAAGGCACAAAAGAGCAGAGATGCAGAAAAGTGCAGAAAGGTGAAAGATAAAAAGAGGGTAGAAGCAATACGTAATCTTGAACGGAAGCA